>CADDXX010000319.1:186887-247786 GCA_902810485.1 Alauda arvensis
GTAGTCTCCTTAGGCATCTGAAATGCAGATGAATACTCAAGSTCCCTTGAAAATTAGTTATTTTCCCTGTATTTTATTCATATTATGAAGATTCACAATACTTTTATTTTGAAAAAAAGATGCTTGGAGTGCTGTAGTTTTTCCACAGCTCCCAGGGAGAAAGTTGCAGAGTAGGCAAAGGTGTCATGATGTGTGTATGGTCTACAGGATCTTTCAAGGTAGCACTGTGGAGATTGTACCGTGCAAGAGGAAAGGGAAAGCTTGTCATACACCAGATGTTGGAAAGTACATGAAGTGCAGATAACAGAATCATAGCACAGAAAGTGCTGTTTGTAAAGAAGCCCAATTCTGAATTTTACTGCTCCTCAAGGGCAACAGGTATTGAACATACAAAATTAAGGAAAATGGACTGAGAAATAAATCTGACAAGTGGCCTGCAACTCTGAGCAGGTCCACAGAAATCTGTGCTGGGAACTGCTGTCTCCTGGCAAATTCATAAWTGTTTTCTGGGAAACACTGTTTACCTGCATTTTCTTTGGGCTACAGRGTAATACATGGAAATATGTTATCAGAGTCTGATTTTTTGGACCTGTGTTTAATTTGTTTCAGGGTGCCAAGGGACCAGTGGGCACCATTCTAATGGAAGTAAGTAATTGCATTACAGCTAACTGTAGTGCATGGAATTATCTGGTTTAGTTTCCATTGATAATCACTGGCAGCAATGAGCACAATTAGCTGTTACAAARTAGTATCTTTTCCATGTGGTTGTCAGAGTGTGCAGTGGGTTCTTCCATTCTGCAAGGAACCAAGGAATGAGAAATTTATGYATATGGATTAACACCATGTCCAAACTTTTACAAACTCTTGGACAATTAACATTAATTTATTTGTTTCTTCACTCATATCAGTTTACACACCAGTTCATGTTAGGGTTGCTTTTTTTCCCTCTTATAAAGGAAGACATTTCCTCAGCAAGTTATTTTCACTGGGAATAGAAGTGCAGGATTTGTTCAGAATCCTAATCCCATGTAAAATTAACACTTCTGAGTAAGCACTTCATTAGTCCTTGCATGGCAGTACTATTGCAGGTGCATTCTGTGTCCAGAGGGCATCCTCTCCTCCTTCATGGACTTCTCATTTCCTATGTGAGCATAGGAAAGTTCTTTACTTTGTGTAATAAACTAATCTAAGATGTCACCTATGGGCATACTATCAGAATGCCCATTGTTTATGGAAGTACCATTGACTGGTGACAGATTAGATTAGTTTATTACACAAAGTAAAGAATAGATGGCACTCATTCATGAAGAATGGAATGATTGCTTTAATGCTTCAGAACATCATTAAATGACAACAAAGCATGTCTAAAACAATGTCCCTCGTTTCTGCAGCAAGGGAAGAGAGTCCCTGTACKATYTGTTATAAAAAGGAACTGGACTGTGTGATTCTGGATTTACTGTAATTAAAGTTATTTTAGGAGCTGGGATAAAACCTTCAGCTCAAAACAACAGTAAGATCCCCAGTCTGGGGTGGTCTGGGAATTGCCATTAATTAATTTTTTTTATGTTGAACCTGCAGCCTTGTGAACTTGTGAATTTTACCCGAAAAAACTGCCGTAAGTGGGGAATATCTTCTTTTACCTCTGATTTCACAGAGTCACTCTTCCAAAATGGAATAACCTTCATTAGAAACCCTGTAAACTGGTAGTTTGTACCTGGGTTCAGTTTGRCTGGTACTGGTTAATTTTGAGGGATTTTCAGCAAGTGTATGAAGCAAACTTATGCTTTTTGCTCATTTTTCCTATGTTTATTACAAAAAATTATAACAAACAGCTGCTTCTCATTAAAGATTAAACAAATCTTTGGCATTGTGCCTACACCCTTTGGGGAGTTCTCTGAGAAAAGACAGTATTTGTTTATCAGCTGTCCCSCAGATTAGGTGTGTTCATTYTTAGACATGTGARCTCAGCAGAACCCAGGACAAGTTTYAAAATTCTAATCCAGTGAAATTGCACTATTTCATGTATTAGATTGTAAAAGAGGAATGTCGTCTTGCACTGACAGACTGTCAGCTGTCTGAATTTTGAGCCAGGCTCTTCATTGAAAGAAGCGAATATGTCACTATTTTAATGCATATRAGTCAAAATAATTTAATTTCTCTCYCTCTCTTCCTTCCAGCATGCTCATCAGGTAAGCCCATCTGATCTCTGCACATCCATTCTTTGATAGACTTGAAGAAAAAACTAGCCATGTTTGAGGGGAGGTTCTCACACAGCTTCTCTGCTTTGATACACAGAAACGTGCCCAGCTTATCCAACTGAGGTGGTTTTTGCCTTGGATATGTCTGATGATGTTACACCAGCTGCCTTTGAAAGAATGAGGAACATTGTTATGTYATTGCTGAAGACCATAAAGATCAGTGAAAGCAATTGCCCAACCGGCGCTCGTGTCTCTGTTGTTTCTTTCAATACCAACRTGCACTACCTCATCCGATTCTCTGAGTTCCAAAAAGCCAACTTGCTGCTACAAGCAGTCCAGAGAATCCCACTAGAGAGATCCAGTGGAAAGCGAAATATTGGGGCGGCCATGAGATTTGTTGCAAGAAATGTCTTCAAACGTGTTCGTCAGGGCATCCTCACAAGAAAAGTTGCCCTGTTTTTTGCCAATGGTCCATCTCAGGACGAGGTTGCCGTCAGCACAGCTGTGCTTGAGTTGAGTGCCTTGGATATCACTCCAGTGGTTATTGCCTTCAGTGAAGTGCCAAATGTCAGACGTGCCTTCTCTGTAAGTAGACAGACTATTGAAAGCTGAGTCTATCACCCACTTGCTGAGTATCTGCCAGGATTTGAGTGAATCCTGTTCTTAAGCCTAAATTCYACAGGAAATGTCCAATCCCTTCTTAGAAAGGGGTACATTAAAGGTAACTATTTTTACAATGATACAGTGGTTCACTTGACCACAGTGATCACCATCTGACCTTTCTCTGAACATGAATTATTAATCACTTGTGCTTTTAGGGCAAATCAGAGAATTTCCATAATGTTGTGTTAATTTCACTTATTTACCTATGCCATTATACTTCTGAAGTTGTGACATGTAATAACTGTTTAGCTAACAAACTCTGGCCCTAGTTTCTAGATAAATTAGTAGTAGGCTTCAAGCAAGCTAGTTTCTTCAAAAGAAAATTAAATTATCAAAACTCCTTTCGATATCTTTATTGCCATTTGTACAGGAGAAAATGGTTAAATTTTGTTTTAAAATATGACTTCATCTAAAAGTAAACAAAAATAAACAGTCCATTTTACAAGGTACAAAAGGAAAGCAATTCTATATTTATTTAAGGTTTCATAATATAKATTGCATGCTCTCTGTCTTTTCAATTTGTTTTGATGTCATCTGTGCTCAGTTTTAACTTTGTCAAAATACAAATCTTTCCAGCTGCTGTTTCCTCAAAATTGTCCTTCTAAAAGGAAATGTGTTTATTTGTACGTGGTAAAAAGTGCAAAACTTGGAGTCTGAGTTCTGATCTAGCAACATCTAAGTCAGACTTTTATTATTTATACTATATTTATTCTCATGCAGCCTCRTATTTATTAGTTGATTCATGTGTATTTCTGGCTGAATGATAATTTAGCAGAATAAAATATTTCTGCTGACATATGAGAAGGAAACTTTTGTTTTATTGCCTGGGTTGTTCCACAGGATAAACAGTAAGAAGAAACAGTATTTTTCTTTACTACMTGTAAGCAGATTACAATTCTGAATGCATGTGATGGCATCTGGTGACTACATAAATCAGTCTTCAGAGTAGAAAAGAATAGAAGAGCTGCTTAGCAGGGAGAAAGGCAAAAAATTCACTGCCCAGCACTCCTTTAAGTTTGCAATGATGACAAGGCAACCAACCTCACCACCAAACTCAAGTAAATGCAACTTCCCTTTTCCTTTCAGATGGGCTTCTGCCCTTGTACTTGAGAGATGGTGTGATCTTTATGATCCTACAAGTCTGTAGCTACAGATACTTACTGGCTTTACTTTRCTTTAGGAGCTTCAGTTTAGAGATCACACACAGTCATTGCCAATTCTAATTCCTTTGAAGAATTCCATCTGTAACATTCTTTACAGATGTTAACCAGAAATTAATTGTGTGGTGTAAAACACAAAGCCAAAGTTTAATGCAAAGAAGTAATTATTTCTTTGMTTATCACTATAGCTTATTCATATATGTTCATTTCCTGTAATACTGTGATATTTTAGAGCCATTTTTATTTCTCTTAGTCCACAAGGAAATGCTTTTCCMTTGGATCAYGTCTGGATAGGGTTGAGTGGTGGTMRGTGAAATTGTTGAATGTTGGAGCATTTGCAGAGTTCCTCAAGCATTTCTGTGGTCAAATCTTCTGCAGAAGATGATCAAATCTTTCTTCAGATGATCACAGGAAACACACAGGTTTCTGTCATGCTAAAATTTTCTAATGCTAGAATTTTCTCTCCCAATAAATCATCTTCACTCTTTGTCCCAGAAAAAGCTGAGATATCCTGCCCTTTTCTCTGTAGAAAAATAGCACCCTATTAAGAAAAGAAAAAAGTGATAACCCTTCCCTCGCAGAAAAAAATAAGAAAAAAGAGAAAGTCTCCAAATATTWTTCCTGTCTTCTTAATGTTCCTTTTCTGTCTGCTTTAAAACACAGATTGATGACACAAGAAGATTTCAAWTATWTGTTTGGGAAAGACAAGAAGATGAAAATTTGGAGRGCATCACATATTGTACACTTTGCTTTGGTAAGACATTTTACAAATTGCATCTGTTGTATTGGTCTATTTACCATTTCAATAACAAATTCTATAGCTTTTGTTTTGCAATGTGGTGGTAGGGAATTTTTATGGTACACCTTAAACACGTTTATGCTTAAATATAAAAGAAAAATATTAATAAACAATGCACTGGTCRGAATCCTACTGCCATACATAGTTTTATAAGGAGTTTGGAGAGATGTGTTAAGAACTGTATGGTTGGTTGCATGGAGCAACTCAGCCCAGCTCTGTGGCCCATAGACATGTCTGAGTGTTCCCATTCCAGCATGGCTACAGGAACAGTCCTGTGGGTGTTTCTTATCATCTCCTAGAGAAACTTCACTCCTGTACAGTGGAAATTTTACTCCTTTTTCTGTCTCTGACATTCCAGCCACTTGAATCCTTCTGCAACTGGGCCTTCTTGCCCTCTGTGTCAGATTATTTCATGGTTACAGAATACCACTGCTGAGGAGTTACAATTTTAACTTCCTCTTCAGTGAATGGTAAGAATCAGGATCTCAAAATCACAAAAACTATTTCATTAATTTCTGTCTCAGCCTCGTGAAATGAATTACTGTGTTTAGCATTTCCTTTTTAGCAGAAATGCACTTAAAATAGCAATATGATTTTGGGAAACCAGGCTCATTTGCTGTAMTTTCTACACTGTGAGAGGGGGAGAAGCTACTAAATGGTAATATGTCAAAATGTTGAACAATGATCTGAGATGAAAAACRTGGAGTTTGATTCTGTGTCCTTTACAATGCTTCGATTTCAACAGGAAAAAAAATCTCCAGGGAGCTGTTATCTTTGAAATTATACCTTATGAATGTTTTTCTGCTSTCATGCATGAATAATTTCCCATGGTATCTCAAAACCTTCTTCAGCAACACTCATCTGTAGTTCCTTAYTAGAACAAAAAGATTTCAAGCTCCTGTTACCAACGGAAGTAGGGTTTTAGAAAAGTCCTTGCTTTTTGCCCAGGCSTCTGGCAGCAGGCAATAGATTTATTGAGGTGGCCAGCACCCCAAAACCCACTCTCATTCACAAGCTCTTCAGTAATAGCTGCGGTCTATTATAGAATGAATTATTTCTTTAATAGACAGAAAACTAACATACATAAAACTTAAACTAATACTACACAGGAATAAGGAAAAAAGAGGAACTTGTAGAGATATATTCTGTGATAACTTGTCTGTCTTTTATAGTTTGTAAAACAGTGTCTCTCAGTCAAGAATATTTCCTTTATATCTTCCCACATCTGCTTTCCAGACCAAGATGTTGATTCTTAGCTGAGGCCTGARCCCTTTTGGCACCAGAGATTACTCTTTCAGCCCCAAGGTTATCTCTTTATGCACCAACTATCTGTGGTAAAGAGGAGAGGCATCCTGCCACAGCTCCCAAATTGACTAGATTTTTTGTTTTTTTGTGGTGGGAGTTTTTGTTAGTTTTTGTCATTTGGGGTTTTGTTTGTTTGGTTGGTTGGTTGGTTGGTTTTTGTTTGGTTTTTTGGTTGTTTTTTGGTTTGTTTTTTTAAATCAAAGTTTAGGAAAAATAAGATTTTGTAGTGGGTTGGCCCTGTCTGGATGCCAGACACCCATCAAAACCTCTCTATCCTTCCCCTCCACAGCTGGGCAGGAGATAGAAAATACAATGAAAGGTTGATTAGTTAAKGACAGAGAGAGATCACTCATCAAATACTGCCACAGGCAAAACAAACTCAGAGATGTTAATTGAATATWTTACTAACAAAATCAGAGCAGGAAAACAAAAAGTAAAATTAGACCTTAAAACTACCTTCCCTCCACCACTCCCTCCTTCTCAGGTCTACCATCTCCCTACCATCTCTCCTACATGGAKATGGGGAATGGGAGTTATGGTCAGTTCATCACACATTGTTTCTGCTACTGCTCAGGGGGAGCATGTTCTTCATTAACTTCTCCAACAAGAGTCCATCCCACAAGTAACAGTTCTCTGCATGTCCACCATTTCTAATTGRCTTGGCCAGTGGCATGTCTCTCTTGGAGYTAGCTGGCATTGGCTCTGCTGGACACAGAGAAAGCTTCCATCAGCTTTTTGTAGAAGCCACCCCTGTAGTGTCCCCTGCTACCAAAACCCAGCCATACAAAGGCAATACAGATCTACAGGACTGTGTGAAATTTTAAAAAAATCTTTGCTTTTGTTGTATTGTTAATTAGTTCACTGCCTGTTGGCTTTCCTCCCTAGATAAATGCAATCCAAGAACCGACTGTGCAGTRCCTTTTTCTCCTCTGGTTCAGATGGATATGGATATAACTTACATCATGGAGAGCTCTCGCAGCATTAGCAGTGAAGAGTTTCAGAGAGCCAAAGACTTTGTGAGCAACATGTTGGATCAGTTTGTCATTTCCTCACAGCCAAAYGAATCATATGGAGGCATCAGAGTGGCCCTGGTGCAGCACGCTCCCAGGGGCTTCCTGCCTGACAGAAACCAGACACCTGTGGCCTTGGAGTTTGACCTAGTCACATACAGCAATAAAGATTTGATGAAGAAACACATCSAAGAGTCTGTTCGCCAGCTGGAAGGGCCATCAGCCATTGCTTCTGCTCTRCATTGGACAGTTGAAAACGTGTTCTTTAAAGCCCCCAGACAAAGAAAACACAGGGTCATATTTACAATAATTGGAAGCAAAACAAACACACGGGACAGAGAAAGGCTGAGAGAGATTTCCCTTGGAGCCAAGTGCCAAGGATTCACCTTGTTCACTCTTGCACTTGGCAGTGATGTGGGTGACAATCAGCTGATGGAGCTGTCRAGCTCCCCCCCAGAGCAGCACTCACTGACACTGGGCAGGGTTTCCACACCGGAGATGGTGTATGCTCAGAGGTTTAGCCGGGCATTCCTAAATCTTCTACAACGTAAGTATCACACAGAGGCATTTGCTTCAGTAAGGGACAGAAAGACAAATGCTGTGTAGAAAAAGTTAGTCAGTATATATGTGCTATCATTYAGTTCCTGCTAATCATAACTTTGCTGATAATCTTTCATGAATAGTTTACCTCAAATGGTGGAGATTAATGAAAGTGCCGGTAATGACAGAACAGCATTCTATTCTAGTCTTAAGTAGTCTTTTTCCCTTAAATTTTTATTTAATGTGTGGCRTTGTGTACTTCACTTTCACTAAAGACAGACCATTMTTCAGCTAAGAGAACACCATCATATTCCTGATTTAGGCCCACATTCCTCTTCAGATCATTKGCAAGTCCAGATGTACTGAGCTGTTTTTGCCTGTATTTAGGCTTTAGGACAGGTACAAGATAAATATTTTGCACATTTGACCTTAACATCTCTACAGAGCAGAGAGAGGACTTTACAAGACACATTCATGCAGATTAGCAGATCTTAGATGCTTTGACACAGAAACAAGATAATATCAAAAAGAAAATTGCCACTCATCAGAAGCATATACTTAGAGATGTCAAAGTTTTTATAGAAGGATAAATAGTGTATTAAAGAGCAAGACAAAAGTATGAAAGATTGGTTCAGGAGTCATTCTCATCTATCTGATCTCTATAATAATTCTCATTTTTCTGGGTACAGTGTCAGTCACTCTGGATACAGTGTGTTACTTATTCAAAGATGTAAACTCAAGTTCACAAAAACAGCCATATAGTGGTTTTATTAACCATACTGGGATTTTAAGGACTTTAAAACTCACCCCAGSTACCTGTGCTTCCTCACAGAAGAAATGAACAGTTATCCTTCACCTGAACTTCAAGAAGAGTGTGAAAACTTAGATCGAGGAGACATACAACAGGAAGCATCCATGGCTGAAAGGTTGGAATTTGCCTATTTAACTTTTTGAGTGCATACCTCTGAATGTAAGATTTATGCCTTTGGGTTATTTGTTGCATTCATAGTTATAACAGAAATGGGATTGGGATCAAAAGTTTTTTTCATAATTTTCTGAAGGAATGAACAAGATTCATGAATGTATTTTCTAAGGTCATATTGGTGCTTAAGCATTTTTCCCCCCTCTCCGTGGAAGGATACCTTTTCCTGGAATGGCTGACAGTGGTTCCCTTCAAGTTTTAGAAGACATGGAAAAAAATGAAAGCAGAGTCATGAAGAGTACGAAAGAGAATACCAAAGAACCTGTATATACAATGCCAGAAATGAGAGATGATTATGAGGAGAATGAATATTTCACAGAGGAAAACGCTAAAAGGGAAAATCCTCAAGAGTGTGGAAAAGCTCAGGAGAAGAACAAGAAAAACTTAGAGACAACAGTACAAATTGGAGGTGCCTGTAATGATTATGGTATGATTTTAGAATACGAAAATATTTTTTAATTTAGTAAAAAATTAAATTGTGAAGGACTCAATTGAGTATTTTTACAAGATGAAGAATTTCCAATTRCAAATTTTCCAAATCTTTCAGTCACCATGTTAMTATTCAGTCCAAATATATAAAGTAGTTAAAGACTGAACTACAGGTGTCATTAGAACTCCAGTTTTGATTCATAACTTTTTGTAATAAYATCATATAAAGTTCTAATTCTGCTTACTAAAATAGTGGACCATTTTAAAATCCCCAAATTGCACTGGAATTAGTGAGTTACTCCTGCTGCTACTTTAGCTCAACGTGGAGGARCTAAATATATCTCTGCTACAGTCTGTTCCTGTAGGAAGAACAGGATCCATCAGCAGAGGTATCAAAATATGTWTTCTTCCTGTTTTAAACTGTGCTTCCTAATGATACATTTTTCATTGCAGATTTTCCAKTAGATATAGGTATGGGAAGCTGATTAAGAGATTATTTGTCACCAACGTTCTTGTAACACTATTGAGTGTTTTTATTGTTTAAGCTACAATTAGAATTTATGTGGAAAAAATGAAAAGGTGTCTGCATAGTTTGGGTGTGGTATCTCTACACCTGTTATTGCTTTGTTTTTCATCCCTCTCCACTCAAGAATGGTTCTGGAAATGTCTGGTAGCCTCATTCAGGATGAGAGAGGATCAGTAACAGGAAGATATGTTACTGTTTMTRTTTAACAASAACAAAAAAAATTTCCTTTAAGGARGTARTCATGGTCACTTAAGAGAGATGTATGACCTGCCTTCCCTARTCCTGTGTTGTAACTAGTGACCCAACAGTTTACTTCTAAAAACATGTAGCCCAGTTCCAGAACTTGCCTTTTGAGACATGTACTTCATGCTCACCTCTTGCTCGAGATTTTTGCTTTTCAGTTGATTAGGAGAAGGTTATGTAATTTTAAATCTTTAAGTTGTGTTGTTGCATTTCTTTATTTCTCAGTTCTTCCTCTTTAATGTTGTACTGATGCCAAAATCTAGAGCTGCCTTTCTGTCTTCTTTTGAGATACTCTGAATTTACATTGGTGAAAGATGATTAGGTCTGTTCTTACTGAATACCAGATTGCTACTAAGTGTGCTTCTCTCACCTACTTCGCTAATTTATGCAATTTAAATCTGTAATACTCTTGGATTTGGCTAAGAGCCTACCATGGATAGTTTAAYAACCTATGTATACTAATTTATGAAATTTTATTGATGGATACCAGTATAAGAAGTTGGAATAAYGAAGAAGGGAATTATTAAAAGTTTATTCTCCTAGTCCCTATGGACCAGGTATGGTTATTTTACAATCATTTTAATAAAAAATTTATGCTACAAACTAAACACCTTTTAACAGTCCTTCTGTTTAAGGCAATGAAAATCTAGTTGTTTCAGACATTCTTTCTGGGTAAAGCAATCACAAAAAGAGGGTCTTCACATTGGCGCTGGGGAGTTGTAGATGAATACCTTGARCACTGGCTACTCCTTTTGTCTGACRCTGAATGTTATTTTTCCCTGCATTTATGATGYTGAGAAGGGTGGATTTTTYWTTCATTAAATCTKTCTCTTATTTCCCTTTTCCAGATGCATGTGACCTTGTTCAAGATAGTGGAGAATGTCAGAATTACATTTTGAAGTGGTACTACGACAAAGAGCGGAAAATGTGTGGTCAGTTCTGGTATGGGGGCTGTGGAGGCAATAAAAATAGATTTGAAACACAAGAAGAATGTGGGTTCTTCTGTATARAGTCCTCCTAGTGCAGAGACACTTAAATTGCTTTAACTCTTCAGTTAGACTATCAAGTTGATGTGCAAAAAGCATGCAAAGAGGAAGCTGTACATACCCACTCTGCTCCCATATTTCATTGAAAGAAATAGTTGATTATAAAGTTATTCTCTGGTAATGTCATTGTGAAAATGAAGCAGTGCCTCAGAGATTTACACRAAATAATATGTGATGCAAGATACTGACATAAAAATGTCTTGATGTGCTGCTTACATTTATCCTGCTTATAGAAAATACCAAAAAGCATTTAGATYTCAAATGACAGAATTCCTAGAACTTAATTCACTTAAAGGATTTAAGAGATTCATTACCACAGCATAATTCTTGGCTTTTTTTCATTTTTTTTCTTTTTGTTTTTTTCTGAATGATCCTATATGTGAATAAAATTAATAATTCTCAAATGTTTTACTTCTGCTGTTAGTTCTTGAAACAACTGTAAATGTATTCTCATGGTGTGGCTTCCCATTGGTAAATAAGCTTTGGTCACCTTTCCTTGTTACCAGATGTTAGACAAGTGCTTTTATTTTAGAACATTAGATTTTCATGGTTGCTCTTGAATGAAAGAAAAAATCCTGAGGACATCTGATTGAAGATAGTAAATTCAGTGCCCTGCAGAAGGGCAGGATATAGCTGATTTATCCAAATTCTGTTGTTGCCCACTTTATGGCTGTGGATTGGATGTTCTAAGGGAAGCTTTCCTCTGCACCAATCATGCAACCAATGCTACATGGAGTAAGTGGGTCACACTGATCACATAGTGAGTTCAAATATGAAACCCTAGTCATCCAGAAGTCTTGGAAGTGATTATGGGCTGGCCAGAAGGCAAGGMTTTTGGAATGTCACCTGAGGAGGAGGTGGCACATGCTGATAATGCCCCACTATATAATAAATCAATAAAATACAAGAAGCAAAATACTGCTGGATCCTGCTATCCTGTGGGAAGGCATCAGATATGGAAAGCTACTGTATGGAGTCCCCTACTACAAGCCACAGAAGCTACTGAAGGAGAAGGAGAATTAAGTAAATTTGGAGAGGTCAAAGCCATCCAGCTGGCTTTAGATGCGATTGAGTAGGAAAAGTGGCGAAAACTTTATACTGATTTCTAGATGCTTGCAAGTGCCCTATGGGCCTGGCTGCAGCAATGGAAGCAGAATAACTGGCACCACAGGCCTAAGCCCCATCTGGGCTGCCATATTGTGGTAAAATATTGCTGCCTGTGTAGAGAATCTGGTTGTGCAGGTATGTCATATAGATGCTCATGTACCCAAGAGTCAGGCCACTGAAATACATAAGAAAAACCAGCAGCTGCCAAGACTGAAGTGGCTCAGGTGGATTTGGATTGGCAACATAAATGTGAATTATTACTACCTCAGTGGGTCCATGACACCCAGGGGCATCAAGGAAGCATATTGGTGGGCTCGTGATTGAGGAGAGGACTTAACAATAGACATTACCCATGTGAATGGATGTGAAAAATGCACTGCAACTAAGCAGGTCAGGCTGTTAAAACCTCTTTGGTACAGAGGACCATAACTGAAATGTAAGTATGAGGACACGTGGCAGATTGACTATATCACACTCCTGCAAACCTGTGACAGCAAGAGCCATGTGCTGAAAATGGTGGCATCAATCACCAGATGGCTGGAAACATACCCTGTGCCCCATGCCACTGCCCACCCTGGGCCTTGAAAAGCAAGTCTTATGAGACAGAGCACTCCAGAAAGAAATTAATCGTTGGAACTCATTTCCTAAACAATCTTATAGACGCTTGGGCCAAAGAACATGGCATTTGAGTGAGCGTATCACATTCCCTGTCATGTGCCAGCCTCTGGAAAAATCAAACACTGTAATGGACTGTTAAAGACTGCACTGAGAGCAATGAGTGGTGGGATSCTCAAATACTGGCATTTAGCATTTAGTGAAGGCCACCTGATTGGTGAACAGGAGGGAATCTGCCAATCAGACTGGCCTTGACCAGTCTAATATTTACATACTTTAGAAGGGGTTGAATTCCTGTAGTGAAAATGTGCTGGGGAAAACTGTCTGGGTTCATTTCTACCTCAGCCAAAGTCTACACTAGTCCCAGAAGCTAGAAAGGATTGCCATGGTTTAACCCCAGCCAGYGACTAAGCCTAAYGCAGCCAAGGAAGAGAACTGGGAATGTAAAAGGGAGAAAACTCAAGGTTTGGGACAAAGGCTGTTTATTAGGTAAAGCAAAAGCCATGCAGGCAAAGGAAGTGAAACAAGGAATTTAKTCACCACTTCCCATAGGCAGGYAGTCCAGCCRTCCTTAGGAAGGCAGAGCTACCTTATGTATAATGGTTACTTGGAAAGATGAATCTGAACACCTCCCATTTTGTTCTTCCCCAGCTTTAGATGCTGAGCATGTTGCCATGTGGTATAGAATAACCCTTGGATCAGTGGGAGTTGGCTGTCCCASCTGTGTCCCCTCCCASCTTGTGCTTCTCCAGCTTTCTTGATGGCGCGGTGGGGTGARGCCTTGACTCTGTGCAAGCAYTGCTCTGCAATAACCAAAACATCCCTGAATTATCAKCACTGTTTTAATCACAAACACAAAACTCACCTCATACCAGCTATTGTGAAGAAAATCAGCTTYACCCCAGCCAACAAACAYCAGGACATTCTCCACCCCTACAGGTGGTGGGTTGACCATGTCTGGATAACAGGTGACCACCAAGCCACTCTTCATACTCTTTCCTTGCTCTGGTKTGGGGTCCCTGCCACAGAGTGCAGTCCTTTGGGAAGAAGCTGCTCTAGCATTGGATCCCTACAGAGTCACCAGTCCTGCCAGCAAATCTGTTCCAATATGGACTCTTCCTCCAAGGAATCAACGTTCTAGATGTTCAAATTTTTGGTCTATTTCTAGACCAAATAGATTCTCTGTGCCCTTTTGACTGCCCTACAAAAAGTTTCTGGAGATGGATTATGTTATAATTGTCATCAGCCATTCTTGCCTCACCTCYTCCCCTCAACTAGAACACATATCTGAGCATATCTTGAGTTATTGAGGAAATCTGGTAGCAGTCTTTGATAGAATTTTGTAAAAGCTGATCTTTTCATGCCTGGCTAGTACTAGTCCAGATCTCTGCCAGGCCTGTCCAAGTGCCTGAAGGTGGTTTTAATGCTGTATCAGGCTGTCCATCAATGACAAATCCAAGAGTTTTCATAAGCTGRGAAACTGATTTGACAGACTAACTCCTCTCTGGGGTCTTTGGTCAAAGAAGGCTTCTCTGCAGATGCGAATTCATCTAGGTGACACCTTCTGCTCCTTGGTATCAGTTTTGCTTTGTCAAGGTCAATGTTCCCTGCCTCTTTTACCTTCACAGAGTGCTCTTTGTGCTCTTTCCTGCATGGTATGTCTTCTGCTCTTGGAGCCTCACCTCTTTCAGGAGATGAAGAAAGAGAGAACAAAGTGTCCAAAGAGTCTCTGAATCATGGGGGCAAGTTTTTTGGCAGTCTCACAGCAGTGCTGCTCTCAAACAATTCTACAGGACAGCCTGTTAGCAGGTGTATAGCACTGTGTCTCTCACAGGAAGCAAAAAAAAGATCCAAATGACTTCAGAGGCAGCTGACGTAGTCCAGCTCACGTCAAACCTTCGGGACAACAGACACCTTTGGCATGTACATCCACTGTTTCCTAAGTAGTGTAGTGAAGCATTTTGTATGACCCTTTTCTGCCCAGATTTTCTTTCTGGATGAGTGCATGTTTCATGTTCCAGGGATATCTGCCAGCAGTTTTTAGGGAAAATCTTAGGGAAAGTATTTTATTTTCAAATCCCATTTCTGCTTTTTGGAAAAACAAAACAAAACAAAACCAAAACAAAACAAAAAAAAAAAAACCCCAAGGTAATAAATAAGAAAAATAAAAGCCTTAGCTCTTAAATGTGTCTAATGGAAGATCATATCAGTTTCATCTGAGAAATATGGTATTTGATTGTGAAAACCAGGGACTGCTTGATGCCTTCTTGAAATTAAAACATTTTTTAGAAGGAAGCTGTGTATTACACCTTTACAGATATTTATTGCTAAGCTGTAGAAATAGCTGAGAACACAGAAAATACCAATTAATTGCAATCTATAGCAAGGGAGGTCAAGGGTTTACTGTAACAGGGATGTGAAGGACAGTGTTCTCTAGCAGGATCTAAGGGTGAAATACCAAATAATTCCTCTTCTTTAATTAGTTTTCTCATCCAATTTAATCCACAGCTTTAAGTTCTGAGAGTCTCTTATCTTTACTCTTTCTTTGACAAGAAATCTTTGAATTGCCACAGAATTCCCAAGGCAAGGCAGTGCTAGCAGCCACAACACCAAGAAAGGACATGTCTGAAGGGCCATCAAAAGCCAACTCTGTAAGTACTAAAATTGAAGTTGAAAGTCAGAACTACCAGCACTGGCAGAAAAGAAGATATTCTCATAGTTGAAGACCATGTTGCAATTGCCTTATCCCTGTTCTTGTCCTGCCTCCCTATCAGCTGTGCCTAGATTACCCCCAGGACCTGTAATGGAGTGCAGGAGACTTTTCCACAGTCCTTAAATCAGCGGAGCCTGAGCTCTGGAATAAGTCAGGTACTTGGCTGTAGCCTTGCTAAGGTTTTAAAAGAGCTGCCAGCTTTATGTGCAGAAATATTGCATTGCAGTAGTTTGCACTGACAATTGTTTCCTAATGACTTGAATACGCATATATGTGTTTTTATACACATATCTTTAGTAAATAGTATACTAAAAATCCAGCAAAATAAATGTGTTCTTGCAGCAAGTATCCTGTCATTAGTAAACTCATAGGAATGGATGCTTCTCAACTAAAATAAGTTCACATRAATCAAATATCAGACTTGCTCCCACTAAAATTAGTGGAACTAAAATCACCACTCAATATTCTGCAAGAAGTTTTTCATCACGTGTTACTTCAAAAAACAAGATGAAATCCTTTTTAGGAAAATAGTGGTATAGCAATATAAGATACCCAGCCTTCCTGAAATCACAAACATGCCCATTTACTAAGGGTTAATAACTGTTCAAAACACATTTTTAATAGCTACCATTTGATTAATAGGTGGCTAGTTAAGTGTTTTCCACTTTCCTTCAAATTGGAAAGAAAAAATCAGAATGATTTTTTTTGATAGAGCTGGCTCTTCCTGGTACACATACAAGGTTAAAAACCAGCTTCTTCAGCCTTCTGACTCTGGCTATTCTTTTCATCCCCCTCAGAAAGGATGCTCATAGAAAACAACCAGGACCAAAAGGAAGACAAGGTAACATGGTAACATTCAGGTAAAAGAGGTCTAAAGATTAAACAAAAATTCTGAAAATCCTGTTTGACTATGATTTAGAATAATTCTCCAATGTTTTTATTACATGATTTTCTAAATTTTTCTTGTCATGGATGCAAGAATTTGTTGGGAAAGGGATATAGTACTAATCTAGACAATCTGAATGTGTTGAATGCAGTATTCTTTAGGGTTCTCTCTTGCAATAATTGAAGACTTTGAGAGTTTTGCAGAGAAGTCAGTGAATATTAAGTCAATGTTATTTTTATTTAGGCTGCGTGCAGGCATCTGCTGCAGTGCCCAGTTTGTGGTTTTGCCTAGGACACACATGGGAAATCTAACTGCAAGCATTAATTCCTGTATTTAAGGTTTTTTCTTCCTTTTTTTTTTCTGGTTGGTTGGTTGGTTGGTTGGTTGGTTGGTTGGTTGTTTATATGAAAAATTCATGCATGCACCTTTTTATTATTTCAGGAAAAATGAGGAAGATGGAAGTGATGGACTTAGAGGAGAAGAGATACATTATTTCCTTTCTTTTGTCTTCTTGACCTCAAAGTTACTGAGTGGTAAAAATGAAATAATATACCATATTTTGTCTCTAAGAGATCTCTTAGRGTTCCTGGAAAGGAAGGAGAAAAGGGTGACTTTGGATATCATTAACACTTAGTCATCTTTTATTGGTCAGGGTTTAGATTTAAGGACAATAGTATGGATGCTGCATGAAACTGTCCCTGTGAGAAATGTCTTTAATAAACTCTCAAGCACAAGTTACCAAAAAGTTATTTGTACTTCTTTTTGTTTGAATTTCTATCAGCAGAGATAATATAGGACATAAAATACTTTTTGCTCTTTGAAAAAGAGCAAACTACTGATGAATAGCAGTGAGTAGTTTTGAAAATAGGGTGTACATTTGGTAGAAGAGTTCAGTAGGTAGGACAGGGGAAAAACCAGACAAGATTGTCATAGTTTTTATCAGAAGGTGGTTTTTTTAACACATGTGCAGTGCTCTGAAATAACTGCTTGGTACCTCACTTCCAGATAAAACTTTMTTACCCTTTCTGTCCTTATAGAGGTGCTGAAGGATACACAAAGCTGTCTGTTTTCCAAATATTGCACAAATAAAACTATGAGTTTTAGGTATTTATAGTGTGCATGTAATATTGTTAGATATATAAAATTTCTTTTTCCATTTATTTGTGTCAGCTTCCACCACCAGGCCTAGTGCTCAGCAATTCTTTCCTGGTGACTACAGTATTAGATGACTTTTTAGTGTCAAGATTTAATTTCAGGAACATTACCCCTGCATCATTTCAGGAGTACTGTCTTTGACATGTTTTTGCTGTGTGGATTGCTAGTTCTTTCTGTGTCTGCTGAAATCAGACTGTTCTTTCTGTTCAATGCTGAAATCAGGCTGTATAGATAGATCCTCTGGAATGTTCATTGACATTTGTAAATGCAAGGAAGTATGTTACACTTAGGAGGAAGATGTTAAAAAAAARTTAAACCTTTTCATACAATGAATCYCMACATKTTGCTGTCTGTAAGGTCACACAAAAAAGCCTTAACAAGACAAAGGTGTGCTGTCATTTAGAAGCAAATCAGTTGTGAACAGCYTGGTTACAATGGCTTGCAATGAAAACAAGGATATAATGGACCTCAGGTAAACATTTTTAATATTCACAATTGTAAAAAACCCCAGCATAAATTATTTGTGTGTGTTAACCAAACTTTTTTTACACACGTTGATTTTTAGGATCAAAAAGGACAGAAAAACCAGGAAGTAAGAGTCTTCCAGTAATGAATGTACTGAAAGCATGCTATGTTGTTTAATTATAAGGTACTAGATATGTAACCAGCTGAGGCTTAAAGTCTGAATGGTTTTCATAACATTAATTTTTCAAAATTCTTATAAGTACAGAGTTTTAACCAGAGATACATATTGCTAAGAGACAAAAGCAATTTTTAAAAACTTCATTATTACCAATAAATATCAGATTTATAATAATGCCACCTTCTTAGAAATAATGCAGAAAAAAAGTAATAGTGTAAGGCACTTTTCCTGCACCAGTACTGTTCCCAAGCTGTGATAAATTCTGCAATTATACCTAATGAATTGCTGTAGTTATTGGTAACAAGCTATTAACAGAGGCCTTGACAGTTTTATTACAGTAAGCTATGACAGAAATCAAGATGAAAGGTCAGAGATTTAGTAATGCAGAAACTATCAAGTATTAATTGATGCTAGTTATCTAATAGTTATCATAATTTTAGTTCCTAGGAATTCTAGTTATTTCATTAGTGAAAACCCTTCCTTGAAAGGTGTTCTACCTTTGCTCCTTGGTCTCCTTTCTGTGTGTGTCTTGTGCTGCAGCAGAAGGGCTTTTGTAAGGACTTGCTTTCAAGAGCAGCTGGGAGTTTTGTGTGTATTTACCTTTTTGTTGTTCATGCTCACACTTCCTACAACTTTCATGGCATTCTCAAATATTCTGTACAATTGAGGTTTAGTAAKTAATTTAAAAACAGAGTAAATAATTTTTCACTGATTTTCACAATCCAATGGAATAATTTAGCCAGATAAACGACTGAAATATTTTTTCAAGCTGAATGTTAAGTTCTCAAAACAATGAAAATTGCATAAATAAGACTGATCTCTGTAATTGGTACTACACCTAAGCTTCAAATAATAAGGCTGCTTAACACCTATACTCTCTGTGGATGCAGAGCTATCACCACAGAAAAAGCAGGCTCACTCTACTGAACCCCATGGTTTGATGGCATTGCGGGCAGATCTCTGACCTAAACCTTCCTGGTAAGTTGTCATTGATATATAGAGTAAAGAAGAGTAGGAAGTACTTCGTGTTCCCACAGTTTGCTGACTGATATACTGAGAATATATATATATTCTCCCATAGATGCAGAAAATCTGCCAGAGGCTTGTTCTTGTTGATATCACTGGACATTTTCAATGTTCTGTGTACAGAYATTGCCTGTTAATATTTTCTCCAATATTTGTGCTTACACAGTAATTAGGGAGCAATTAGAAGTTTTGTTAAATAAACGGAACAGACAGCTCTTCACTGTTCTCATGGGAAATCAGTGTGTGCTTCAGTAAACAAGTAGATAAATCACACTTTGGAAGCAGCCCTCTTCTACCACAGACAGTATTWCTTGGAGAAAATACACCAGTCAACAGGATAGTTGTGGCAGATTAAAAGCAGGAGTACTTTCAATTGTGTGAAACAAGATTTTGCAAGATCTTATGATGCTGCAGTAAAGTAACAACTGCATCTCATTTTCCTTGTCTCCAGTAAAAAGTTATTGACTTGTCATTGTGCAAATTTGGTTTGAATTTTTTACCCGAATCTGTGACTAATTTTTTTATTCCATATCCTTGTCTTTTAGGGGGAAAATGCTGCCATAATTTCTTGYGAAGCTTGCATTTTTATCAGAACAACTTCTGGTCAGATTTTAATTGCATTTTTTCCAACTAACTAGGGTAAAGCTGGGGACAAGAGACTTGCAGAACATGGACTAAAAATATATAGAGGCAGAATGACAACTACATCATCATTGATATTCTTTACCGGATTTTTTTAATAGGTTCCTCCTTTACATGTGCTGATTTCACGTTCAAATTGATTTTAAAATGTTATGTCTTTCATTTGCAAATGCTGTTAATACTCTGTCCCTGTGTAAGCAGAAGCAAGGACCATATCTGAATATCCTACTATATGTGTTCCAATTCATCTTCCTTTTTTGCCTTTAAGATAAAAAACTGCTGTAGAAGAAATAAGCTGGTTTAAGAGCAGTGAGATGATCACTTTTATTCCCCAGTAATTTCTTTGCCCYGTTTTTTTCTGGCTTCTTATGTGTTTCTTTCTCCCTTTTCTTTACAAGCTTTTCCACGGCTGAATAGTAACTTCAGATGTTCTCTGCTATGACAGGGACTGACAAGGGCTGGCTGCTCCTTGCTGAAGCATGTGCTAATTTTATTTTARGGACTGTATTTTTAAATGGACTTTGAACATATTGGATGAATAACTCAGTTAACAAAAATGAGCTGAACTACTAGAAGAAAATTGGTGCATTGATGTTATCCATCCAGGCTGTTCATCTCTTACAAGTGAAAATGGTGTCAGAACTGATGTTCCTCTTCCTTATTTCTCCTTTGCTATTAATTCAGTGGAACTTAAGCATGTAGCAAATAAGTGAAGAAGGAAAGAAATCTGTTCATTTCCAATATAAAATAAAAATTTTATGTTGTTTGCATACCACRTATGTAGCATGCTRTTATTCATAGAACTATAACTATTCCCAGACCTGCTGGTCTGGAAGAGAGTTGAAGTGACAGGAGATCTCCAGGATGCAGGGCAAGACCTAGACTCCAAATATTTTGCCATTACTGGAAATTGTGCTTGTTCTTTTTCATTTTTATGGGAAAATAAGGAACGAAACAGAATATTTTCTTCCTGTTGTAGTGTTCTGGAGTAGTTATTTGTGCAGTGTTCTGATCACTTCCAATGATGTGCTGTCCATCTATTGTAAATGGCATGATTATATTACTCTGTGAACTTCAATACCTGATTAAAAAAWGAAGACAGGGAATCTATCTGTATGTAAGAACAAATCAGGTASTTCTGAATGCAAGTGGCTAATTGTATACCTATAAATGTGACTTCCAGAAGTCACCATCTAAATGCATTAGCTGTACATGTTTGAAAAGTGTAYCTGACTAATACTTTGAGCCTCTTCTTTAAACTAATACAAAAGAGAATGATTTCTGTAATTTTTGATTGTCAGTAGCACCATAAATTTTGCAATTATGTGTTTCTAACAAACTTTCTAGAAGTACCATTGTGGGAATTCAACAGTATGCATCTTTAGTCACAAATGAAAGAGGCTCACTTTRGAAATATTTATTTCCTCTTTGACTTTCAGCTTTGCAAGTTCAACACATTATAAAAGACAGATTGGGTTCATTTTCCTTGCATTAATTGTTACCATTGCTAAGAATTCTGCAGCTCTTGCTAAGGTGGTATTTTCACTGTACATCTTTGTACAGATGATACCCTGTGAAATTCTTGCAGCTGCAAAATAGAATTARAGGTGAAATGAATTGCAACAGTCATGTTCAAAAAATCCTGTGAGTACTAGAAATGGGTCTTTGCAATAAAACATGTTTTCTCAACATAAATAGAATAAAGATAATATATTTATATCTGCATATACACATATATGTGTGTGTATGTGTGTGTATATACTTATATATAAATATATAATTAAAATAACAGAGAACAGGTAGTAAAACCTGTAGTTCTACTGTAGAATTTCAATATCCCCAAATCACAYTAGACAGTAAATAAAACATAAAAATGTGCAATGCAAATAACTCTTGGCTTTGATTGATTTTCCCCCCCATTATTAGTAAAATATCTGAGCTATTTAATTGAAATGAAGAGAACATAACTTGAAATTTTTTCTTTTTCTTTTTTTTTTTAGGGGAGTGAATGACTGAATGGACAAGCCTGGCTTTCTGTACATGTCTCAAGCAGAGTCCCTGTTACAAACAAAATGCACCACCTCACTAAGTACTAATGTGCTCATATATGGCTTTTTGTTCTTATCCAAAGCCATGTGAACTCATTATCTACAATTATCTATCTGCAAAGATGGCTATAAGCATTCAATTGTTTTGATACTGTAAAGCTGAGTAATCASTTGCTTCCCTGGGTTATTAATATCACATTGCTTCTGTGTTCAGCACTCCTATGAATGTATGGTCTTAGCAGGCAGGTGCTTGAAAAAATGATGTTAGGGCTGAGAATGTAAAAGTATTTTTTTGCTTGGTTAGATTATTTTACTGAAGTTACTGTAGAGTAAATTACTAAAAAAAGTGTCTTGGTATCCAGTGGTTCCAGTTACCATGAGGTAAGTTTGCATTATTTTCTCTAGTCTAGCTATTCTATTTCCTTAGGTGGTGACTGTGCCAAAGAGTGAGATTTTCTAGAAGTAACAAGAAGTATACTTATATCTGTAAACTCTGAGAGAAACCTCTCAATGAAAATGTTTGTTATAGAGCAGGCCCAGATCCTGCTTGTCCTTTTACTCCATTCTACAATAAAACCAAAAGGAGTTTAGCAAGCATCCATAGCAGTGGCAGACAGTAATGCATCTTAAGTCACTGAAAGACTTAAAATCTGTAGAACTATGGAAAATAAATTCAGWGTGTGTTCCAACAGCGATTTCAGCTTTTTTTCAAAAAGTATTTAGATGTAACATTTTTCAACTAAATTTTAATTTTCTTTTTCTTGACCTTTCTGGGGTGKTGAGTACATCTTACTCCTATGTTGCTGATACTAATGGCACTGTTTATTTCTCAGATTGACCTAGCAGAGATCTGATAAGCTGTGAACTACTTTGCCTATGTAAGGATAGGCTCCACTCAACCAAACATTCTGAGCTCTGTGTTTCCTTCACAGGGAGGAGTCAAATGTTTACTGATCTGCACCTTCAGCTTGCTCATCCATTTGTAGGTAAGAGAAAATGAACTGAAAAACAACATTTAAAACTGGATGTAGTTTCTTCAAATCTTTTCTATATCACAAATTTCTGTTTACAATAAAGGTCATGGGTCTTCTTAGAGGCTTGTATCCTTTTGTTTYAGTGATACTTTATTTAACACCAAGGGTATTGCTGGCAATAGTGAATAGTATGAGTTCCTCCTTTGTCATGTCCCCCTATTCTCTATGTTTCTGTGCTTGCTTTTTATTATTTATTTCTACTTTTCCCTGAGAGATACAGCTTGCATTATCTTTCTCTGACCTTTCATAATTCTAATTGTCTCKCAGCTTCAGCAGTGCAGATTGTCTTCCTTGTCCCTTCTCTGACCTTCTTTTCTGTTTAAATTCACTCCCACCAGTTCCTCCACTGCTTCACACTACGCTGAAAAGTAATTATTCACACCCATTATTTAAAACTTTCTCCTCTTTRTTTGTTCTGATTTCAATACTGCTCTCCTTTGTTTTGCTTTGTGCATTTTTCCCCACTAACTGTACTCAGTGTTTGTTAAGTTCCATGCCCCAATGTGTCTGATACCAGTTGTGTACAGGAAATTATAATGGAACCCCWGTCCTACAGTGAATTTGGCTGGAATGGTGAGTCAGTAATCTCCTCCCTTCATAAGTGCTAGATAAATGATCTTATTGTTACTGTAGTTTTGCTGCCTGCTGTAGCCTATGATTTTTTAAATTACATTTTTGTTCATGATGCAGCAGATTATTTTCTTCAGCACAATTTCTGCTTTTAGATGTAATATAATGGCTGGAGTAATTACAAGACAAAATGTGTTTTACTACAGAAATGTCACATTCATTATAAAACCTGAGCAGTTCTCTTAGTAATAATGTAGTAATAATAGCATCAAATCAGTATCTGAGCCACACAGCAGTACTTGAATTAGTGTGGGCCCACACTGTGCCACAGAGGAGCTTTAGAAGGGAATATTGYGTGCTGAGATTGCAGGGTGCAGCTATACACCCCAGTGCAGACTGTTGCAGGCTCACTCTGAGGTCAGTGGTGCAGGTCCTTCCTCTGCAGGCACATTCAGCAAGGGGGCTCAGGCTGCAGCAGATTTGCATTATCAGAGGTTCAGAGTGCAGGTGAATGTGGGCCTGCCAGAACTTGGACAAAAAAGATCATTTTTACCCCTGTTGTTCTGTGTTTAAGTGGTGCTGGAAAAGCATCTTTTTTTCTCTACTGCTTATCCATCTGTAAATAATGCTAATAGAATTTAGCTGTATTGTTCAAATATCTTTCTAAAACCTTTTCATAAAAACAATTTGTACTCTTCTGTGCTTCACTTCAGTATACATTGGGCACATTTTTGTCTAGCTCTCCATTTTACTTTGAGCTTCAATCAAATGTGGRATAGAGTTTATGATTGTGTAACATAGCTTTTATGTGTATTACTCTCTGTGTCTGAGATGCAAGAGAACAAAATAATTTGGGGATGTTTTTTGCTTCCTACAACTCTGTTACCACCATCTCATCTACTTCTTAGAGTCTCACAACCAGAATACACTAGTCAAAGCACTAAAAAATATTTCTCACCAGAGATCCTCCGGTGAACAGGACGCTGGATATGTGATTTGTTGCCATAAATGTTTTCAGGAGAACTGTACAAGGTGCTAAAATGAAAAAAATAGCTGTGATTTATAGCCATAGACCAGCTTCTTCTGTTAAACCAGCTCTTATGGGGAGCTGTTAAGGAGATGAGTGAAGTTGTTCCAAAAGTTATTGTGAAGTTTCTTGTTTTGAGAGACTGCATGAAGAACGAATGGGTGTGGAACTTCTGCTTCATGGGAAAAACTGCAAAATGCCTCTACTTGTCTGTTCTGGTGYAGAGCCATCTTCTCATATGTAGATGTGTCTGACCTACTTTTACCTATGAGTGAATGCAGATTCACTTTACAAAATGAGTTCTCAGAAATGAGTCTCATTCTGCCACCCGATGTGCTTTCCTCTTGTGATATTATTTCTCATTCTCTGTTATTTATTTTAAAGAAAATGGATGAAAGGCTSATAACTGGGCTTCTTCCATCTTGCATTAGGAGCAGAGTTCAGGGAAGCTACACTGGGAAAAGGCACCCTGTGGGCCAGTGAGACTGACCCAGTTCGTGTTTTCACAAAAGAGAAACTGTGAAAGAGCATGAGCATAGGAAGTCTTTGGAACTGGAAGACATGGGCATGCTRAGTAGCCTGGCTACTTATTTGGATGTTGTCATCCACATTGCAAATCTCTCCTATCCATTGCTGCAAAAACTCCATTAGTTATGTTGTTAACGTAGATGTTCCTTCTCACCGGTGGCTTCAAAATCCTCAAGCCAAAGAGCTGTTTCTCTTGTAAAGTTTGAGATKAAATCAATAGTGCCCATAGTGCACCTAATGAAAATGCAAAACCTCTTTTGAGGTGTTTTTTGCTTTTTTTCTTGTATTTTAAGTAATACAGCTCAAAATTATTAGTAATCACGTTGCTCTTAATAGGGTATTTTGTAGAATTACTATAGGTACACTCTACTTCTAAAATAAATTGCTGCATGCTGTAAGGTCACTGAAGTACGGATTTTTTTAAAATGATTTTCTGGTTAGTTTCTGAAAGAAATTTATACTCYTGTCAAATGCTGTAAAAAGAATGCTAGAAAGGAGTTCATAACTGTAGTTGTTCAGTTAATGCTGCCAGGTGGCCCTACAGGGAAATGTGACCTGTCTATTATAAATGTCCTAGTAAATAATGTAATTTTATTTTAGATTAAAAACACAAAATATAACAACATATACTTGGCATTAAAGAACACGTTGTGGAATGAGGGTGTATTTATATGAAAAAATGTAAAAATAATSTACAATAAATTTTGTGTTGAAAGTTATGGTTCTGTCTGATTAGGAATGAGTAAAAGGATATATGAAAAAATAATTGTAAGAAGGACATGGAAGACTTTTACATTAAATAGAGTTATTGATTTAGATTCTGTTAATGTTAACCAAAAATACTATGTGATCTTGTAGAAATTATAATAATACTGCTACATAGGGTGGATTTTATGAATTTAAAGGATTCCTTTTTGCCCTGCATTAAAAAGAAAAATTATTTTAAAAATATTTATTAGGCGTTGTTTCTCCAGCATGCAGTTGAAACTCGTGGAGCAATGTCCAAGATTATTTTAAAGTATTAGGTTTTCATTCTGACTGGCATAATTAATGTTATCTGGGAAAAAGACTTCCATGTCACGCACAGTCTATTAAAAGACTATATTAGGTACAGTGTAACTCGTGTGAAAAACCCCACAGGGGAACTCTGTTTCTCATTAAGACTGAATTATTTAGTCCCATTCTGGTGGTTTCTGTTGCAGATGAGTTTTCTGAAATGGAAACCTCTTCCTTTTCCTCAACTGTCATGCTCAGCTTAGAGGTTAACAAATGAGAGACTGAAGCTTACTGAAAATCTCTGTTCTCTCTGTTCTTGTTCATATGCCTCAGACCTCCTCATGAGAGCAAGTCCAGCAGGATCTGACCTGACACTTCTTTCACATTCACTGGATTTAACTTATTTCATAAAGCATGTGACTTTGTTCTAAAACTAATGAATTAAAAAAAAAGCTTTAAAATACCACAATAAAAGATTACGTAACTTGGAAAATTTTGTGTAGTCTGGCATCTAACAAAATTTTAAACTTTGTTCACCTTGCAAAATCACCACAAGGAGACAGTGATCACTGCTACTGCTTCCTCTGTGTTACACCCTGGGCAGATAAGGAGTTTATTGTCTTTCTTTTTCTTATWAAAATGTGAGGAAGTTTATTTCAAGCTGCATCTCTTAGAGCAGAGTCAGTGGTGTGATGGCAAACACAGACAGGGCAGTGCAGAGCTAGTTTTGCTGTTTCAGAGCTTTCCATAATGATAATAGATAGTTGTCTGGAGACAAAGTTCATAAGCAAAAACATAAGTGATCCAAAAAGCTGMCACCAAATGACCTGGAAGCCTCACAGGGGTTATTTTGGTCATTACATTCCATGTGTGTATGATAGTGAACTCAAAAATACTGCCTTTGTTTATTCTGAAGAGTTGTTGRAGTAACTCCTGAAAGTTACTCTGTCAGATATTGGGGATCATATATTATAGATTCATCATATAGCTGGAGAGGAAATTCAGCCAWCTTCAGGGTAGTTTAAATACAGAGAATGAAAATGGGACTGAGTTCAAAATTCATTCTAAAACCTAATTTTTTTGCTACTGTGAAAATATAAACTCTGCCTGTCAAACAAGAGTGAGAACAGTCTAGTGATTGTCTGTATCCTTTACCAGRTGTGTTAAAGTGTGAATATAGGCCRTATAACAAGACTGAGCAAAAAATCAGAACACCTTACTAAGGAAATAAATAAATAAGGAAGGTATAAATATAATCATCACAATCATTGACATTTAAGTTTATTTAGGTCCTTGATTTTTTCATTCAGATTTTTCTGTTGATAAGTGCAGAATTAGACAACCATAGCATTTGTGTATATATAGTGTTTGTTAGAAGTGTATAAAATCAATGAAGTCACTTAATTKGCAGCTATTCTTGGATAAAGGGCAAAACTTTGCCAAAATCTTCTAAATCCCATAAAACTAATGAATTTTATTACTATTTWCTGGACAGGAGGTGACAACTACACACCAGAAGTGCCCGAGGAAAAGTGCAATAGACTCCACTTTCAGAATAAAAGAGCTGTGTAAGTCCATTAARTAATTATTCATACATTAGGGGTTAATAGTGGATCAGACTTGCTTTCAGAGCACTGTCCTTCATGGRTATTTTCAACAAGTTTTTTGCTTGATTGGTAAAATTCTGCTTGATTTGCAAAAAGAAAGAGTGGAACTTGACTATAAAAAACACATTAGAAATGGACATCATAGCATGTCTGAAAAAGTCTAAAATTACCGTGCGTAATTAATGACACCCCTTGTGTTATTTCTATGTTTTAAATGCATCTTTGAAGTCACATGAAACTGGCCACTGTGCCCTTMTGAAAATTTCCAAGTGTTGTAACATTTCTAATATTAAAATGCTATTTTTTGTTGTTGTTACACTAAGGCATAAACACAATGGAAAAAGAGAAGTAAAAAATGAGGAAAACAGTCACTGGTGGCAGCCAGTTTTGTGATTTGTCCTGCCATTGGATGATTCTGAAATGGAATCAAAGTGCAAAGGGCTTACTTTCAATGCAGAGATTCACTAGAGAACTGCTCACTAGGACACACACTGGAAAGTGTTGCAAAAGGACTGCAGAGCCAGAGTTCTGATCAGCAAAAAAATKATAAAGGCATTATGAAACATGAAGTTTCCAAGCCATTGTCTTCAGGGTTATTTCCCTGAAGCACAACTAAGAAATGTGTGAAAGTTCCTAACACTTTCCTGGTTCCCATTACCACTGTATAGAAGGATCTCTGTTATGTAGGCAGGCACRTTGTCTTCTCACAGCTTCTTGTTAAGGCAGCTTTAGAGTGAACCTGGAGAAGAATTTGAATTCTTGCATTAGAAAAAATGATGATAGTAATGAACAAAACTAATGATTTTGAAAGCCTGCTCTTGGAAGAAAATAGATAGAGCAGCTGGTTGAGAGTTCTTGCTTCCATTTCCTCACGTTTAGAAACACCATTTCTTATTTGCAGTKACCCTGTTTTCTCTAGCAGCAGTTCACATTACAAGGGATCATGGCTGATAATAGCACTATTATTGACTTGTATCAATCAACTTTGGCTATGCCTCTGCTTCAAGCTGTTCTTTTCATTATTTTTCTCCTTTTCTATTTGCAAGTGAATGATTCACATAGCCTTCATCCATTTTCTGAGTGAATCCTCTCTAAGGGGGACAAAAAGCTTGATGCTTTTTCACTCACCTGCTGAGAGCTAACCTTTTAAAGTACAAGGATGTGTTTTGGTTTCTCTCAGCTCCATGCTGTTTCCAAGATTTAGGTGAATAAAAACTGAACTGCAGAGTAGGTATCAGAATACTCAATAGGTGCTTAGCTAAAAGGAATGGATCTTCTTCAAGAAAACATCCTACAAATCATTCTTAGCTTTTTCTTGAATTGCATTTCCTGAGAATGGGTTTGGGCTTTGCAATCAAGTGTGAAAACATGCTTTGCAACTTTTATTCTGAATTCTTTCTAGCTTTCATGCCTTTCCCAATTACAACCACAGATACGATGTTACAAGAAGAAAATTGCCAGCACCAKAAAGATCTGAAATGTCTTTTCCTTACGGTTTTCTGCTATTCGTTGTCCCCTCACAATGCATCAACAATGTTTGCTGAAATAATGATCTCATAATGGCTCTTTTAAAAATTTGCAGAGAGAAGTAATTTTCAGCAGTTCTCTGTGAAAAAGGAGACCAGAAGACAGGGATTCCAGCTRCTTCAGATGGGAGTTAGAGTATATCAAACTGATTGCAGGTGGAGTACACGGATTCTTCAGGTTCCATAGCTGCATACATTTAGCTTTTAATTTTTTTTTTCTCACGCAACCTTAAGAAGAGAAAGGGGGTTATGTTTTGCTGATAGGGACTACAGTGCTCCACAGTGATGGGAGATGTTTTATTCCTGTCTATTTCCATCACAGGCTCCTACAGGAGCACTCTTTAAATCTACAAGCTCATTCAAGCACATGAATTGGGAAGAGATTTMCTCAACAAAATATGTGGTATCTTGAAAAAAAGAGGATGCAGAAGATGGGGAGAAATAACCAAAGAAATGAATTTCTGTCTTCACAAGCAGATGTTTGTGTCTGTTTGGTCAGATGTCTTGGAAAGGGAGCAGGAATGTGCTTGAAAGGCACACAGTAGCCTSAAGACAGGCAGAAGCCTTTCATGATTTTACTCTGAAAGTACACTGCATTCCAGAGAGACCTCCGTTTCTCTGCAATGTTTCCAAGAGTTACAGAGACCAAGGTCACYAGAAAGATACTTTAAGTACAGTACATTTTTGAAATTACAGTACCTGTTCCTCACGCCTCAGAGATATAAARTATCTCCATTGCTTTCAGAAACCTGAAAATATACTTGAGCTCTGATGTAAATATGTAGCCTCTGTACTGCACAGGTGATACTATTGAGAAGCTGCATCCTACCACAGAGTTTGTCCATCTGGGTTCTTTACCAGTGTAAATTGATTTCCAAGGTGCCATGAAGTTTGTGTTTTACTTTTTGTTTTRTTGTCATTGTTGTTAATAAATTACATTGCAGGATTTCAATTTATCCTGATGGCTCTGCTATAACATGTTTCTTATTGAAATCTTCTGCACAAAAATCATCCATAGGACAATATCTTTCAGATGAAAGAGAATTGTGAAGTAAAAATTAAATTTGGGGTATTTATGAGATAGCATSTGTGTATCTCCTTTGTGATTTACAGCCTCATCTATATCTCACAGTATGGAATTATCCACCAGAGGTATAGGAATCTAGGAAATGAGAGGATAGAGCGCAAGGAAAAACGAGTTTTCTTTATCTTCCAAGAAACCTTGTGAAGAGCTGGGCCATAGGGGAGTCCTGAGACAGAAAAACAGAAGACGTGTAGGGAGACAACACTGTATTTTCATTTGAGTTGTATAATTTCAAGTCATCACAAAACTGGAAAACATGTTGGCTGCTCAAAGGTTGCACAATTTATGAAGCTTCAGGTAATTATTTTAATACATTAACAGCAAGAAATGATCATGTGCCGTAAGTCTTTAGAGCCTATTAATTATAATACATTCTACAGAGAATATCAGCTTCTTTTKATAGATGAGTCAATTCTGATATCATTAAAATTACCAACCACTTCACATATTAAACTCTTTAATGTGGAATTTTGCTGTACCCAATATGACATGGAAGAATAACCATTAAATTTGTCTCTAACCTCTGTACAGCTGTCATCTCTCRAAATTCTGCAGGAACTTCAAAACTTTGGGACCTCCACCTTTCTGTCACATTTAGTTGAAATTGGCCAACATGTTCACAATTCTACTGTGGCAAGAATAAATAGACAGATACTGTAACAATATCAACCTCATTTTCACTGGAAAGAAGGTTGGAAAAGAACCATAGGAAAACAGGACTGGTACACTCCACACTTCCTTCTCAAAATGGCCAGATTCATTACACATGTGGAAAACTTGCTTTTAAAAACTTTTTTCTTAAAACCAGCCCAGGTTATGAGACTGTGAAGAATTTTACTGGATGCCCTATTTTTAAACWAAAAATGAAACAAGAAATAGATTTCCAACTACTCTTCTCTGGCTAAACTGTCAAATAGAAGCTGTCCCACAAATTTATTTCATAATTTATGCCATACATGATTAAACCCAGGGTTCTGGATCCGGAGTCCTTTGTGCTTGCTGTGAAGGTAATCACAGTACTACTTGTGACTGTATCATTCCCTGTGGCTGGCTTGTACTGACTGACTCACTCTGGATTTTGAATTCATTTTTCCCCTCTTTTGAGAAGACATTCACAAAATACAACACAGCATAATATGCTCAGTTTCTCCAAGCAAAACAGAAAAAAACAATAGATGTTCCAACATAGCCTATCTTGTAGTATGAGACACTGACAGGCATGGGCTTCCAAAGCACGTGTTACTTTTCAGTATGAGGAGTGAACTGGGCTTGTGTATGATGGGAAAATGTCATTGAATGCCAGGGGCTTTTTCCTTCACTCAGCCTTTTTATGGCCTAGGACATAATGGCCTTTTCCTGCCTCAGTCTGAGATTAAAATTTTGGCTTGTGCTAGTTAATACAAAGCTATACATTTATGCATGGTACATTTTTATTGCAAGATGAGAATTTATGAATTTTAAAAGTCAAGTGTTCTGTCTCCCTTGGCAATATCYTTTTCATTCTCCCCTGCATAGTTAACTCAGCTGGCATTTAGAAATAGATTCTTTTCAAAATTTGCTTTGCATCCTGGAGAATTTCCTGACTTTACACATCAACTTTATTTCTGTTTTCACTTTTGCTGCTCTTTTTTTCTTGGGTTTTCCTTTTCAAATGCTAAAGCATGCTTGCAATTTTTGTTTGAGAAGTCATTCTTTTAAAACCACACACAATGAGATATCAAAAAGAAGGATTTAAAAAATGTTATTTGAAATAGATGCCTTTACTCATGCACCCCAAAATTGCAAGAAATAACAATAAAAATGGGAATGTCCAAACCTGCTTAGTAATATACTCAGGGGATGAAGCAGGGAAGRATAAACTGCATTCTGCTGGCTGCTGCTGGCAGATGGTTATGGCKCGGCTTTCATTTCCAACCTTTTCCTAAGCATTCTGCCTTCTTTGGCTCGAGCACAGATTCCACTGAGATCATGTAAACTGTGCCAGAAGTGGACCTTCTAAACTGCATCTCACAGGCAGATGTGATATTTACACAGAACTGCCATGGTAAATCTCATCTTCAAGAGATTAGTGAGAAGCCCAAACTCCTATTTTTTAATTATATTTTTGACATTCTGAAAACAATAGAAGATGATTTTGTCCTTTCCATCACCACTCCTGAATATTTACTGTAACTCATGTTGATTCATGTATTTATTAATTCATTTCACATTCAGTGGTGATTATTTTAATGAGATAAATAACAAAAAGGTGTTTTCCTCTTGCAATGTCACCTTTTYGTACATTGTGTACATGGGGGAAGTCAATTTCATTTGCAGATTATCCCATCTGACGCAGTTACCTTCAAAGCTGCAATGCTCTCCTTCTGATCATCTGCAACAGTAACATCAACCATCCTTGATTTGGGATTTGAGAGCGAGTTGTTTCTGTTACTCAGCTTGCTTGCATCGTTCTCAGGTCTTTGTCTCCCCTATGATTTCTTGTCCTTGCTTTCCATAAATCCTTGAGAGACCACTTTCTTTGGCAATGCCTTTCTTTTCTGTGTATCTAAGAATATTAACTTCTTTCTCCTTAATTATGCAAGTAAGGTCTCTTGTGATATAGTCCCTTCCCAAGAGACTGTACTTGGTATCTCTTATCAAAGCACTTCTATGTAATACCAATGTAGCATATTGTAATAGTATTCTATTTCAGTTTCTTCTAGTCTCTGATTCACTCATTCAAAACTCAGTTTTTACAGATGTATGTAGATGATGATTTAATGCCTAATGATCTCTTTTGAAGCTGACACTTTGAAGAAATCAATGAGCTATGGAAATAATAAGGTGAGAAAATGGGCTTCATTTCAGTCATTATCCCTACACTGCATTCTAGAGGATGGCTGCCAAAGTGRTGTCAGCTGGAATAGAAGAGTCTCTTGGAGGCTCCAACCAGCACACCACAAACTCATTACAGTGCAGGATGGAAAGCAGTGATTTTTAACACTTTGCTTTTCCCTCTCCTTGTTGGAGAAGAAAATCWGGACTGTTATCTTCACAGGTAAAAATAGAACTTCTACTTCTAAAGTTGTTGCCAGCTTTAATTTACTGGTAGTGCAAATGGTTTTCTGCCTCTCAGAGTCCATGGCACCTTTGTGCCTTATGCCAGCTGGTCTAATTTTGACAAGAAGTAAATTATCTTAGCAAAACTAARTCTGCTTTTTCTGTAGTCAGGATGTACTACCCCATGAGTGTTCAGAGTTGGAACGAAAGGGGATGGCTATGATTTTTAAATCTCAGAATAGTCAGGTAATTCATAACATTCTTGYTAACATCAAACCATTTCTGTTTTCATGGAAACTGAATTCTGTTCAAGAACATTATTTTAATAAAAATAAAATTTTCTCTCCCATTTTACAGAAACCTGTGTGCACACAAATAAAATTGTATTWTTTTTTCACAGGCTATCCCTGTTAGAAAATTCATGCCAGAGTTATTGCAAAATCACCACTTTAATTTTCAATATGGCATTTTTGTATATAGCAGTTTTGTTATCAGTARCCCTTAATGGATTCTTTTTTGCTCTCAATGTACAAAAGTATTATTTGAACACAGGCAAACACTGGTGTTCACAACAGCCCAAAACAATGCGTTTCATCACTTAATTGCATGCTTTATGAAAGAGAACCTTCTTTCYTACATGTTTTTCTCATCTTTTATGTGATACTCTGTAGTTCTTCCATTAAATGCATGAGCAAACAGTTATTGCCTATTCAGTGTTTCCTGCCATTGCTTATTTACAGATCTGTTATCTCTTTCTTCAGGCTTCTGTTTTCCAGATGCTGRCTCCGAGTCTGGTAAATGGTTCTTTATGTGGAAACCATTTGTTACTCACAATAGGCCTCTCTGTGCCTCCCACAGYTGTATTATATATTTTTCCATTATTAAGGGGAAGTGCTACACACATGATTCACAGTAAGGGGGCRCCATGGATTTGTTCACTGGTGTATTATCCTATTCTTTACCTTGTAATGTCTAACATTTTTTTTTTAACAATATCAAGTACTGCGTTAATCTTTCTATAGGACTGTCTGTTATAATTCCTTTTTTCCCCCTGACTAAGACTATGCATTCAGGACTCATTCAGGATTCTTCATTATAAACACAGAGTTAAGAGTGGGCTGTGTTTATAATGTACACTATTTTTACCTACAAATAATTTAATTTTACAYGGGATCATTTAGCCATCCACCATAATGAAATCCTTATTTAAAATTTTTGGAGCCACTCTTTTGTTTTTCTACTGCCCCAAGTAATTTACTRTCTTCAGCCACTTTGAGCATATTGCTGTTCTTTTCTCTTTTCTAAATCATTGATAAATATTATGCAAACAGAGGTCACCTATCTCTGCTGACAGCTTTACTCCACTGTGAATACTGGTCTATYCGTGGTACCACATATTGTGTTTTAACTAGTATTAAATAGTATTTAATTTAACAACTGTCTTTAACAGTGTTAATCTTTATGTTATGTTTATATTTGTGTTATGGGAAWGTTTTGTATCAGATGACAACATTAATTATTTTTTGAAGGCTTTCTTTGGGCATTTGTCCAAAGCCTTCTGGAAAAGCAAGAYAGCCAGACATGTATTGTTCACATGGCTAGAAATTCTTTTAAAGATAAGCTTATGAGAAAAGATTCCACCTTACATGTTGACTCTACCTTGATAGAGCACATTTATTGATGTCTTTACAAACTCTGCTTTTTCTTTATAATTCATAATAGTTTGCCTACTGCATACATTAGGCTGGTCTCAAAACTCCCCAGGATTTTTCCAAAAGATCTGGTGTGAATTCTGCCAGTTTCAACCTTTTTAATACTAGAGCAGTTTTAAACAGGAGGTTCCAAAACATAGYAGTTAGGTTGTTTCATTCCTGATGCCCTTTAAAATATACCATCTTTTAGATGAGAATTTTCTGCTCTTGGCAATTTACTACTAATTGAAACCTCTCCTACCAACCTGGCAGATGTTTCAGGCAGAGAAATCTTGTGGTACATCCACATGCATGTGCAGAAAAGGGACAGGATAGGAGCCACCCTTAATTCCTCCATGGTGAACACAGAGGCAAAGTACCCATCTAATTGTCTGCCATGGCCTTGTTTTGTTTGAAATCTTGTTTTACACCTTCCTCAATTATTGACCAAATAGAAACTGTCTCATTCCCAATATATTTGGATTCTCATTCCCAATCTTTTTGGAAAGGAGTTTATTACTTGTTTTTATGTTTTCCTGAGAATGTTTTCCTGAGAATGTATTTTGCCTTTCTGTATTGTATTTTACATATGGTTWCCAAAGTTTATTTTTCTGTGTTTTCCATTAACTTAAGACTTTTGAAAGGTTTGCTTTACCTCATACTAGTCTTCAACATGCTACTGTGAATGTGTTAACTGAAAACATTATCCTTGCTTAAATGTCACACAGCACTGGCACGTCATCATCATCATGGCAGTTAAATGGAGTCTTTCATGATTGTGTTCTCCACCTTTGCAGCCTCTGTAATTTCCTTTAGCATGATGGAATTGCCTTTCTGGTAAGAAAATCCATGGCCTCTTTTGATGGGRTTCTGCTGCTTCAGCCTCCCTTTAAAGTTTTGCCAAGCTCTGCTCCAGGCCTAATCTGGGGATACAAAGCTTCTATTGACATGAACCCTGAGGAAACGTCACAGCAAATATCATGCCCTTTCACATCCGTTCTCCTTCTCCTTGTCTTTCCTTTAAATATTTCACCCAAACGTGTCTAATTGTAACTGTCAGCAATGTGGTATCATTTTAGTTTAAGATCATCTTTYCTGAAGGATCTACAAATGATTCCCCTGTACTCACTGAACCTCAGTTCTGCCTCTGTACACAATGGCCTGTATCTTTGTGCAAAATTCCTAAGACAGTTTTGCACTTCAGGCTTTGGGACTGGTTTAGCCAGCTGCTTGAAATGTGTTTTGAACTGTGGGTGAAACACCAAGCTCCTGAGTTCTAAGATTCTTCTGATTAAATGTTGAAATTGCTAATTTTTATCTGCCATTTCTCTAGGTTTGGGAGGGAGAACAGAGACAGAACCAATATTGCTACTCTGAGAAATACTAAGATAAAGACATGTCCTAACTTGTTGGGGAAATCAGCACTTCCACTTAGCCAGAAGCCTTCCTTGTCAGAGGGAACAGTGAAGTTARTAGTTGAAAAATCCATGCTACTAATAGAATAGTATTCTCTAAGAYGTAAGAGTTTTGATAAATATTATTGAATATAATTTTGTTTTCTTTCCCCCTTTTTGCATGTCTACAGTGCCGCAGTGCAGCATGGTTTTATTTTCCTTACCCTGATCTAAAAGGTGCTCCTAAGCTTATATAAYCCAGCTCTGATTTTAAAAGTTTGGGACTACAGGCAACACCAGAGAAGACCTCATTGTCTTCCTGGACTGTGGGCCAGCAATATTTTTCCCTGCAATCAGTCTCAGTTGCAGTTTATTGTGGGTCTGTGGGTCRAAATGGTATTAAACATGAGAGTAAAGTACCTAGTTTTATTAATCCATTAGGACTGTAATTCTCTGCTCTTGGTTTGGGTATGGCAGCATACTCTGTTCCTCCCACTGATATGGTGTTTGCTTTCAACTTTTACTCAGAAGYTACACCTCAAATATTTAAAATAATGAAAGAAATCATAATTGTRATAAGCAATGTCAACAAAATCAGATACAATGACTTTCCTGTAGGAGCCAGTCATTGTTGTCTCCTATTCCTTGTCTTCCACAGCCTGCTCTGCTTCTTAGAGTCCTGCAACAGCAATAAACACCCCAGAGGTCATAAAAACCTGACCTCCTATCAGAGATCCTCAGGTGGCCATAATACTGGCAATGCAGTGAGGATGCCAACAGCAACTTTTTCAAGTGAATGATGGAAGACTCTAACAGAAGAAAGAGCTGTGTTTTGCATTCAGATACCACAAACGCAATATTAAATACTGCAGTCCTGAAGTACAGCAAACCGGACATTTGTAAGGTATTTTTGCAAGTTTTGCATTAATGCTTTTAACATTATCCTGCCATTTCTTACAGGGTTGTATAAACTCCTGCRTTCTCTGTCTACCTCATAATTTGGATTACTCCCTTGAATTGCTGGCTGTGCTGAGTCCTGAAGGGATTCATGCCTCCTCACCAGCTGAGTGTCTTTCTGACTTTTACTACATTTGTTTCTCTTTCAACCTTGGGCTTTGCACCCACGGAGGAATTCCACATTACTGCTTCCTATTCCATTTGGTATCCATGTAAGCTCTTGTGAAAGGCTGTCTAACATCTCGTAAGAATGCTGCATTTTAAAATACAATTTATAAACTTTGGGGAATATATTCCTACTAGATGTGACCCGGTAGACATGGAATTGATGTTAAGATTAAATGGGTGCATATTATGGGTCAGGATCAGAATTTGTTAGGTAAAAAATTGTATACAGTAAAACCCCAACCAAATACATGACTCACAAAGTTTACCAAATAAAGTTGAACCTGAGCAGAAGACAGTATTTTTCTAAAAGAACAGAATTGTTCCAAGCTGCCACAAGCTCTGGTAGCTCTAGGACATAGTCTCTAGCTTCACCAGGTGAGGTTGAGGCTGGACATGACAAGGAATTTCTTCACAGAATGAGTGATTAGCCATTGGAGTGGGCTGCCYAGAGAAGTGGTAGCCACTGTYCCTAGAGGTGTTCAAGAAARGACTGGRCATGGCACTTACTGCCATGAYCTTGCTGACAAAGTGGTGAYTGGTCAGAGGTTGGACTTGATAATCTCAAAGATCTTTTCCAACCTACTTGATTGTGATTAGCAGCTCACTTGCATAAATTCAGTTACACAGGCATTCTAATCAAAAATGTCTGCACTCCCCTAAAATATATTAAAAAACCCCTTCATATATGATCTAGATAGTATTAATAGCTGCAGTCTCTTAAGCAAAATGCTTCTGGWCTGTCTATAAACAATAAAAAGAATCAAAAGTCAACAAAGGCGTATTATAACATCACAGATAGAGGAACTACTGAAACTGTAACTGCTGTGCTGCTTGGCTGCTCAAGGCTGGGCCACAGCTCATTTCCCTACAAGCAGTCCCACTGAAGCCCARTGAGATTTCTTGTAAAAACTGACATTATTTTTTTTTCCTCCACAACATTACTATATATGGGCAAAAGCCTCACTCAGACATAGTTTACTGGTTATGAKGGTTCATTGCTTACCCTGGTTTATGACTTTTTAATGATGACTAGAAATTATTTTAACATTGTGGAGATAACATTATATTGCTAATTCTTTTTCATACTATACCCATCATTCAAGTGTCCTGTGCTTTTCATACAACTTCAAATGTCTTGTAACTTCCATATGGTGTCAGTGGATAGTAACACCTGAAAATGAAACCTCATCTGCTTCTTTCATTGAACCATTTTRTCAGTGGGCAGAATCATTAACCAAGCAATGCAGCCAAAGAGGTGATTCCCTTCACCAGGTATATAAGAACCTGTTTAAAACTGTACACCAAATGGATACAGCAGCAGAACAAGCTTGACTTACCACCCTCTTCCTTGCTGCTCTGCAATACAATTAGACTGAGAAAACCTTCCTTATTTCTGCATTCATACAACATAAAGCACCAGCTCCTCTATACACTAAATTATCCAAGTAATGCACTCAGTAGGGAAAAGTAGGCAGTTTTTTTCCAYTGAATTCTGAGACTTTTAAAAAAAGTTATTATTTCATGTGTTGTCTCTTCAAAGAACCCAGTTCACAAGTTAAGAGCATTCATTCCCTGTTTCTAGCAGATACTCTGTAGAGAAGTAGTCTTCCATTTTTTTTCCAGCTACACTCAAGAAACACATTTCTGAGTCCATCCATGCAGAGGGGGTCAATGCTTTAGGGGGAAAAGTAGTACCTGGAACTGCAGRTAAGGAATGCTAGTAAAGCTTAAGTCTGAAAAGTATTTAGAAATCTGAAAAACTGGGTAAGGTAGTGGAAGAGTGGTGAGAACATTTACTGCCCCTKTCTGACATTTAGAACAGCCTCTCACATAAACATTCCACGATGAGAAAGTACTTCCTGCTGAAAGCCATGTTTTGGCTAGTTTGACATCCAATACTGAATGACAGAGAACACCATCCCAGTGGTGCTGCTTTAGGCTCCCAGGACAGCAGAGCTTAGCCTTAGACTCAAGTTTAAAGCAAGCTGGATGCAAGGCACAGTTGAGGATCAAGAACACAACTGTCAAAGGACACCTGAGGACTGATGCAACGCTAAGCTGATCTCAAATGACAATTAACAGCCCAATGGCTCTGGCAGATGAGACTGTGGAATCACTGCAATGGAACCATGGATGTAAAGAAACCCAAGTACCAAACAGGGAAGCTCAAGTGGACTTTATTATTAGAATGTACAGGGACATCAGTGCACTGTTTCTTATTTCACTTCTCAGATTCAACACAGGAGCAGTTAGACACCATCTCTTTGCTTTGTGCACATTTAGAATGTGTCATGTGGGACATCCTTAATTAATTTTCTGAAAGGTTCTTGATGAACAGCATAGTCAAAACCAAGCTAAGTGACTTCATAGATTCCCTGATATTTCAAGGAAACACTATGGGTACCAAAAAGCTTTAATATAAGAAGTGATTAGGAAGTGCCAACAGGGTGGTAGGATACAGGTAATTGATTTTATCATCACTTTTATAGTTTTTAAAGTCCATTCCGTTCCATTAACTGGAAACAGTCCTTGAAAACTTCATTATAACACTATTTCTTTATTACAAATATTTACATACTATATATTAGTACAGTTTTTATTTCCACACTTTAACAATCCCATCCCTTGATGCAGTTACTATAAACCCTTGTGTGGTCTGGAAAGTCGCGATGTCTGTGATAATGTCATGATGCCCAACTGGGAGAGACTCCGGACCCTTCCGAGGGGTCTCATCAGTGGGYCCCAGCTTCTGCTTGTTCTGAATTTCCTGTACAAAAACAAATTGAGAAATGCTGTTTACAGAAGGGTGAGCATTTGCAAAGAGAGACTGTCATCCATATTAGGTCGTCAGTGTAAGAAGACCGCAAAACCTCTTCCACCAAAAAACCAATCAAACAAAAATGCCCAATCATACAACCTCACACCCTTTGAGTTTTATCAGGATTACTTCTTRTTTAATTTCTTTTCATCTCACACAGCCTAAGTCTCAATCTGAACTGACATTACAGCTTGTTGATTAGGTAAACAATGGGGTTTTTTTCTCATATTTATTTCAATGACATTAAGATTTGATATTCCARTAGGAGGGGAAAGTTACAGGTACACACACATCTTGGCTTCCCAAAGCTTGTATAAAAACTGCTTCAATAGCATTAATGTAATTTAGAAGTTTGAGAAGAAACACTAAAAAAAMCCAATGCATTGGGTAGACACCTACTGACTTGTTTTAGTCACCTTTGAAGTAGCACTCAATTTGTTGAACTGAAACAAAACATTGTACTACTAAACAACTAGCAACACTGCCAGTTCCCAAAGTGACTCTGAAGGATATACCAAAAACTGCAGCATGCAGCTACTGTGTTATCCTGGTGCCAGTACTTCTCATGTTGCCCTGCTAAGATCCTACTCAAAAGACATTCCAAACTGATCAAAGCCAAAAGTGTTAAAAGCCTGAATTTCAACATCCTGAAAGAAACATATGACTCTGGCTTCTGCATGTAAGTAGTATTTGGTGAGTCCAAGTCTGTAAAAAATAAATTATGCTTTTCTTTTAAAGTAACTTCTTCCCAATTGCCCAAAAATGCAATGCTGACATCATCCACAAAAAATAAGAGTGAGTGAGTTATAATTAAAGACATCATGCAATGAATATAATCCRTAAGGCCATCCAAAGGAACGCAGCATAGGTGTCTATCAAACAAAGCAAAATACCTGAACCACCTCTGTGCCCTCAATTATCTTCCTGTAGTAGGAAACAGATGGACAATTAGAACTTCCAGCAACAACATATGATCTCTCAGGGTAGGCTAGATCCCAAAACCTAAACATGAAGAAACAAAATCAAGGTGAGATGGTCAATTTTATCAATTTAAAACAGCTGCTTAAAAGTGGTCTTGCTCTTCTGATACAAATGAGTGGGCACAAATGTTATCTGCTTTCTACACATAGAGGAAGGGAGTGATGCAGAGAAATCTACACTCAWACCAAGCTCACACATGAGTTATTTTTGGAGCCCATGAAGAATTTTATAGAAGGATACACACTGTGTTTCAGAGTACACATTGTGTTTCAGAGAAGCACCAAGTTCTGCAGTCCTTTTGCTGAGAACAATTTCCTCAGCTTACTGATGTTTACTAATGAACACATGTTCACTATTATTGTTTTGGCTTCTTAGAGATTATTTAGGCCGCATTTGGCAAAATTTAGTACACCAGCAGGGGTGGAGGGGAGGTTGACAAACAAGAAAGTTGTTTAGTTTGATTACCTTATTTTCATGTCTGAGCCTGCTGTCAGTAATATGGGATTACCAGAAGCTGGACTACAGTATATTCCGTGGATGCTGTGAGGAGAAGGCTAGCAGGAAAAAGGGATRTATAAAAAYAAATWATCAGCAATAGCTGTCACAAGGCTTCAAAAACAGAATGCATTYCTTGCCACATTCATCCACCCAGTTACCAAATCTTTCTGGCAAATGCCAAGTCATTTTAATGGGCCACATCTTAATATATTAATGTAAATTGCTCCCTTAAACTTTACAGAGCAATGCAACAGAATTAACCTTCTGTAATCCTCTTTTTTTTTTTTGAACCTTGGAAATTACATTCTCAATGATGAGAGATTATTTTTAAAATAATCAGGCAGGCAAATCGTACTGAAAAGCACATGGATGCTTAAATTTTTTTGCTATGGAGGCATTACAGGACAGATATACTATCTGAAAACAGAAACTAAACCAGAAAACTATCTTAGATCATGGTGCTCCCTGTCTGAAAAAGGGCAGGACTGAAATTAACTCAACCTGCAATCCTTGTAGCACATACAAACTTAGGTTTAAGTAGATTCCAGATATGCATTTACAACATTTATAGAAGCAGCTGTGGTGATTTTTGTCTATGTATTTGTGAACGAWATTCCAGATTCCTCCTTTCCCAATTAAGTCCTTGAAGAAGAGCCACTTCATGCTTTAAACTAGCAGTTAAGTACAGTAGTGGTATTATATTACAGAAAGAATGTGTAAAAGAGCAGATGCTTACAGAAGTACACAYAGCCCCAGGAACAGCAAGTAAAAATAAGAACAAGATGCCACACCATGAATTTTGGCTTTCTCATAATCTTTASAAGCTTGACTAGCTCACTGGTTTTCTAAGAACATGAGTGGATATAAGAAGTTRGTGTTACAAGTACATTCCATAGACAGTGGAAGGTACCAATGAAGATTCAGGTTACACTGCTGTTTTACAAAGGGGATTTAATTCTGACAAGTAAAAGAGTTRTGGTGCCAAAATGAATCCCAGGACGAGTTCTGTACTGATGCACAGCATGGAGTCTAAGGTTGTTCTAACCCTGGCTACACAACAGACACTGGAAAAGAAAGAGACCAGACCTGCAGTTCTGAAAGAGGTGGTGCACTGCTGGCCCACAGAGTGAAGCGTCGGTCACCAGTTTCCATATCCCACATGGAGACTTCATTGTTGCCTTGAACAGCTACAGGAAAGATAAAGCCAGTACAAAAAGGACAAAACAGGTTGGTTGGCTCTTGCTGTTTGCTCTACTGACATCACATAGAGKGTATGACATAGAGGTACTCTCTGTTTGCTTCCTGCAGCATTTGTGTTAGTCTTGCTTTAGTACTTTGGTTTTATTGCTTGAAAGCAGCTTCACTATACTTAAAAGTGCCTGATTTAAAAGAGTTTAAAGGAAACCTGATTTAATTCCCAACTCTCTTTAAAATGTATAAAACCTTCAGTTTCCTCCCTAGATAACTTCTCATCCCTCTTTGAGAAGGATAGATGGYTTGTTCAGCATAGTCATCAGGGACTTTGGATAATACTCCTATGCAGGTAAGAAAACMATCCAAGGTTATAGAGTTCAGTAGCTACAATGAAGTTCCACACTCATGTGGACAGGTAAAGAATTCTGTTCAAGGGATTGTTTACAAGCCTGGCAGCAATGTAGCAGGCAAGGACTTYTTAATAATAATCCAAACTATGAACTTTGTCATTCATTTAGTCTTTCACAGGGARGAAACAAACTAGAAAGCACAGTAAAACTTGCTTTATTTCCAAGTTTTTTCAGTAAATTTATTTTATCTCCCAGGGTGGTTAGTTACTCAAAATAGGAAGTGAAGTCTAAGAAGCAAGTAAAATATGAAACACAAATTACTCTCATTTTACAGCACTTGATAAATTTTGTTATTGTAGGATTAGTTTAAGGTACTTGTTCATTTCAGAATGTGTTCCTGACACAAAAATATAAAAGTCAACRACAGTGCCACATGCAGTGAGAATGAGGCAGCTGTAAGCATATCAGATGATRAATCTTGGAGATTTCCAAAAGTTCTAATCGATGACACAGCTGCCTTAGATTGAAGGGGGAATTGGAATTCCCACTCTGCTGTACAGAAGGTGGTGGCAGATTTCCCATCAGCTTCAATGTATGTCATGAGTTTGAATTTAATCTTTTGTAACATTTTATCCTTAAAAGGGGATGGGATAGACAGCACACAGGGAGGGCCCCTTGTGAAAGTTGCAATGCTCATAAGATGAGAATTGTAAAGGCTGTCATTTTGACAATGGCTAAACCCTACTTTTTTACTTTTTTCTTTTTCCCCAAGAGGGCTTGAAGCAGAAGCTGAAATAAAAGCTGCTTTGATCATGATCTCTAGCAAYTGTGAAGTAAGTTTAAGACATCTTTTACCTGCTATTACCCAGGACTGATAGACAGGATGCATGAGCAGGCGTCTGATCCGGGCCTTGGAAGGATGAGAGTGGCTGGAGATAGGTAACTGAAACCTCATGTCCCAGCATGCCATGGTACCATTGCTTGTTCCTGGGGAGAAAAAGCTCCTCTTAAGAGTCAGAAGGATAAATACATGARTTTTTGTCCCTATCTTTGTGCTCCGCTCCTAGGGAGATGGCCTTCAGCCTCAAGTACTTAGCAGGCAGAATGCTTTCCAAAAAAGAGATGAGAAGATATTTCTCTCCTCTTGTTTGAGAAAAGCATGTGCTAGTAAAATCAGAGGAAGCAAAAGCTTGAGCTATAGTTACTGTAAGAGAAAACCATAAGGAAGAGGGGCGCAGGGAAGAGAGAGAAACTAACTAGAAATACAATCTTACCAATACACAGCCAGCACTGGTGTATGTCCACAGCAAATGAAGTTATGAGGCCTAACTTCAGATCGTGTTTCAGTGTCCAAGCGTTGCTACTGGATCGCAAATCCCATCCAACCAGAGATCCATTCACTGTTCCATAAGCCAGTACTGACTGGGCTCCTGAATTGAAGTGATGCATATCTACCACACAGCCATCATCCTTCAGATCTAAAGACCTGGGTTAAAAGAGTAAACTAATTTAGACACAGGTATGACTCCCTCCAAGTTTAAGACTCCTTCCCACAGCTTATGCTGAGCAGCTTTTTCTGTTGTGTCACTTCTCAAGGCATCTGCCAGAAACAGCTTTCTGATTTTAGTACAATGGAYGCTTATGCTCTCTCAAATCTCTCTGCTGACAGGTTCTGCAAGGCTGTCAGCAGCCCTTTGCAAACATAAACACAGCTCTGTGCCCTGGGTCAGGGCAACCCCAAGCACAAATACAGGCTGGGTTGAGAATACAYTGAGAGCAGCCCTGAGCAGAAAGACTTGAGGGTGTTGGTTGATAAGAAGCTCAGCATGATCCAGCWATGTGTGCTCACAGCCAAAAAARCCACCCACAACAGAAGAAACAAAAGTGTGGGCAGCAGGTTTTGGGAGGTGATTCTCCYTCCCTGTTCCACACTTGTGAGACCCCACCAGCAGTACTGTGAGTACTTTCTGAGGCCTGGACATATCTCTCATTTAAAGTGGAAGATTAAGCTGTAGCTTCAATGACAAATATTCAAACAGTGCTCATATGGAGGTATGAAAGAACTAAACCAAGCCCAAAGACTCCCCTAAATAATATCCCACTACCCATGTCTTTACCACYGTATTAAGAGCCTGGGCGGAAAAATTGTGGATCTGAGGCCACATCACATGCTGTACATATGTAAACATTTATCTAAAGACCTGCAAAAGAACYTTCAAAATTGCTTCTTAAGTATTAAGATTGTAACAAAGGAAATAACCAATCCCAGTACATAAATAAAACAACACAACTATGCAGAATGGCTGTTTCAAGCTCATAATGTGTTCAGTGACACAGGAAGTACAAATATCCTATAGCTAAGAATGGCCAGCTCTGCACAGTTTTCAACCCTTCTCTATGAAGCAGGATAAGAACATGGATTACAGCCTTCCAGTACAGTCTRTGCTCAGCCAGCAGGAGGCCTAGAGCAAATGTAAGGATCTATCTGAGGAACATCCTAACAGCTTGAGCTCTGTGTGTGGTGAGATTTAACTGTTTTAAGTACATACCTGCTTTGTATTGGATGAATTTTGGGAGATTTAGGGAGCTTTGAGGCTTCAATACCAAGAAGCTGGATGGCACCATTATCTGAAGCTATAGCTAAGTAATGTGAGCCTTGGCAAAATGTAAGTGTCTTTACATGTCCTCCAATCCGAGAGTATGTCAAAATTGATCTAAATAGTACAGAGAGAAACAGGGGGAGAGAAAGAAAGAGATTATTTTTGGTGGCCCTTAAAAAAAATTACTTCTCCTAAACACCTACCTAAAACCAATGGCTTTTGAGAGAGCTCTGAAAATAACATTTTCTAGCWGTTTCAAAATGAGAAAGCAAAAAAGCTAGTGTTGGCTTTAAACAACAACATCAGAATATATTTATATATGTACAGAAATTAAATCAAAAAGCCTGTAATTATTATAGCTACAAAGCAGTCCCTTTGCATTTTTTCTTTTATTAACTAATTGAAACAGCAATCTAATGTTATAGATGCCAGCCAAAAGGAACACCAATATATCTCCTTATTGATATTTCCAGCACACCCACAAKTGATTTGTATTTTGCTCCCTGCTCTACTTTTTTTCACTCTAAAATGGCAGCCCCAAATACCACAGGTTTTTAAGGTACCTGGTTGTAGTGGTTTTTCCTTCCATTTTTTGGCTGTTCCAGACCTTCACTGTGCCATCATTTGAGCAAGTGGCAAAAATGGAGTGCTCATCAGAGACCCGAATACGATTCACTGCAGACTTGTGTTCATGAAGGTGAGCTACCARCAGCCCTTTGGGACGCCATCCTACAGGGAAAACAAAGCCACAACCTCATTAGGAACATGCAAGTCCCCCTAGATCCATCCACTAACAGCTGTATCAGGATACAGTCATTACAGCTGCAAAGCACAAATGGCACTGAAAACAATGTTATTTTAAATATTAAAGGCAAAAGCCTACTTACTCAATTCTAAATTAGACACTGGGTCAKAGGTGTTCTGCACAGTAAACACATTTCCTCAACTAAGAATTCCCTCTTTTCCTCATCCTTTGCGTTTTTTCCATGAAAGGACGATCTCTTGACTCAAATTATACACACAAACACACACACACACACACATATATGTATGTATGTATATATGTAATTTTTTATCTAATAACCTCAGTGGCCTGTGATGTACCTGGAGGTGGGGGCTTGCTCTCCCATTCAGCATTCTCCATCATCTGTTTGGCAAGTCTCTCTGCATTGCACTGCTCTCTCTTCTGCTGGATCAGCTGTTGCAGCTCAGTTTTGCAGGTGGTGATGCGCAGCTGGTGTGCAGATGGGGACATTGTGCTGCTCAGGGCCTGCAGGGTTGGCTTCCTGGGCTGGACAACTGCTCCATCTGATGCCTGTAAGAAGTCAGCCCTCAAAAATATATGCCTTGCACTCTACACACAGATAAATCCCCCTCATAAAGTTTCTGGGTCACACACAGTGAATAAAAATGGAAAAAGTCTTTTTTATTGAATCAATTAGCAATGAATTAGCATTAAAAATTAATGCTTGCATGAAGACAATTTAAAAGACTGAGAAATACTATTTATATAAAAGATTACCATTCTCTTATTCTACCCTGTTTGCCTACTTTGTTCTGTATTCTATTCAAAGAAACTGTAACGTGCTGTGCACACCTATTAATGTGATCATTACACAGGCAGTTATTGCTCTCAAGACTGACAGAATTAAAGGKTAGCTCTCTAAGTCATTTACACTGGGCTTTACAAACCAAAGTGTGAAGTGTTTCCCTTATAGTTCAGCTAGCAGAAGTTAATGTCCAACTAGAAGTCAAACAAAACAGCATGCAGTGCAAAGAGATGCCTTTATGGGCTGCAAAGCTCCCAGCTTATCCTTCTCTAGCCAGTACTAAGTATTACAGGTACAGGATGTCTAAATGCTGCTGTGATTTCCAAGTTGAAACCATGGTATCTCTTCCTCACAACATGTATCAGGGCAGACAACTTGAGGAAAAGTCTTCCCTGYCAGAAAAGTTTACAAAATCATTGTCTAAGCATCTATTTGTTAGTGGAGCTCTTCTGCTCAAGGGACTGAACTTACTTCAGTCCTCTCTCAGTTCCTATTTTAAAAATAAGAACTTGAAAGTCAGCAACTCTGCTGAAGAAGACACTAGTCAACAGCATGGCCAGTGTTAAAAAACCTCCAAACAAAACAASAGCATCACATCCCTATAGTCCCACTTGACTTTAAAACAACTAAATAATTTCAGTTTAAGACAAGAACACAACATTTTTCAGGTATACCTGTGGAGAGGATGACAAAGTGGCACAAATGCCAGCTGAGGACTCTGAACGAAGTGGTTTCCCAGCTTGGATGCCTTCAGAATCAGTAGTTTGCCCATGTCCTTTGGATATTGGCTGGGAGATGTTTGTTGGTTCCAGGGACCCAAACATGCTTTTCCATTCTTCATTTACATTTGAATCTTGCTTTACATGCTTTCTAGCTATATGCAGTTTGGAGGACAGGAGGGAAGAAGGAGGTGAGAGGAGAAGGAAAAAAAAAMCAAAACCAACCCAACATTACCATGACAACACTCACTCAGGATTGTCATTGCTTTGAGGCTACATGGAAGTCTAATGTTTACGTGTCACATTGTTATTTATGTACAGAGAAAACCCTACTGCWATGTTGTGGAGATTGGCTGACAGGCATTTATGAGGGAAACCAAACAAAGCACCTGCCACTTGAGTTCACATCTTCTTAATCCTATAGCTGACTGATGTATACTTCACTAGAGGGAAAGTTTACATCTAGAAGGCTGCAGGATTAGACTCCAYCATATGATAAACTTTTCTTACAGARTCATGGAAGGGGTMATTTAGTCCAACCACCCTGCAATGAGCAGGGACATMAAGAATAAATTTGTGACAGCACAGTATGCAAATCATTGTTAGTGTCAAATGCARTCAGTTTTCCATCATAATTGCTACATCACCTGTAGATTCAAGCATGTTATGTCTTTAAATAGGAAATGTATTTATTTCCAGCATTCCTTTAGAGTCACTTAGAACTGTAAAGTATAGACAGAAAAAGAAAAACATAAGGCAAATTAAATTTGGACAAAGTTAGTGAAGAAAAGTTAAAGGCATAAAGACTTTCAAGGGTAACAGCTTTGGGTGAAACAAAGTAACAGCTGAACTTGCTGTTCAAGTACAGACTTCATCTACACTAAGTTTTATGATTCAAGGATGAAAAAATCAAACRTCTTATACTTCTGTACTTTCCTTTACAATTATATGCAAAACACACTAATTCTGGAAATAAGATGTTAATAGCTATAGCTTGACAGATATTTCTGTATTTTTATATATAAAAACACAGAACCTACCAGTGATGTAACAGAGGAGGGAATTACAAGCTTGAGAGATTAAAGAGGAAGCTCAAACTGTCTGGTAAAGAAGAAATTTGAGGATACAGAGAACTGGAATAGTTAGCAGCAAGTGGATTTCACATCTGAACAAGGAAATGTAAGAGGTTTTTTGAACCGAAAGAAGAGCAGATAAAAAGAAGTAAAATGGGAGTGGATGAGAAGCTGAAGAACCCTAAGGCCAAAAAGCATGTACTTGGGTGAGCAACAATTGACAACTCCTCAGCGCCAGCCTGAGGAGTYTTCACTTTTCTTCAGGCTACCTCAYGAAAATATCCAGGAYTTTCACAGTTAAAGAGCCTAGCRCTSGYTGAGAGGAAACAGAGAAGRTATGTAGCCTTCACCATTTACACTRTTGCCATGAGTCACTAGAGTCCTGTTTGTTACAACCMGCAGAACAACTGCAYATGCAGTCAAAATAATTTAAAATAYTCTCAGGGRAAAAAAAAATCTAAATTTTTCAATGATCAGAGAAYATTTCATCACCTCACAATTCAAACAGAAGCAGTAATTTTCCTGTCACAAACTCAGTGAGGATGGTGATAGTCACATAGGCTGATTTACTGAGAACATCCTGAAAGGAAGGCTATACTTCAACCATTTAGATCACAAAATATACTAACCACGTTTGTCATCAGAATCCTGCTTTGTTTTAACAAGATCCACTTGTCTCCCAGTTATTCCCAGAGCTGACAAGTCAATCACCCCTTTGTGACTGCTGTCATGCAGGTGGCTCTGATCCACAATATTGGCTTTAGCTTTATTAGATTTTAACATAAAGTCCTTCAGTGCTAACAGTTTRTCTTCTTCCTCCTCAGTCATCCCCTACAGAATAAAAGAAAAGGTAATATTACTCTCTTTTAACAGTAACATGCATCAGGGCATGAAGATTTAARAAGCAGTAAAATTAATGACTGGCTCAGAAGTGCAGAACACATCCCCAGAATTCAAAGCATCGGTCCATTGCTCATACAACACATAAGGTAAGCTACTGCAGTGTAAGAATGTCTTTCCTCCTAAGGAATGGGGCAAGGAAAAGTGAAAGGGCAGAACAGATTTAATGCTGGATCACTATCTGGTGCAATCTGCTTAGCTGCCACCTAGACCATGCTTACAGCCCACAAGCCATAGTGGGGAAAAACCCCACACAGCTACAGTCCTTTCTCTTCCTAGTTCTCACTACTTTGGGCAGGTGATTCTTTATGTTCCCCTCTTCACACATAAGCCTTAAGACTTTCCAGCTCCATTTGCTTCTGGCACACATGTCTAGCACTTTGACAAACACATACTCCTTTAYCCAGCACAATGCACTTAATCCAGCAATGCTCTGTAAGGCTGCCACACCACGGATGCATCAGAATTTTGAGATTTACAGCCATTTTTTAAGGACTCAGGTGGTATTTGTATGTCTCTAGATCTGGCAGATCTTTTAAAAATCTTTAAGTTCTGAAYAGCTTGTCCCACAAGCTTATACCAAAATCAGTGACATTAATGGCTTGGAGGATCAGAACCTCAGACTGGGAGTCCCTCACAGCAGTAAGTGCAAGGTCAGGGTTTGTGGAGMTGTACAGAGCCCAGGAGTCTCAAGCCTGACTTTTAAAGTACAAAYAAAACCCAATTACTTGTGAAAGAAGCTTCTTCAACAGCTGTGCAATGGCAGGGTCCTCTGGGGGTGGGCACTCAGAGAGAGCTCCTGTTCTCTTCTTTTGACGCAAGTGAAGGTGTCGGAAGAGGCTTGTGATATCCTTTGATCTTAAGACATAATCAAATATGGAACGGCTRACAGGCTCCTTAAGTACACTTAACAGCACTATTTCTTTGTCTACCTGCAATTCAAAACAAGAAACCAGTCAACATTATGATATCCATATAACTTGTACAAATCATCTAGGTTCAACTTCTCCTAACTTGAAAATAAGATCTGTGCTGGTAAGGTCAGGCTTTCTCCATTCTCTTGCCCCCTTTCCTATAAAGTGCTTCTCATAGCTTGCTGTCTACATGAAAAACAACTTCAAAATTAATCCAAAATGAGGACTTAATACTAAAATCGAACTTAATGTTACCCACTACTTGCTTGCTAAAGATAGTGTTGYATAGCAAAGCAAAGATTTATATACTAAGATGAAGAAGAAAAGATCTMTATACTAATATGGCACAGGAAGTGAACAAGATAAATTTATCMATCARTGCCTAAAAYACAGCATAAAGAACATGTAAACAAAGAAAAATGTTCTTACAGTGAAGTTCCCATCTGCAAGGGTTACAACAAAATGTTAAACACAGGATGCATTTCTCAATGTATGTACTGCAATTATCTCTTATGTATCTATTAAAACACCTGAGAGGTGCAGTCTACAGGTCCTGAAGTTGTATGCAAAGATGTCTATATGATCATAATACCAGCATCATGCAGGTCATTCCTGGACATGCACTGATAGTAAATRACTTAATTCAGTCATGCTGAGCATTGTGCCCTGACCCTTGGCAAAGCAAACGCAGGAGTGGTGCTGGTGAAATCACAAGCATGGTAATCAATACTTAACAGAGTGGTCTTGTAGATGAAACACAGAACATAAACCACTTGTTTCACAGCCAACTTTTCATGCCTTTTAGACTCCTATAAACTAGCATAATATTCACGAGTTTGACTGTAAACAAGGCAGAAAAGGCTTGAACCAAAAACATACCTGTTGAATTYAGGCTTTGTAAAATGTTTTGCATTTTGTAACAAATTTGAGACAACAGTCATTGGAAAGCAATGGCCATTCTGTAAATCTGCCAGTAGAGATCAAAAATCTAATTGCCTGTAATCTTAATTGAAAACAATGTACATATGGTCCTTATAGCCAGGGCCATGGCCAAGACAAACTTAAGAATCATGGCTAKTCCAGACATATTCCCATTAATATTACTGGAAGTTTACCTGTATTATTGGTTGTGTGATAAAAGGATGGAGATATGGCATTAGCTTGCAGTAGACATCAGCAATATTCAAATACTGTGCCACCACAGTGATAAATCCAACTGCACCATAACATATCCAAAGATTAGGGTGACACAGGAAYGGTGCTGAAAGAAAAATAGACTGGTGAAATATATCATTCATATAGGAGAGAGGAGATCATCCTGCATATGGCAGCCTGTGATGTAATTTCCTTTTAAAAGAATTACTCCCAAACTGAGCCTTCTCTCCTCCAGAGCACCAAGGTTAAAATATTCATATGGAGGAAATKATTTCATGGATTTCACTGTACTCATGCTGCTCAATTTCCTTGCTCTTTCCAAAATGCATATTTTCCTTATTTGTTCATTTCAATTGCTAATTGTCAACTGCAGATCAGCAATGGAGACTAATCAAAAAATAAATTCCCACCACATTCTAACAATTACAGTGAATCCTAAAACCAGTGATATATTTTCTTTCTTTTTCAGTAAATACTTTATTCCTTCCTGCTTTCCCTCACTTCCTTGAAGAGTCACTATCTATATTCTAAGATCACAAGACACAGAAGTCCCCCTAATTATGAGGGCTTTAAGAAGTTGTCAAGGCACTGTATCTAGTCATGAGACATAATCACAGATCATCTGCCCMAAATTCTGAGTGCATTTGAAAAACTATAACATTAAGAAGAAGCRCACTACATCCCAAAAGATCATTTGGGATTTTTTTTTTTTATAAATAGCTGTTAAGTCTTGGGCACATCTAAATTAAATCGATAAACCTGATCAGGAAGGAGAGACCAACTCTGCAACCAAGGGTGTATTGAGTTAATTGGTTTTATGGTGTTAGAATAAGAAAGGATCACGATTGTCTGAATTCTCTCATCTTCAAAGGCTAATGTGTAAGTGTTTGCAAGTTATGTGCCTGATGGACTATCAGAAGCAACCAGGATGTTTTTCTTTACAGCAGGTTGCCAAGGAAAGATCTTAAGGCAGAAAGTTTTTGGAGTGAGTCTTTTTTGCTGCTGGCCTMTATAAAATCCAAGAAGATGCTTCCAGTTTGTTCCACCAAAATTATTATTTTAGAGTCCTCAGCACTAACATGGTTCAACTAGCAGAAGGTCCTTACCACAATTTTGCCTAGAGTCTAAAACAGAACAGGTTTCTATTCTGGACAGCTAAGCTGACAGTGTAGCTTTTATGTAGTACTGAGATTTCTTTTCTTTACTAGAAAAACAGGGTATTCTCCACAATTCCGACTTACCAATATCACAAGCAAACTCATAAATATGGGGCTTTTGTAAGAGCCCCAGCTGGCACATACAAGTAAGAGCATTGAGGGCTTTATAAATGACAAATTCTTCAGCATCACTGAGACCTTGCTGAAGCAGAGGTTTCAGTATTGATGAGCTTTGCCAGCCAACATAAGCAGCAACACCTGTAACATAAAAATARCACATAAAAATCCAAAGCAAATTGATAAACCCCAGAAAACTCTATGTCTTCCTATCAGAATTGAGAGTAAACATAAAATAACCTTATCACTTCTAATCTAATAAGGTAATCAATATACTTGTTTACATCTTAATGCTGGATTTTGCAACCCTTTTTTGCAGCTGGGAAAGTTTTATTGGCTCACAAATCCTGAGCACTGACTCTCAGCAATGGTCTTGTGGGTTTCGAACATACATGGAGCACTAGATATACTTAACAGCTGATGTCATACTGGTAAAATTTTTTAAATTGCTATGAAGTATTCTGAAGTGACAAGAATCTTTTAAGGCACTAAAAAAACTTAACCAGTTATAACTTTAGTAKATACCAATGCCTAGTTTCCATCATATGATCTACTGAAGTGAATGGGACCATGTGCACATGTGAGGTGATGCATCTACTACAGAGCTTGCAGAAATCCTAGTAATTAMTTGCATAATTTAGCTTTTTAAGTTAGTGGCTGTAGCAGAGACTCAAAGGAAAAAAAACCATTTAAATTTCAATTTGTTAATGTTCACCTACCTTATACTTAAATGCCTCAATCTCATTTGTATTAAATATTTGGACTAAAAAAAGTATACTTTTGTACCTACATCGTTTCATCTTCATTGCCTAAAGAAACATTTCCACCCAATAATTCAGAAAACTCTTTTCTTATAAATTATAGAAATCTTTATAAGAAAGGACTTTTATATKACTTATTTTTCGTATCCTGGAAACTGTTAATTTATTTACATGATTTTCTTTCCACTCTGTTTGGCCAAAAGCAAACACTTACCAACAATGCTGTCAAAGAAAGCCCCTCGAAGATGCCAGTCATTCTTGTCATTTAGGAAAGTGATCATATGAGACAGAAGAACATCATTGGCTTTTTGACGTCCAAAAAAGACACACAGACGTGTTATTCCATTTTCCATCAGTGTTTGTTTCACAATATTCTCTGGGTCACTTAGCAAAGTCACAACTTTCTGCTGGACCATTTCATGCAAGGCTTGCAACTCTGCAAGGACAACAGGATGAACATTTTGGCTGAGGAGAAACAGCTTGTGCATGTGTACCACSTGCTGCTAAAGGAGTTACAGTGACAGGTCATCCTGAACAACACCCCACTTGGTAAATTGGTGATGCAATAGAACCTCAGTTCCAACAAGGGCTTACCAAAGACTTCAGGTGGTGACAAAACCAAAGAGTAGAGAAATGAGAGACATTTTTACCCAGATCAATTTATTCTAAACTTGTTGCCAAGTTTAGAATAACTGCCACTAAGATGATTCCACTCATCTTACACATACAGGTGACATGCAGAAGTGAGGAAGCATCAGAATGAGTCAGCAGCAACATTACCACAGGAAACAAAATGCTTGGAGGCAATTTTGGTTTGATTTGTTTATTTGACTATGTATTTCAAAAATCGTGAACTGACAACAAGATCAAGAGTATGTTTTTAGTTACGCAGATAGATTCACTTCATTAAGCATACAGAGAGGAATATAAGAACACTTGAAAAATAGAGTGCTTCCAGTTGCATTAAATTTCTGCAGTTAATYTAACAATACTGATGAAAAATTTGAAGATGACCTTGCCTACAGCTTCTACTTCATGACACAATTAAAAACAATTCTATTACATGGAAATAACAGATTGCTAATGCACTRCATACTATTGAAAACTACAAGTAAGGATCTCTAACAAGCAACACAAAAATTTCAGCTACTGCTGCACCASTTTTGAGGGGTGATTATCATTTGCCTGCAGTCAAAAGTCCAGCTAATTTGCTTTCTATCATGACCCTGTCTATCAGTCACATGAAAAATCTGCCTCCTGGATTYAAATTTCTCATGTTTGGTTTCTAAAAGGGTGAAAGGAACAGAACTACTCAAGGTTCTTTCTTCCTTGTGTTATTTTCTTCATCTCCAGGCTATCTCAAGGGATACAGGATAGCATTTCTTAGAAACACAGGTCATATGACAGAGCTCCCTCTCTCCTCAGCAATTCTGGGTACCCCATGCCTCACATGAAGGAATTGGAAAAGGATCTTTTATATTAGATTCTAGTAGATTCATTGCTGTTTCATTTTAAAGTATCATCCTGCAATTAGTTGAGATAATTGCCTTTTCCCCAAAATAGAATATGTGCAGGATGTTTACCAACTTTGATTAGTTACAGATTGATCTACTTAGCCTAGAAGAGAAATTACTGTTTTTAACCACAAACTCTTCCCAGCTAGGAAGACTTGCCCAGCATTATTCTGGGAATTTATGCAACACTAAAGGSCACTGCAAATGACACACAGGTGACTTCTTACCATGTGTCCTTCCAAAGCGAAAGGAAAAGAAAATCCATCCTTAGGATTTTAACTCATTCTCAGCCCTAGTTATTAAACAAAGTTACAGTAACGTTACTGCCAAATGGCATCCACACTTTTAGTTTTGCCAGGCAAACAGACAAGAATTGTGAGGCACAGGGACAGGAAAGGAARAATGACTGAAAAATACAGTACAATGACTATGCTAGAATTTGACAGGTTTTCCAAAGTTAATGCTGCTTCCCACTCTAACAGAAGCAGTATTTGAAACACAGGCCTGTTTTTGCAGCTGACTTGTTTATGAGACAARCTGRRAGTGAAGCTGGATAAGCAACCAGTCAAACACCTAGAGGGCCTCTGGAGAAGAAAAATATGCTCATTTATATACTTTTTTTGTCTCTCACAACATTCAGAGCAGAGGTGTCTGTCTCTGCAAGAAGCTGCAACATACTTCAGTAATGGTCAAGGCAAAACATTCTTCCCATTTAATAGGAAGGCTAAACTTTGGGAGATGAGATAGATCAGTGCTACCTAGGAGCTTTGGCCTATGATTTCCTATTATAAGCAGGCAAAAAATGACATTACCTGTGTCATAGTTATCACTAGGGTGAGATGTTTCATCCATTTCTTCACCATTTGGTTCATTTTCCATATTCAGATTTTTCAGCTGAACTAACTCCAGAAATCTCAGAGCTGTTTCTGCCAATAGTGCTATGTTTTCTGCAAGGGAAAACATTTTGGTTAAGAATTGTTTTACTTTGCCAATTTACACCAGTCTGATGATCCTCCTGAAGAGAGATTACAGCCACTGACAACACCAGTCCTGATGGGAAACTGGACTGAAATTACACAGGATACTTTGGTAGACCCACTTCTGTTGACTCCCAGCAAAGCTACCAAGTACTCAAWTCACACAGTATTGTCRTCATGTACACAAGTGGAAAAATCCKAATGATATTAGGTGTAACAAAGCTAATTTAATTCTTCTAGAACTAGCCCTAAATTACTCTTAATCTCAATTAATATCTAAATAACTTGATAGAATGTAGAGGCCAARTAGCCAGAATTAACTTACATTGCCACATAGTAGACTGCAACAAAATAACAACAAACCACCACAACARGACATGTATCCTAGGGAATAAACACTTGTTACCCTGGAATCCACTTTYAGAACATTTGTCAGGGTATCTCTCCAGACGATTTGGCACAGTTCTGCACCATTYGGAAGCTGCTGAAGCAACCCAGGCTGCATTATATGGGTCAGGCCACTGCTGGCACAGGAACAATAACATCAAGGCACAAGTCTCACTTAAGCAGCCGTTTTGAGTGTCATCCAAAACAACAGCAATGTGCCAATGGAGCCTGACCACAGCCCAGACCAATCCTCTTAARTCACCAGTCTGACCATTTCCAAAAGTGTGCTATAGTAACAGAAGTTAACTCAGTTGGATTATCTTTAAATACATCGATATATTTGAAATTTAAATTGATCAGTGACCAGAAGCAATTGGTTCTGTTCATTAGGTATACTAAGTCTTCAATAAGTAGGTTTATCATTTTACTTAGTAAACAGAAGAAAAATATAACCTGAGACATTTTCAACTGAAAACTTCATTTATAACTAAAAAATCCAAAACTAAAACAACACACCTGAAAATGTGCTAGTCATAGCAAATAAAGGTACATAGTAAATAGCAAACATGGGCATGACTACAAAGCCTCTTCCTGAACTGTGCAGAACTCACACATCTGAATAACAACTAAAGAAAACATCTGTTACAGTGTAAGCCAGTCTATTACAGAGCAAATAATCTAATTTCAGCCCCTGAATATCAAATTTCATTTTGCTGGAAAACAGCTCTGCAGCCCAGCAACACACTGATGCCTTAAGTTAGTTTCGTATTTATTGAGTTCCATCAGGAATTTGTTAGGGAAACAAAGAGAGCTAATGAAATGTGAGTACAGGTGTCATTACCTGCAGTCACTTCTGAGACTTCTGGCAAGTTTTACTGATGGAAACAGTTAAAAAAATACAGAAAAGCTCAAGATTTGGACTTTTGACTGAATGCCCTCTTACCAGCATATGCAAGTCTGACGATGGTGGCTTCATCCTGGGCCAAGTGTGCAATGCCTGGCAGAATGTATTCTGGGTAAATGTTAATGTCATTGCGTGGCACCTCTTTGACGAGAGCAAGAACTTTAGTCAGTGTCCTCACAGATTCTGCCCTCACCCTGGGCACAGAGTCGTTGCTGAAATGTAACAGATAAGGAGTAATACGATCCAGAAGAATCTCTACACTTAATCTTGGTGCTAAATGAAGAATCAGCTCCAAAGCAGCAAGTTTTGAATCACAGTACTTGAGAGTCTGTAAACAGGAAGTTATCACAGACACCAGAATAACCAGCCCATTCTCTTTTGTCTCTCCCTCGGCCTTCTCAGTGCGATCGTGCCCACAGAGGTTGTGAATGATGTTGTCCAGATCTTTACGTATGACCAGTATACGCTCATCTGCTGACACAAACGTTTCCTTGGCAAACTGGGCCATGTAAGGCTGAAGGAAAGTGTAAAATATTTCAGGAAATGCATTGTTACGTTGCTGTTTCAAATAATCTTCAGCTGCTAAACGTTTATCTGGCTCTCGATGGATCATCTGAGTGACCTTGAGACAGGCAGAAGTAGGAGGGAGCAGGAGAGAAAGATCAAAGGTTTAGACATTTGTAGTACAAAAACAATCACACCCCAAACCCAAACAATAAGCAATCCGTGACCAAACCAGGTGAAATAAACTACAAATAGAACATACAGTTGGTTCTAATTCTGTAGTYCATCCTTACCAGTTCTCTGATACTGTGGTCTTCAATTTTGTTTAGGACTTGATCAGGGGAAAAGAGGCCATTTCTGTAAGCCAAAAGCTGAGATAAATCAAACAAGGGTACACCTTCTGTGAAGAGCTCTGCTATTACACAACCTGGGACAGAATGAAAAAAATAAGCCAAATAYGTCAGAGGATAATAAATAGACACTTTAACTTTGTTTTCTATATGCAGACAAGAACAAACCCTAAACAAGTCTTTGCGCAATTAAAAATAAGGCAAATGAGTTGCCAAATTAATTTGCAGAAAGGAGATAACATCTTAAGCTCCAAAACCTGGCTTTTATACTTGGTCCCTGAAATATATTCCAAGTAATTTATTTCAAGCATGTCAACAGCAGAGGAGTTTGCAATTAGAAAACATGACGCAGCGACTTCAGCCACCTGCCAGCTGAAAAATCCATCACTAGAAAAGGAACCCACATCACTGTCATGTGGAAGAGGAGTGTGGTAAGTCAGCATGGATCAGGTAGTAGGTCAAAATTAGCAGCGCTTTTGCAGAAAGTAAAGCAGTAACTTCTGCTCCCACATCTGATGCTGGGAGACAGCATATATTCACTCACACGTGACCGTCAAAAAYGGACCCCCAGTGTTGTCTCTCCAAAGTCTCTCTGCAAAGAACCTGCTCCTGCAGCTCTCATTAGTCTGCCTTATCAGTGAAGTGTCCTGGAAGTTTGGCCGTAAGAGAAACTTGTAAAATGAAGTAACCATTTCCTTGAAATTCACATTTTCAATCACTTTAGGGGAGAAAAACCCCCCCAAAAAAGGGCTAAACTCATGACTTTCAAGACAAGGCCAAGACTCAAGGCAGTCTCCCACAGTCCAACTCTAACAAGTGAGTGGGACCACAATAGACTCTTTGCTCCCAATTTGTGTCTGTGGGGAAAATAAAATAAGAAGGGGTTTCTAGAGCYAGTATCGCCAAATTACCCTGAAAGCTGTGTCATTCCCCCCAGAACTGGACCACTGACTGGCTTCTCCTCCCAGGCCCCATGTGGCACATGCTTCTCTGCCAACAGAAGATGATGGACTGTGCCTTGAAGAAACACCTCTTTCCTAGAGCATAGTTGAGCCATAGGAGAGTAGTTTGTGATTTCTCTCCTCAGATAATAGCAATACACTTAAATTATGTAGCTGACTATGTTGTCTCTATTTTTCTGTGAATGAGAAAGCTTTGTGTCTTTATGCTCAAAATACACAAGTTTTTAACATGCTGTTCTCCAAGCCCATTGTAAAAGAAAAAAAAAAGGAATCAGAAAACTCCAGTAAAGCTCTTCTGCACTGCATTAATCAGAAACAACACCTGATAGCTCCAAGTACCTGCAGAAAAGATATCCATTGCACGTTTTAACTCCCCTCTTGTTCGCTGATTGCTATTCGCCAGGTCTACCAGAGGAGTGGAAGGGTCCCGCATGTTTTCCAGCTCCGTGGCAAACATGCTGCCATCGACAAAGCGCTCGGGAGCGATGTAACACGTTCTCCTCCGGGATGTGTCAAAGAAATAATTGAAGTCAGCAGGATTGTCTTCAGGMAGGTAAGTTGGTTTAAAACTGGCAAAGTCAGTTAGAAGAACCCAGTTCCAGCTGGTCACCATGATGTTCTCTGTTTTAATATCACCATGGCGGACTCCAGATTTGTGCGCCTGGTCCACCGCAGTGAGGATCTGGAAAGCGATCCACCTTTTCTCAATGTTGTTCAGGAATGGCCTGGTACTAATTCGGTCATACAGGTTGTCCCGTACGTACTGTCTGAAAAGCATAGCGGCCTTCTCGGACAGGGTGGCTTTCTGGAAGGGGAGGCAGTTCTGTGCCGAATGTAACCTTATCTTAAGCTCCTCCAGCTCCTGCTTGTAGCTCGTCAGGGGTAAGGTGGGATCCTGAATGGCAAACACCTTCACGACCACCAGCCCCTCCCGGTGCTTGGCTCGGGCCACCTTGAAGAAGCGGGTGCTGCCCAGGCTCTTGTCGTACTCGAAGTCGTGGATGTCCGAGAAGTAGCTGTCCACCGAGAGGATCTGCGAGGGGGCGATGCCAGCCAGCTGGTTCCCCATGGCGGCACCTCCTCCGGCGCCGGGGCCGTCCCGCGTCTGCCTGCGGACAAACACAGCGCGGATCTCACGCAGCCCCGGGTCCGCCCCG
>CADDXX010000319.1:247951-275183 GCA_902810485.1 Alauda arvensis
GGGACCCCCGGCCCCGGAGGCGGCGAGAGGGAGCGAGGCGGGACTCGGGGCGGCGGAACCGGCACCGCCGGGCGGGGAAGGGGCGGCGCCGTGAGCTCACATCCTGCGCCCGGCCCGCGGCAGCCGCGCTGTCCCCAGAGCCCGCCGCGCTGTGTGCGCGGTGACTCCAATCCGCCTCTTCTCGCCACCTGCCCTCGTGGTCTCCTGATGAACTTTTTTTTTTTTTTTCCCCTCTGGCTCCGTTCCCTGGAAGGTTTTCTTTTTGTTTTTTGTTTTTTGCTTTACAATGGGAAGAGGCTAGGGCGGCAGCGTATAGGTGATGTGTTCAGGATGAGTTTAAGTTGTTTTCGTCTATTTGTTTAGCCATGCTAAGGACAATGCCAGCCGAGGGCACTGCTTGTTGCTCCCGGTGTTTTTGGTGCTGGGCCTTGCTAGTGGCTGAGGAAGAGCTGTGGAGGTGCCGCGYCTCCTGTGAGCCTGGTGCTGAGCCRGGGGATGGGGGTGCTGGGGGAACGGGCCTCAGCAGCATCAGTCAGGACCTGCTCTCAGCAAACAGCAGGGCTGCCATGCTTCCTTCTCCTGGTGCTTAGCACTGCGTGCCTGTAGTCTTTTTCAGGTCGCTTGGCTTCTAGGTCTGTCCTGACAATGCTTGGTATATCTGAAATATGAGGGAAAAGGCTTTTTGTGGCAAACAAAATAATTACCTTTCTCACAGTTTAATCTGAAAGTGCTTGAGACAAGGAGAAGCCCGGGGCTTTTTGTTCATTCTTCCCTTTGCCTTTTCCCTTTGCCATTTTCTTTCTTTGCTACCTATGATGCATTACKAAAGATGCGGTATTTGGGTATCACAGACCAGTGCCTGTATACTCAAAACTTATCTTAACACAAGATTGCCACCAGCCATGTGTGGAGTCACTTAATCACGCAGTCTTGCAAGTGGTTTGGTTTGTCCTAGTGAGGCTTTCTTGCTAGCAGGACTCTCACGTTAGTAATGGACACCTGTCCCAGGACAGAAATCTTAACCCAGGCCTAGGGTTAGATTAGGACTAGGACCAGGGTCAGGAGAATGAGAAGTAGGGAACCTTCTGGCATTAGACTGATGCTTAGGCTCTGTTCCTTCTAGGGTCATAGGTGTCAGGCCATTTTTTCCCTTTGGAATCTCATGATCTGGAATAACTTCCATTCACAAGACCTTTACCCGGAGGGCAGTAAGGTAGGCATTAAGTGCCAGGGGAATTTGAAAGAGAAGGCTCATAACTCAGTTTTCAGTTCTGCTAGAAGCTTGGCAGGTTGGCTTCGTGCTGTAACACTGTAAACAGCTCTGTTTAGCTCCTGTCACAGTAGGTAGAGAAGGGAATGTGGAGTGGTGACTATTGTGTTTCTTCCTTTTTGTCTTTGAAACAGACAGTATGCTAATGGCACCCTGGTATGATCCTTCCTAATGACCTAAAACTTCATTCCCTCATTTTAGGGCATAACATGGGTTAAAGAAAGCTGTGTAAGGAGACAACTGAGYGGCTGCTAAAAGTCTGGCTAGATTGGTTGTTGATTGTCTTGTAAGTTACTAAAAGGATAATCAGAAATCTCCATGGACTTGTCTGCAGAACAGTTTCATAGGTGTTACTCTCTAATGGAAAAAGTAAATGGATTTAAAGCAGAAAGGTTTTCTCAGTTGCATCTGTCAGCCTCTGCAGCTTAGCTGTGCTCTCCAGCTTTTGATCACAGGAGGTAGGTTCCCTTTCCAAAAGAAGGCAGGGCTTTTTCATAGCCGGGGCTCTTTGTAGCTGCCGCAGGCAGACTTTGCTCGGAGCTGGGCCCTTAGCTGCTGTCTCTGAGCTAAAACATGTTTATTGCTTGTGCCCACGGTTGTTACGGGCTAGAGTCGTGCTTCAAGCCATTTTTTCAGCCACCTGTGTCAGGGTGACAGCCTCCACAGTACTGCCTGCGTGTGTGGGCACAGCTGCTGAGAGAAGATACAACAACACGTTTTCATGCTCTTTATTTGAAGTTTAGCTAAACTGGCCACAACAAATGAAGGAGGTGCATTTATGGCTTCAGAGCAATAAAAGAGAGCAAATTGTGTATGTGCTTCCCTCTTTCAACTCCTTTCTAGGTCATATACTCTTTAGATGCCCCTCCAAATCAAAAACAAATAGGAAAGAAAATTTATTTTACTGTGGCATCTTTGGTCAGCATTTATTCAGAAGTACACGAGAAGTAAAAATAGACAGTTTTAGCTGTTGATCATGGTGAAGTTAACAGAAATTATATAAGCTGCCAAGTACATTGTCATTTTTTTCCTTGCCTCCTGAATCTGTTTCCCTTTTAAAGCAAACATCCTTGGGTATCTATGCAAATGTAATGCCTTTCATCATTTCTTGAAAATGTGAGAACTCTGTTGCTTATGCAGAGCTGAGCTTAGAAAAAGAAAAGCAAAGAGCATTGTCATATCAGAAGTCTCCTTTAAACCATGGATGAGGACTGCAAATTGCCTGGAAACTGCTGGGGCTCAGTGGTGTGTCCTATGGATCTCCAATGCTCTTGCCCCAGTACAAAGAATTTATCCCTATTCCAGGGCTTATGGAAATATTTACATTGTGTGAAACCAAAACTGCTTTCAAAGAAGAAAGGAGATTTAATAAATCTTCAATCTAAAGCATCTTGGAATGAGAACAAARCTTCTGAAATGTTCAAATTTGTGTGTTTTACTAAAAAGGGCTTAGAAGGTTTTAATTTCTCACTATTCTCTATGCCAGCATTTTGGGTAAYTTTTTGCTTTCAAAATGGTTCATTAATATGTCAGTTGACTTTCTAGGAATGGTGCTTTTTAATTACTAATTTGCAAAGGGATTCAAGATCTGTGYGTATCACCCCTGATTAGTATGTGTGTACMTTTCAAAACATTCTGCATCACCATTCTGTGCTATCACATCTTGTGACAGTCTGTCCTGCTGATTTAGCAAGACTTCACTGCATGCAATATGGCTGTGATCCCAGGGACTTAAATGGGTAAGAGAAATGGCTTAYAGAATACTTTCTTTAAAAGTACYTRAGGTAGGAGAACTGCCTTAAGTTTRGTCTCCRGACTGGTGTACTGACAGATTTGTTCTCTAGTCATGTGCTAGTTGTTTTGGAATGAGAATCRTTTGCTCCTGGATCTTTCTACGAAAGCTGCATATAGAAAATTAATTTCACAAAACTCAGCAAGAGACCATATGGAAGGGGAAAATGGTATTTATTTTAAACAAAGTTGATTTCAGTCACTAACACGTTTGTTGTAGATGTCAGTCCCTTGCACTCCCACACCATGTACTCAGAAGCATCCAGTCATGTGTGATACTTTTGTACACAATCTTCTATTAAGGTTTCATTCAGACCAAGTTCAGYATTTCTGCCACACAGCAAGTTAAATTGGACTAGCACATATGCCCACCATTAGGTTATACTGGTGTAGTTTTCTTCTGTGTCTGCAGCTACATTTAACTATGGGAATTAAAAATTGAAATATGGAAATTGTAGAGGTGAGTTCTATTACATACCTTAAAATCCTAAGCCTTAAACATACCTGCAAGCTGTGGATAACCACCAGGATTGCAGGRGGAGTGGAGAAGAAAGAATGCTTTGCTTCTTTCTTTTACAGAATTGTGGAGATTCACTGAGGAAAATGTCGCTCTGTTTTGAACTTCAAATGAAATTTGGGTAACTCTTTAATTTTAGGAACTAAGCTGAGTAAATTGCCCCTTTCCTACATTTGACTCCTCTGCCTGAGACTCAGAAATAACTCTTCTGTATTAGCCACAAGTCAGCTAATTGTCATATTTTAAAGGACTCAGCTCCAGTGCCAAACACCTCATGCTTTTTATGGTCATGTATCTTAGTTTTGTTAACYTAAGCTCCAATGCCAAGCACCTTATATATTTTATTAAATTAATTTTAAAATTATTCTATTTTACTTTTGTGTTATTTTATTTTATTGTAGAGTGACTGTTTAGTCTTCCTTTGAAATCCAGGGTACAAATSCCAAACTGTGCTCTTAGGCACAGATTTAACATGTTCTTCAGTAAAGGTACCAGCCCTGTGCTGAACGAGCTGCTCTGTGTCAAATCCAGACTCAGCCTCAGCTGTGACCCCACAGAAATGCCAAGTGTTTCCAAGGAAGCAGTTCTCTTCTGGAAGCTAAGAGGTTTGTGTGTTTCATCTGTTTATTTTGTGTTCTGATGAGAATTTGGGAGGGAGTGGCCAGCACATTTTGGAAGAATGTTTTAGACAGGCAGGTTTTGTGGAAAGCAGATGCCTCCCCAAAGCAGTTATAACTCATCATTTCCAGGACTTTGGTTTCCCATGCCCCACTTGTTCCTGCCTCAGTAGGAAATAATTTTACCRAGACATAGAGGAGACTGTTCAAAGCATCTGCTGACAAAAGGCTGAGTATCATGTTGCAAATGCATGTCCTCATTTGCTGGAATTGTAGAGGCAAAAAGAGAGCACAGAACTGGGGTTGAATATTAAATTTCCCAGCAAAAAACAGCCAGCAGGTGCTGTGAAATCTGGATGAAATTAAAAGTGATTCCTCCCTTGCAAGGGAGATGATGATGTGAGAGTGAGGTCTTTGGGAGCAGGTACACTTAGGAGAAAGCCTGCTGMGATAAGTCAGGTGTTAAGCTTGCCTGGCACACAACCGGCAGGAGAATTGGAATGGCAACATCTGGGGAGGTGAAGCAGGGCTGGGAATACCTGGCTGTGGTATTAATTGTGGTCAGTAGTGTTAATTATGGGAATGTCAGGCAAGAGGACAGTGAAATAGTCGTGATCAGTCCCATAACTGAGTATTACTGCCCTCCTGGCCCATGTGTGAGAGCAACCACAGTGATAACTGGGTTTGTCCACTGGAAAAAGGACTGAGAACAGAATCACTGCTCTTCATTATCTCCTCATGTGGGCATGCAGCATTAGAACTGTTGCACCTTACTCTCTGAGTGACAACTTTCTGGCAGAGACAGAAGCAGTAATGTTTATACTGTGATATCAAGCAGTGGCCTTCTCCAGTCTTACCTTTCCCACTGAAACTGTAAAATATCAGGGAATTTCACTGCTAGAGTCTCTGTCTTGCTGCAGTCAGATTGTWTAGCTCCAAATCCTGGTCTGAATACAACTAATATTGTCAAAGATTTTTTCAAATTTGAGAGAAAAATGATGGACTMGGGCCCATCTTTAGTGAAGGATCTATTATCAGATGCCAGGGGTAGTTAGATCAGAACATAATTATGTACTTCAGTGCAATATTCAGTTGTTAGTCATTCTTCCCTAATGGTGAAATGCGTGACAGTTTCAGGTTTTGACTGGCACCTCCATTACCTGCTCTCAGTAAACAGATTATTGGCCTCTTTATTTTTAAACAGGAATTTGCCACCTTCACCTTGARCACAGTCTTGTTACCCAGCCTGCTCTAATGTGTGCTGCAACTAATAAATGAGCAGCTGCCATGGCTACTGTAGCCATGCAAAGAAAAGCTCTTCAGCTTTTAGGGAGTGGCTGGAGGCACGTAATTAACCACGGCTCCRCTCCTGGCAGGCAAAGTGCCTGGAAAGCCACACACCGGGCTTCCCTGTGGATTTTCCTTTTATCAGCACTYACTGCAAGGATTGCAATGTCACTGCCAGTTCTGGCTGCAGCAAGAGAGTAAGAAAAAGCAAGGCAAATCCAGTTATAATTAAGCTGGTGATAACAAAGGGGTCTTAAAATATTATAGCTGATTAATCTTTGGAGAACTTCCTTCTCCTGCTTCCTTTCCCCCATTTCTGGCTTTACTCCTTCATGCTGTTACCCATTCACTGCTTCAAGAAATGCATCTCTAATGCATYCAGGAGTAGGAGGGTGTTCACCAAATGAACTTGGCTCTTTTCATATCAGTCCATTGTCATTTATGCATCTTTTGGATGCTGCATCTTAACCCATCTTAACCCACTGGTCCTCCATTTCTGAAGAATCTCTGATATTACAGAGCTATTTAAACTCATTCTTTAGCATGCAGGGTAAATCACATTCTGCTRTGTAGCAGATTGTTATTTGTCTGTCAGCCTACAGTAAAGAGGTCTGATTTCTGCCYACTGACTTCACTGCAAAGTTCTCTGTTTCCTATAATTAGGGTAAAATTGGGTCCAAGAGTGTTAAATTATATCTTCTCCAGCACAGAATGGCATACCCTGACTTTCAGCCATATCAATCTGTTTGCAAACAGTGAAATTCTTTTTTGGTCTCACTGAGCCATGACAACATGACAGTCTCTTGGAGCTATAGATATGATTTCAGGACARAAATTGCTACTACCAGCTAGTTTGAATTCTTGTAGAGGGAGGCAAAAATTCATCCAGAAACTTGCTGCAAACCTATACATCCTGGATGAGCTGTAGGCTAAGAACTGCAGCTTCTTTGTCTCAATAACAAAAAACTCCAATCAGGAAAGCTACTGGTATTGGTTTATTGGAGTATATTTTATTTTATTTCTCYCTCTCTCTCTCTTGTCTCATTCACTTGTTTCAGAAATTCAAACCATTGGTAGTTGCTCTTTAAAGGTCAACAATAACTTTAAATTGCTATAAAATTAATCTGAAGCTGAAGTTGCAGTTTCACTCTTACTGTTCAAGTAGTATATTTTAAAGTGTTTGGGGCTTTGGGCCAAGCATTGCTATAAATCAAAATAAATACTTGGCTGACTTGCTTGGGTATCTTCCCTTGGCAATCTGTTTCTAGTTCACAGTTTGGCCTTCTTTGCAGCTGAGATACCTGGTTCTTTTTCTGCCAGCTTTTTTTTTTTTCAGTGGGGTTTTTTTTTCTGTTGTTATTGGTTTCTGTTTTTCATCTTCTGTCTGAAGCAGAAATTTGTCTTGGTTTAGCAGTCTAACATTACACTTTGTGATTTCTCAACACTCCAGTCAAGAGTTTTCAAGCTTCCTTGACTTTTGCCGCTGCAATCCAYGTGTTTAAAGAAATATTGCTTATTACCTAACTTGTGTAGTTCTCTGTAATTCATCTCTTTCTGAGACAAAGAATTATGGTGATAACTGCTGGCATTGACTCACACTGCTCTTTGTGCCCAGCCTGCCTATCTGTTGACTTCAGACAGGCTGCTAATGTAAGGTTTGCAAGCCTCTGCAAGAAAGTAAGCTTCTTAAAGATGCCCTTCTTTTTAAAATCCTCATAAGTTCCAGTCCATCTTTGTCCTTTCCCCAACCCCTCCTGATTCCCCAATTGTGTTTTCTGTGGCCTCACTGCTAAGGCATGTTTGAGCCTTGTGTAATGCYTGCCTGGGGAGGAGGGACATGGTGATGACAGCCAGCTGCCTCAGTCAGCTGGGCARCTGAGTGCTGGGGAAGCAGTTTTTGTCTTTGGTCTCCAGCACCCGCTTCTGCACCAGTACTGAGTGTGGGAGCCAGCTCAGTAACTGGTGAGGAACTGCAGCTGACTTGGGATGACTGGATTCCTCTTGAGAGCTTAAGTTTTAGGTGTCCTCTACGCTTTTGCAGCCTTTAAAAAGGATGAGTGGGGTGTTTTATTTTCAACTGATTTAAGCRTTTTTTAAAGTTAGGGACACTTGGGGATAGTAAGTGAAGTGAAATAGTTGTCTTAGCATCTTTTGAAAATACTTAGAATAGCAGCAGACTGAAACTTWGAGGGAAAATATTTCCCATTTTGGAGTGATTGTGTTTGCAGCCCTGGGTCATTTAGAGAATCTCTCAGCATGCACACTGCAGACCACCAGGGGAAAAAAAAAAAAGAAAACAAAGGAGACACTAAGCAGCTGGGTTTTCTCCTGTAGTAACATCCACTGGCTGGCCAATACAGTCAATTTGAAAAACAGCATTATTGCAACTYGTCCTGGTCAAAATCTGAGTGATGAAAGAGTAGTAAGACTGAACTGGTGGGTAGGAATTGCACCTACATGGCTCAATGCTGGCAAACTCTCCAGCTCTGGGACTGGGAGGAGACTTCAAGCTCCTCTTGGGCCATACTTCTGCTGTGAAGCCATTAGATGGCAAAAATACAATAGGAAAGACCACTTGGAGAGTTATGGCAGGTTATTAAGAAATGTGCTTGGGTATGGAAAYTCCTCTTCTTTGCACCACAGAGCCAGGCACGCTCTTTGTCTTTGTGCTTTTTGACTACAGGGACAGGTTCTGCCTCATACAAGAGCAATGTTAATTGTCTCAAAACATCTGCAGAGGAGCAAAGCACAGCCAAGGCCCACTCTCCACCTTGTGCTGCTGGTCAGCTGGCACAGCAGCACTGTGCAAGGAAAACATCGCTTCTTCCTTCAGTAGAAAGCCCATTCCATTAGAAGCAGCAGGATGAATTCTGCTGTGCTTCCATCTTACACTAATTGTGTATTAGGGTATACACAAGATAATTTTAAAGTGAGATTTTTCTTTCCCAGYCTGTGAAAGGTTCTGTTTTCCAGCTGCTGGAAAATAACATGAGCTGATCCTGTAATGAACTCTCTCATGTACGAATTGCCTCATTATCACTAAATGTTGCCAGCTCTTAGATTTGTGTTCTACTTCATAAATTCTAAAAAGCAGCTCAATGTATTTAGAAGCTATTTCCCAATTTTAAAAGGAAACCAGAGTCTATTCCAGGACCCAAGCCAGATCTCTTACAGTTTAAATTAAGATARATTGCCATGAGCTTGTTCCAAAAAGATGAAGAAAAAGTTTTTGCAGAGCAATTTCTATTTTCTTTTTCTTTTTTTTTTTTTATTTTCTTTTTTTAAGGAAAAAGAACCTGTGCTTTTTTGTGTTCCTGAAGAASAGTGAATAAGTCCAACAAAATTGCACTATTGTGTGTGCCTGCTAGTCAAGTATGAATATAATTTTTTTTCCCATTGGCAGAAGGCAATAAAGGACCAGAATTCATTCTCCCTGATTCTACATGCCCACTCCATAGTGTTCAATTCACTCCAAAATAAAGGGGAGCTGCCTTGGAAGAACCAATGATGAGGTCTGGAGGGTTTCTCCCATCAATTTTTAATTTGAATATAGTCCATGTCAATGTTGAGCACTTTAGGTCAGCTCTGTGTTGCTTGACTGCTATAAAACAATGAAAATCTCTTCTAATCATGCTGAGTGGTTACTGTGATTTTTCACTTTTATTGGCAGCCTGAAGTAGTGAATAGGACAAAGAGGCAATTGTATTTTCTTACCTAGACAGGTATAGRCAGAACAGCACAACAAGTTTGTTCTGTTATTCATGTTGCATAYACCCMTAAGAAATAGCAGAGAATTTGCTATAGGCTGCAAACGTASTTCACAAAAGTCAAGTTGCCAAGGAGAGCATCGGTTCTGAACTGTGCACCTTCCAAATATCTGGGAATTCTGCCTGGGCAAAACAGTAATGTTGGRACTTAGTAGACTGTTACACACATATTGGGTTTAACCAATGAATCTTTCCAAAAGGAGCTAGAGAGGGGAAAAATTTATAGTGCATTTGGGCACATTTCTCATTTTCCATTGAAATCTGTCTGCTTCCACCGTGTCCAGGCAGATTTACACAGAGGAAAACATCAACTAAACAATGATTCTATATGTACATAAATTAAGACATGGGAATGTTCAGTAATTTATTTTAGCTACTAAAATGCTGCTGTGATTTTGACTTTGAGAAAGGGAGAGCCTTAGAAGGATCAGAAGGCAGTATCTCRTGGCAAACAACCAAAACTGGATGAGTTCAAAGATGAAAGAGGATTTGTTCAGTCAAAGATGTATTCAATCTGTTCAAGAAGGAGCATGTGTCCTAAAAAARGGAAAGAATTTAGTTTATTTGATCTTCTAGGGTTCTTTCCTTCATAGTCTATCCAAGAGATAATTTTTTTTTGATGTTATGACTTCTTTTTTTCATAATGCCTTTCAAATCCAGGCCTMGTGTCAAGACCCCCTCTTTTCCAGTGCCAGCCCTGGCATTTGGCCATTGATATGTTCATTRCATTGGATCCCTTCTGCACTGCTCCTGGAGAGCCACACAGCTGGGAAAGCCATGGCTGGACCTGGACTGTGGATTCCCCATCCATACAGGACAGAAATATGCAGAGAAGGAAAGCACCAGGTCTGACATGACAGTGCTGAGAAAAGCTGAATTAATAGTTACACCAGGAAACTGTTGGACTCTCTGCATGGACTTGTTTTGTTATATAAACCCAAAATTCAATTTTACTTGTCATGTCCTAGCTGGAAGTAGAGTACATAAAACAGGCTGAGATTCCAAGTGTAGGTATAATGAAGTATTTAATCMTTTTACCCTGTGCAGCCATTGTTTAGTGTTCCTTCCAGTTTTAATAAGTAGATTTTCTTCCAGTTTTTCCTCAGAAAACCTGTTAACAATTATCATTTCTTAYTGCAAAAAGGGCTGAAAAATCTGGCATCTGAACATCATCACTTTATGGCATGTTTTACCTGAGCAAACACTTACCCCCCTCACTTCACCAAAGCATAATCCATGGAAGGAACAGTTGTAGCACTTGGAAGTGCTATTTAGGCTGTCARTTCTCTTTCCATAAATGTTTTTAAATCAGGGATTTAAATTAAGCACTCACATTAATCACTCTCAAACTAATCAGTGAATTGATTCCAAATCTGGCAGCCAGTCAGTGTTGATACAAGATTTGCTGCACATATACTCACAAATTTTGTTTGCACGGTATTTTATTGCAAATATAAAAAGGAAAATGCAGTTGTCAATTATGAATGAAATTGAATCAGGATAAACTGAAGTATGAAATTAGTGTATATACACTCAGCAGCCTGTCAGTATGGACAAAACCACCAGTGATTTGACATCTTATTTGATAGGTCTTCTTGTAAATAATAAATCACCTTTTATTTCTGCAAACTGTGTTCATCATTTGAGATCCTTTACATTATTAACAGCTTGGCAGAGAGTTCAGAAACTCAGCAAAGAAAATATTCAGGAGATCCTRTATAGTTTATATTAAGATTCCATGCTGATCTTTTGTACCTAKCCTTCCTATTTTACTAGCAAATTTACATAATTTTGTATTAGAAAAGTCATGGTCTACGTCTTGGGGCATTTCTATACTGGAAGTATTCTGAAATGTGGTCGGAATGATAAGAATCACAGAATGTCTTGTTGAAAGAAACATTTAAATAACATCAGGTCCAACACTCTGCCATGGACAAGGACACCTTTCATCAAACCAGGTTGCTTAGAGCCCATCCAACATGGCCTTCAGCATTTCCAGTGATGRGGCATTCACAACTTCCCTCAGAAACATTTCCCAGTGCCCCACCACCCTCATAATTTAAAATGCTTCCTTATATCCAGTCTAAATCGCCCCTCTTTCAGTTTAGCACCACTGCCCCATGTCCTACTACTGCAGGAATCTTTTTTACTCAAGCAATGCATGTAATTTGCTGTGTATTTCAGAAAGTGAGAAATTTCCAGCAGTGCTCTTCCATTTTTACTGCTCCTGGAGCTGATGTGCCCAGGAACAAATTTCTTCTCAGGTGCATTCTGGCTCAACATGGGTCCTAAAGAAGCCATGGCAAAACAAGGAAAGAAAAAGCTACAAAGAGCATATGGACAACTCCTATGACACAAAATAATCCTATTCCTCCTCTGAAGACAGTAATACACAAAAATATGTCTCTGTAGCTGGTTACTTTCTAGCCTTGACATGCTTCAAAAATTATTTCTATGATGTAACCAACAATAACAGGCATTTATCTGATGAAGACAGTGGTACCTTAAAAGCCTCATTGAGTGATGAAGAGCTGGGCCTGTTTATTTACTCCCAAAAATGCCAAATGTTCCTGTGTATGAAGGAAACTCCCTATTCTCATTGCAAGAGTTTAGTGGGCAAAGAGAGGAAGCCAAAAAAATCTATCATGAAGGAAGAAAAGAATTCAAGAAACACAAAACAGATGGTGCACTCCTTTCTCTCAATCCTTTTTGTTCTCTGAAGTATACCTTCACAGAAACAGAGSATGGCTGAGGCAGGGGAGAAAACTTGGCAGGAAAGCCAGTTTTTTTTTTTTTTCCTGTTGCTGTAGTGAGCATGGGGCAGGTGGATGTGGAGATGGGGAACAATGACACAGTCAGGGTTCTCTTGCACAATGGCCACTTAATCTTTGGCTSTAAGAGTAGACACTCTCTCTCCTCACACTTCCATTACAAGATGMAGAGTCCTGAGTGCCCTGGGGCAGGTGTAGGTGTTTCAAAAAAGATGAAAACCATCCTGTTCTTTCACACCCTGAAAATCTTCACACTAACAGCCAAGTTTGGTTTTAGGTCTTGAAATTACGTGTGGGCTGCTGAAAGTWAAGCTATCATTAAATATTCATTAATTCCTTTCTAGAAGTAATTTATTCTTCTTACTCTTTTTTTCTCCCTCTCAAATAGACATATCTTCCTCAGGTTTTTTTGGCAGATAACCTGCAGGGCTAAATGGAAATTGAGTTTGTGCCCTTAATTCTAGAGTGATTTGGATTGGTGGTGTATCACTGGAAAAAATAGCCATCCTTGCTGCTGGGTAATTTTAATAGTGTTTAGCCACTTTTCCCTTATTTATTGTGGACTTCTTAGTTTCATATTTTCTTGTTCTTAGCCTAAACATCCAGTTCATAGATATATAGTTATTTACTGTAAACAACACATAGATTTCTTCCAACAGTGATTTGTAATAATTATATAAAATGAAGAAAAACAGTCTGGTACCCTAGGGAATGTATATCTGCAACTCATCTTCGTTGCACCAACCTGTAATCTTCAACACATAAGCTTTCTGAAAGACCTGCAGGAACATCAAAACTGCTGATTTTGATCACCTGATTAGCTAAAGCTAAACAAATCTGAGAGTTAATTCAGTAGAATCCTCTGAACTGGTAGACAGCCAACTCAATTAAACAGTTATCCTGATAAAAAGACACAAAAATGCATCTGAAAAGACTTGCCRTGACATAAAGTAGCCATCAAAGTAAAGCTACAGCAATAAGATTACTCACAGCATTTAATTTGTCTTTGGAATTTATTTCCTTATTATGACTGGAATCTCTGTTTRTGATGGAAGTTTGGCATTTCACACTGATTTAAGAGCTTGAGATACTTCATTTCTGTATCACTAAATGAATATAACCCTGTTAAGCAGTTTTCACTGTCATTAAATATAATTGTGCTAAATTAGCATCCATGGAGATGTCCTGGTTAAATTTTTTTTTCTATACCAGATGATATACAAATAACATAATCCTGATTTAAAAAAAGAAAAAGAAGCCTTAGCAGTAGCTAAGAGAAGGAATTTGCAGTTGCTTTTCAGAAGAGCAGGCAGGGAAGTGGCTTCACACCAGCCTCTCCTGGGACAGGGAAGATTCCATTTTTCAGCTGAGTCAACAGAGATGTTGTGGCCCCTGAGGATTGCTCTTTGACACAGGYTCTCTAAAAGAGACACATGGCCATTGCAGGCCAGGCTTTGGCAGAGCCCTCATTTCCACAGTGCTTGGCTCTCTTGCTGAATGGAAACTATCTGCAATGCTGGTGTTTCTTGGGCTTCCTCTGTGCACCCTGCACAGCAACAGTTTGCCATACAGATTCTTCAAGTGATCCTCTTAAGAATTAATGTTGGGAGAAGGCTTTTTCCTTTTTGAGCTGTTATGATTAACATCTAGTTAGCCCATGGTGTCAGGGCTAACATAACTCTGTAGGTCAGACAATTCTCATGAAGAGTAAGGAATAATTTAAAACCATCATTAGGAGCTGCAAGGTCTTGAAAACAGAAATTCTGTTCACTTTATCTATAACTTTAGATAACTGTGCTACAGTATTCCTTCCAATTTAGTGCTCATTTCTGGAGTTACTAGGTAAAATAACAAGCTGACATCTGTACTGTATCATATGCTTGATTACCTGTGTGCAGAAAATAGCAGAGAACTATTTCAGATAACCAAGTGATTTAATGCTTGAGGGAATTTCCAATATAATTAATCAGCATCTCGGGACTTTAAACTGTTTGCTTAAGAAGGATTTTTGGTTGATTGAAGTTCAGTAACTAAAATAGTGAAAATATATAAAAATGCAGAGCATTTTGAAATTACATAAAATGCAGAGCAACTTTTAGTTAGACCTTGAAGTGTTGCAATGAAGGGTGTTTCAGAGGATCATTTGAAAAAATGTTTTTCACATCTAATAATTTGCCTCTTAATTATCCTGATTACTAGCTCTTTGATTATCTTACTGTGTCAGCTAAACTGAGAAAAAATAATCTTCTGTTTTTATACAAAACAAAGACTAGAAGTTGTCCTTACCTACATACAGAGAAACTCTGAGTAAAAAATCTTAAGATTCCATTAGTGCTGAAGTATGTTAAAGTATTATTAATGCATATTCATCTGCACAAATTGAACAAATATACATTTCAAAACTAGCCTGATACAATCTATGCTTCAATCAAAGCACCAGGAGTGTGTTATAAGAGAAGGAAGAAGGAATTCCAGAAGGAAGAATCTTCTCTCATCATGCCTCCTCCCAGCCTCTGTTCAAACACGCATACCTCATATGTGTGTTTGAGCAGAGGCTGGGAACCAAGAACCTCATAGCTAATTTTGACAAGATCCTTGTTTTCATTTTCTTAAGAAATTGCAGGATGAATGAATGAATCACAGGGGTCACATTTTGACCAACAGATTAGTCAGCTTAACTGACCAMTACATTGGCCCATGTGTCACTGAAGAAAATGATATAATTTTTGTCCCTGGCAGTCTTCGCTTACAGAGTAAACAAGCACAGTGAGGAATAATCYACACAAAATTTAGGACTCAGCAACRGTATTTGTCAATGTTTCTTAGGCTTTATTAGTTGAAGCACRAGCCAAAATTTAAGCAAAGATAGATTTATCTTACTTATTTTGTCATGATTGTTTTCTTGTGTAGCTAAGCAACAAGTGCATTGAAATGGGATCATTCATGCGTTCATTTTTTATACTATCTTTTTTTTTTCTTTCTTGTATTTGGCTGTATATTTCAYGAATGTTATGGGATTTTAAATTGCTTGGAAAAATGTGCTATCTGAGATATGATGAGACAGTGGTGAAAAGCTGTTGAGATGCACTCAGCTGGGRAACTTCTACAGGTCCTTTCTATCCATTTGCTCTACAACCCTTTGATTTATGGTTGTTTGCAAGTAGTTGTTCCTTGGCACCCGACTTGCACCATTCACTTCTGAGCAGAAGGAGTGAGGATTCAAAACCTTCCCCTGCATTCCCCTGCTCTATTTACACTGTTAAGCTACTGGGGCAAACAGRAATATTTACTGCTGCTGCCTGCAGCCTGTTCATCCAAATTTCATTATTTTAGTGACCTYTCTTGTAGTAGCTGTGTGTAATGTTTGTAAAAGCAAATTTTGAGGCAAGGGATTTGTCTATAAATTCTCATTTGCTTCTACCTCTTTTATTTCTGATGAAAGGTTCTGATTGACAAATTAAGTGTAATTGCTTTAAAAGACAGCCTTGATACACACTGCCTTACGACTAATACTTTATGAGGTGTTTGTGAACTTGGAGTCAGTATAAATGTCAACATGGGAAATATATTTAATCTTTCTGCACAGCTGTTTTTATCAACCTTTTCCTTAACTATTAACAAATAGCTGATAAAGCCCTCGGGGGAACTTGCTGTGACACATACTGAAATTGGTTTGCCCATCCTRTCCCTTCTCTTGCCTAGTGGAAGGTTAATGTTTTAAATTGGTCAGAGAGTTTGAGAAGATGGACTAATTCAGGAGCAGTTACACAAGTGATAAGAGGTCTGACCTTGTCCCACCATCTGGTATGAAATTAGAAGGCAACTCATTTCWCTGGAAACAAGACCCCTCTTCTAATGCTGGGATTAGTTTCATGATTTGCTAATTTGTATCAACGGCTCAACTGCTCAAGATGGAAATTCTAACTCACAAYTTGTGGGGTTGCAGGTGAAGTGAGGGTAAAACATTTTCCACCTGTCTGCAAGCTCCAAAGGAAGGCTGTAACTTTGTGAATGCTGTTCCTGACTAATTCCTGGTGCTATTCCTTTAAAAAGACTGTGTTAAAAACCTTCTCTCATAAAATTGATAAGAACTTCCAKTATTTTCAGTACAATCAAAATTTTATGCTGAAGAGGAWGAAATGTAATYTCAGAGTAACTTCCTTGACAGTAGASACTATATGCCCATGATTTACCTGGAAATTATTTTTCTAGTGCCTGGGAATTTCTGTTTTTCATTTTGGTCAAAATTGTTCTGTTGACAATGTTTATTCATGACACATTGCACTATAGGATAGGCTTGGTTTGCTGTRTTTACCTGACAGAAGTGACTCAATGGGACAATYGTGCTCTTTAGCAAATGATATTTAGGGTAGAATGTTTGAATTGTCCTTTGGCTGAAAGAGCATGGGAGCCATGCTGATTGTTGTTAATTCTGGCCATTTTGGAACTTTAAAGGTGCTGAGGAGTGCTTCACTTCTGGAAATATGTAYGCTTTTGAGGGACAAAAAGGATAATATTGTAAATTACCTTTTTGTTGGAGTTCTGTGACCTAGAAAATAATATTGCAAGAGTGAATTTATGGCCGTGTTCATAAATGGCATCCCTCACAACATTATCAGAGGTACTGTGGATTTACACAGAATTGTTTAAGTTGGAARAGACCTTTAAGATCGAGTCCAGCCATTGCAGATGTGCAGGAGCTGTAGAAAGTAAAGCCTTTTATTTGCAGCCAACATGTAACATGTGCCATCCTCTTGTAAAATGCCTGTTTTCCCTTCTAGTGTCCCTTCAGCTTTCAGTAGAGAGGATCCCAGCTGAATCCAAAAATGGAAGTAAGGCTTGGTTTTCATGCTTTTCTCAGAAAATGCATGTGGTAAACACTCCTCATGTTACCTGTATGTCTACTTCTATGCCACTTACATGTGACCASCACTGGACAAAATATATGAGGTAATTTTGCAGCTCAGTTACCTTTCATRGCTAAAAGCTGGAATCTAGGGCAGTGGGCAAAAGGAACTCTTATATGTGACTGTTCCATCATCACTATGCAATGAATCAGTGGTGACAAAATCCACTTTACAGAACACCATCATTAATTTCATCACAGTGGCCATGATGAGGCTGACTGGGTACTGGGACTTAAAGATCCTCTTACCCTTGAGTGAGATTTGGCCTGTGTTTTTAGCTGTCTGAGATTCATATCTCATGAGCAAACAGCTCCTTGCAAATGCATCAGATAAATTATGCACAAACACTCTATCTTAGGCAAAAAAAMCCCAGATACAAATGCTGCTTTCCTTTCTCCCAAAAGTGCTTGTTTCTATCCACACAATCTTCTCCTATCTCACACAGTACATTTATTTTATTTCCATTAATAGCCACTCTGTGCACTCATTTCATCAAGGGAATGAAATAACCCAGCACTGGTGAATGAAATACTGATACAGTAGAAATGTAAATGCAGATGTTTCCTATATGCAGTCTTCCCAGCTGGTTAATTGACAGTCTATACAAATTTTATTTTCTGGCACTGTTAATTTTTGTGTGTATGTGTGATTTGTGTCATAACCCATTTATTTACAGAATCTATCATTGCAGTGACAGTGGGGAGTACAGTGTACTTTTTGTAAAGTCAGTCTGAAGATTGTTATTTAAAGCAGAGTCCAAGGCTTATGAAGAAGATATCCCAGGAGGTGATAAGGGAAATTGCATTGAGACAAGAGAGCAGGAGGTTAGCTTCCTATGCTCTGGAACAGAGAGATATGAGAAGCAAAACAGAGCAGTAGTAAATCCCAGGGTAATGGCATCATSCTATTTCATGGAATGCCATGGAAAAACAAATGGAAGGAGAATAGTAATGTCTTACACATGCACTATTAGCARCCATAGGCAAATTGAGTGACCCATGTGCTGAAGATGGGTTTTAAACAGAAAAAYGGGGGAAGAGAGGGGTGAGATGTCCTGCTAGCTCCAGTCCTGACTCCACTAACTCCACTAGAAACCCTGCCTTGAAATGATCTGAGAGTATGAAATGCAACTCTTGATTTTCTCACTCAAAAACCATAGCAGCTCAAAAGCTCAAGAGCAATATTCTGTGTACAGGAAGCCCGCGAGATGACATTGAGGTGTTCAGAGAACATCTGAAATGGAATCRTGAGGAAAATGGAGTCTTCCTTTTTCTTCAGTGTTTTAGAGCCAGCAGAGCACCTGGCATCAGCTTTCTGCACCAGAGAGGGAAGTGGGCATCATCTCTTACAAGGTAAGCTGCTGTTGGGGAGCACCTGGAGGTGCTTTGGGCAGCTTGGGGTAGGCTGGGAATGCACCGTGTGTTCCACCTTAAGCTGGGYCTTGTGGTATATACTCCCAGCTAACTTTGCCAACAAGCTCCCATGCTCCATCCCTGAATATTTTTTCTTGGTGTTACAGGGTTTCCTGCACTTCAAAAGGCAATGCAAATAAGGTATAATAGCAGAGCATCCTCATCCCATTGCATGTTCCCATTGCAGAGACATGGGAAAAGTCCCTGTGTTTGACAGCATCAGGGGATGACACCATTCTGCTGATGTTTTGATCTGTCCCAGCTCTGCAGTGTTATTTTTCAAATTTCCCCATAACCCATAGAGTTAGTGAGCATTTCCCAGTTATCTGCTGCACTGAATATCCCAAGTACAGTGACTGTAAGGAAATTTTCTTTGCTGACTGACAAAATGTATACTGTTTCTCTATCATGGAACCTTGGCTGAGTCTGGAAACAGCATTTGAACCTATTTGGTGTATTGTATCTATCAAAATGGGGAGAAAGCCAAAGAAGGCATTCTCCATAGAAACACAAGGTTGCAGTGGGAACACTGAGTCTTCTCTTGGTGATAAATGGCACTGACACTGTGATTGCTCTGCTCTTGTAGTCTCTGGAGGTGTCTCTAGGCAATAAATTTTTTACTAACATGCCCCTTACTTTCCTTTTTTAATCTGCTCAACATTTAGGCTGCCAGATTTTACGTAAGTGAAACACACTGTATAATTTTTTCTCCCAAGAGCAGTTTTCCTAATATCTGTAAGCCCAAAATTTCATGTTTGCATGTGAGCACAGTAGTATCAAATCATTYAAAGCAACTGATACTTCTAGATCAAGGTCTGTTCTCAGTTACTGGTAAGAATTCAGCAGCAATTTAGCTACACAAATTTATAGTTTCTGCTTTTTAGAGTGATTCACAGAGGAATTTGACAGCCAGAGGAATGATAATAAGGGGAGCTTGTTGCTAGAGGATGCTGTGGGCACCAGCAGTTTATATGGGCTCTTWGAGGAATTAGAGAAATTCATGCAGGAAAAATTAATCTGGGCTGCCACACCTAAAGGCACCCCTCCTGRTGCAGGAACTCTGTGACCTGGAGGTTGCTGGAAGCTGATGAAAGTACCTGGTGGAAGCAATGCTCTGTGCCTGCCCTGCTCTCAAGTCAGTGTGTGTGCAGCTGCTAAAAGCCCTTGCAGGAAGCAGCTCTCAGGGGACACATCCCCTCAGCTGGCACGGCTGCTCCTGTGAACTGCTCCTGACAAAGGGTGAGACCTGCAAAGAGAACCTCCAGAACTGTAACCTGAGGTACAAGAACACAGCAATACTCCTTCTGCTTGGCAGAAATGCATGAGGACAGTCTCTACCTCGCATCAGGGCCCTGAGGGCACCCTCTGCCCCTCCTGGAGGTTTGACTGCCAAGGCTGACAYACCCCAATCCCAGCCTGCTTGCCTTTTGTCAAGTGAATGTAGCACATGTGGTCCCAAAAGAGAAAAAGTAATAGGTCTGACAGTAATATGCTTGATCATGCAGCACTGTGATCTTAMAATTCAATTACATAATTGAATATCATTATTCACATCTTTACAGAGATTCTCCTACAAGAATTTATAAGGTTGAAGGTTACAATGCTAAACACAAAGGGTAAGGGTATTTATTGGTATAGCTGCTCAATGAACTTTAGTAATAATTGTAAGGTGACTCAGACATGTTTTGCCTGGGGTTTCTAGAAGTTTCTCAGGGAGTCCTTTTGACTTCAAACAGACAAAGATAATAAAATGGCCTGGGCTGAAACATGGCTTATGGCTCATTTGTAGTCATAACTGAGGATAATGAAGATTACTCCAGCTACCAACAGGTTGTGTATGGACACAGGCTGTGTTCAGAGTTGAGAGAAATTAATAACACAGCAAACTCTGCAGCTGGAATCTGTTCATCTAATTTGCCTCATGAGACAGAAAATCAGTTGCAGGTTTTCTGTTTCTGCATTCCTTCCTTGAGAATTCATTGGCAGAGGAAGCCAGTGTCAAGCAGCCCTGACAAATTATCATTTCTGTGCACAAAACACATAACTCAGGCTTCATCACCCTTTCCTGTCAACAAGTTTCAGTCTTCTGGGGAATGATCATTTCTGTGTTACCTTCTGCCTCTGCTAGAATTGAACCATGTTCCAGCTCAGGATGAATCATTTAGRCAAATTTTCTCCCTGGTAAACCATCAACTTATATTAACAAAATTTTWAAGCATTTAATATTGCATCTGCTGTGTGATTTTTATTTTAATAAAAAGTCAATTTACTCATCTCTTCAATATGTCACATTTCTGTTTCACCCTCTCTATAAATGTGATGCTCTTTTACTCAAACATTTGGAGCACTTTTCCTGTCTTTTCACAAATCCACCTTATTGGGCCTAACCTCAGAACCTCCAGTTGYTTCTCTCTGGCTGATAAACAGATCTTCATCCCTTTCATTTTTCTAAGGAGTAAATTGGGGATTTTCTTTCTAAGTCACTACATGTTGATTCATTTGTCTGTTTGTTAATTCTGTTTCTATTTCTTTTTTTTGCTTCTATATCCTCCCCTTGCGTTTTAGGCCATGTGCATTATAAATGAATTAACAATTCTTTCCCTGCCTGCCAGAATAACTGTTCAGAAAATTCTGGTTTCTAATTCCTTAGAGTTGATGAGGGACCTTTGCCCTGAAGCATACAGTTTGATATCCCAGCCTGCACYCTTTCTAATGAATGTTCCCATTATACACTTACTTGTTCAATCTTCCTTTGAGTCTGAGTAACATTTGACCCCTGAGATGACATGCAGGAAAAAAAAAATCCACATTTAAATCACTTCCTATTTTATTCAAAAGAAAATCTGTTTAAAAAAACCAGACTTCCTTCCTGTGTTTCAGATGTGCTCTACCTAGTTCTTCCACAGTCTTTCATTTCCCTCTGTGTCTGTCTCCTGCCAGCTCTAAACAGTTTGCATCTTTTCAGTCCTTCTTCATATAAAAGCTTTTGTAGGACTATTCATGACCACTGTCTGTCTCATGTCTTTCCATTCCTGCAGCTGGTTTTTGTGAGATGATGATACATCTGGCTGTGGGTGCTCCCAGTTAGAGAGAGCACATCCTTAGTTTGTAAAACAGAAAATAATACAGCCCTCTATTATTCTCTRGGCACACTTTTTTGATCATCTCTGCATAATGTGAGCAATAGCTTCTTCTTGATGTCTTTAAAGTGACTGTATATCCTCTGCACTAGAGATCCAGTCTATCCAAAACTGACAGATAATTCAATCCTAAAATAATTTTTTGGAGTTTGTACAAGGCAGAAAGAAGAGATTGACACCTAGCTACTAGRAAGAGTGTCCTTTGATATACAAACAGATAAAGTCTAAACCGGGCATAATTTTTCAGAGCCCATTTCCTAAATGACTTTTAACTTTCAAATACCATTCTTCAAGTCAGATGTTTGCCAATTTACAACATGAAATTCAGAGCCTTTTGGGCAAGCTTTTATTCTAAACTATCATGCTGGTTCTTCCTTTTAGCTGTATGTAGGTTTCCAACACGTTCTTTTAATCTGATCAATAGACAAATGCACTGCCCTGAGAGATAGATATTTTAAAATGGAATCTTTTAGAAAGTAGGACATGAGGTTTTTTTTCAGTTGATGCTAAGCAGCTGAATTATTAATTGCACCTGGAGGTTCAGGTGCTCAGCAATTGGTCCTCACTCTCCACTAGCTTTCAAATGACATATATGCTTTCAATTAGATCCTTCACATCCTGTCAGTGGCAGGATTCACATTGTGTAGGATAAGGCACRTTTCATAYGMTCAYACCATCTCCTCTCCTTGCTTGCTTAACTCACATGCCTCAAATCTGAGATCTTCACAGAGACAGGAGGAAAAAACTAGAATTACCTAGCATAATCTCCTTAAATTATCTACTAGGTTAGGTGTTTGTAAGGGAGAGGAAGGAACCCTTAGGTGAGCTCTTATAAAGCCAATATTGCAATCCTTTTCCTTGCCTCCTCTGTGGTGTGTAGTATTCATATAAGAGAAATGTTCCTAGGGGAACATTTGGAAGGGCCTTGGAAGAGGAAAAGAATTACAGACCATGAGAAGATGGAGAAAAAAGGTTAGTTATTTTTATTTCTCTATTGTTGAATTATCTTGAGAACAGTAGGTACAYTMAGAAAGAAAAAGGGTTTTACATAGGTATAMAATCACAAGAAAATACAGTAGAAGAAATTGTGTAACAAGTTTGAGGAGTGAAGTTAAATTGCTAGAAGGGGCTACATTCACTTGAGTGAAGAGATTCCTTAATTTCAATGAGAAAGTTGGATGCCAAATCTGGCAGAATGCATGTTGAATTTCTGTGTTATCCCCTAGTCTGATGAGGGGAATATTTTGAAAAGCTAATGGTAAGTTTTTAAAGGTGAATTGCTAGAATCAGGCTCAGTTTGAGAAAGACTTTCCTGTTTCCCTACAGTCTCATATGGAAGTCTTAGCAAGTATAAGTCTTGTATCCCCAAGTACACCTGCAGATCTAGTCCTTGGTGTCCAGGATGCAATTTCTGTAGAGCTTGTACTTGAATAGGAGAGGATTTTCTCAGTAATCTGACCYTGTGTGTCTCTGATTTTGCCTTAAATAAGTGGCCTTGTTTAGAACCTGGACTGTACTGTAAGTGTTCTTCACCTTAGGCAAACCTCCAGGGCAAGTGCTTTTGCTTAGGGCTCTTCTGAGTAAGATATGGAAATTGTTCAGATGAGTGTTCTTTGGAGCTGTGTGTCTGAAAAAAGGAAAACTGATGAGTAAAGGCCCCCTTCTTCCACCCTTCAGGCACTTTCTCCTGGCTAGGAGCTTACTGGGGTTTTGCATGCTACCTGCTTTTGAGTGTTTGAAGGCAAACCTGAGGGTAGTAACAACACTATACGAAGATTAACTGGGCTAGGCAGGTGAGACTGTGGTGATGTAATGAGTTAAACCTCGGATGAAAGAGTTAGAGGTGAGAAAAGTCTCAGCTGGCTGCCAGGTTCACAAGCAGTGAACTTCTACCTGGCCTTTCTAGCCCCACTGCTTTGTGAAGCACCTTAAAACTAACCCGCAGTCCATCCGTGCAGTGAAGAGGAGGTTTTTATGCTCCTTTGAGATGTGTGTGAATAATTAGTTGAACTTTTTTGTTCAGACTAAGCTAATAAGCTGCAGTATATTATGTGTTTAGTAGACAAGTGAAAACACAGTGGATTTCTGTTATCTAACTCTGCTTTGGCTTCTTGTTGCTATGTGTGGGAAGCTCCTTCAGGAAGAATTCGGTAGGAAAAAAAGCCCTTCTCTGCTTCATAAACCTGTAACGTGAATACAGAATTGCCTGGGCTGCAATGTCAGGATAATTAACAATGAAACAGTASTGGTGAGGGAGCTATCAAATGGGATATCTCTGAATCAGTATTGGGTCTGGCATTAATTAATGAAAGCACTAATTAAGGTTTCTATTAAACAATCTGCAAGGCAAAATGAAGCACGCATTGATCAAATTTGTAGAGGCTAGGCTGAAACTACAGAATGATTGATCAAGAGATTTTAGAGCAAGAGGCAAATTTTAAATAGGGTGTGATTTTAATTTAGATAAATTTAAACAATGCACTAGAGGGTGACACTTTATAAAATGGAAGGCTGCTGATTAGAGCTCATTAATGCAAAGAACTAGGAGAGTGGGTAACAAATGGGGCCCAAATCCCAATACCACGGAGTTTTAAAAAGACAAATTGCTTTCCTGGYTGTGCAGAGTAAAAGGTAGGTCATTTGTAGGACAGTGGCTATAAGAATGTCTATTCTGTGTTTCCAGTGTGGCAATACCAGTGTARAACTTCAGCCTGTTATCTGTGTGAAATTAACTCTTTGATTGTGACCTCAAGGCTGGCWATTAAAGGAATTAAGTTTCTGAAAGCAGTGCTGGGYTGATAGRTCTGTGTAYATGGCTTCTGAGAGGCATGTGAGCACTKTGTGTTCCACTGACAGCCACCTCTCAGCCATGTGACACCTGATCACACACTCTCATCATGATCCATTGACTTCTGATGCATTCCTTTACTTGGCACAATGCAATGGGAGGAAACGGCTTTGGTCAAGAAAAACACAGCAGGACATAAGTGTAGATGTCTCAACCTCTGTCTATCTATCAACCTGTTCCTTCCTGTTCCTGCAAAACTGAATATTTGACATTATCTTCTGACTGGACAGGGTAAATTGGGTGAACATGAAGAGCATATCCAAAGAAAGAAGTTTTGAGAAATGGGTGCTGGGTTTTGAGCTTTGTTTTACAGCTGGGGTCTCTTTTCTGAGAATGACATCATCTAGATGGAAGCCCTGGTACAGCAGAAGTACCATTGCAGCCAAATACCATAAAAGTTGCACCTCATGACTTTGTATTCTTGGGAAATAAGGAAGAAAAATGGGAAGCAAAGCGCTTCATGCATGTTTGGGAGAGGTAGAAAAAGGTCTGAGAATACTTCAGCATCTCAGAGGAATTACAGACCAGTTATCTGGGCCAACAGTTTCAAGTAAGCTGTTGGCAACCAGACTTGTAGACTATGTARTTATTTGATGCCTGTGTGAATGCCTCTGCACAAGAGTGCTGTATTATGTTTGAGAAGCATCCTGGAAACTCAGGCAAATTTTCTTGCAATAAAAATATATATTATGTTTTGGCGCTACACCAGCAGTAAATCTGTATATTTGGGAATCAGTTTACTGGTGACATTTTTTTAACCATATCTTCTTTCTTTAAAAAGCACTTTTACACAGAATTAATGATGCCATTTGCATATCTTTAGGGCTTTTTTATAATAACAGCTTATAATTGCACAGAATTATAGAATAGCTGAGGTTGGAAGGGACTCTTTGGAGATCCTGCAGTACAATACCATGCTCAAAGCAAAGTCAGAAAGAGCAGACTGCTCAACACTGATTGTAAGGCTTTGAAATGTCCAAAGTTGAAGACTTCACAACCTTTTTAGCAGCAGCTTTCAATGCTTCATCACTGTAACAGTGGTTTAGTAAACAAATAATTACATTTAGGTGGAACTTTCTGCATCTCAGWTTCTGTCTGTTTCCTGCAGTCCTTTGTCAGGGCACTGCTGAGAAGTCAGGTTCCTCCTCCTTCATTTCAGCTTCTCAAGTATTTATGCATATTAAGAAATTTCCCCAGAGTCTGCCCTTCTCCAGACTAAACAGTCCACATTCTCTCCTCCCATAACAGATATTCCACTCCCTTAATTATCTTCATGGTTCTTTTCTGGACAYGCTCCAGTATAATCATGTCTTTTTTGGATTCAGGAGACGCTGACTGGACATGGAACTAAACTTGAATCATAAAAATCCTAGAAAATCTAAATTAGTGATGCATTTCAAAGAGTTTGCATCATTSAAAACAGCAACAACAAMAAAAAGGAATTKGATCAAATTTTAACTAGAATTRAACTARTAAATCCTGCYCAAAAATACAGAAATTTASATTGGTTGAAAATGGACTAACAGCTCTGCTGGAGTTACTGTTATTTATCAAAGCAATGAGSTGGGGGGAGATGGGGGAAGAAGCAAATTCTTTTTCTGACAGTTCACAAAGCCAAAATGCAATAATACTTCCTTCCTACATATAGGATATGCTTTAAGGAAGCCAAATGCTATGGCTTCCTTGGGGTAGAGGAGCTTTGCAATGAAGGCTTTAGAAGGCAAAGGGGTCTGGCTGAGATGCCAAGATGGTAGGAGAAGACAATTAAAGAGCTCACAATGAACAAGAATTTCACCTTGCTGCCTGTCCTGCTGCCAGCAGCTTGCACTGAGCAGTAGGACAAAGCCTGTGTTTGTTCACCAGCTCCTTAAATGTGTTTTCAGGGTGGGGGCATTGTGTACATATGTGGTGTCTGCATCTCTATAGATACACACATATACCTGTGTAGATGCATACATATCTCTGTTTTAGTGTGATTTGTTGGGGTTTATTAGAATTATTTGCTRATTTTACACAGGATCTGGATGCTGTTTGTGGATTTTGGCTGCTAGAGATACATTTTATTACTGTCATTAGAGAGGCTTATAATGCAGGGCAGGGGTTGTCTAAGTGCTGTGTGGGAGATGCTCAATTCACCTCGACTGATACCACAAGAATTAGTTGAACAAATKGGTTAGTGCTGTTCTTGTTGATACTGGATGGTTGCCAGGCCAGAGCTGAGGAGTTGTCTCTGTTGCTTGCTGTTTTCTGAGCACATAATAGATCATTATTTTAGTATAAATTTKATTCATTCCTAGGTAGAGTCAAAAATGTTTAAATTTCTTCCATTTTCTTTTAAACATAGCATAGCATGAGAAGTGAGGGGATTTCTTTAATAAAAACAGAGGGCACAAAAAGAAAMTGTTCTTTCAGGTGTCAGAACTCATGTTTGGAAATTTTGTCACATTATTTTACACCAGAGAAAGGAGACTKTTTCACTAAAACCCTTAAACTAAAACAGTCTGACAGCTGATATCGTATGTTGAAAGCTTGTCTTTGCTTTCCTTGGCTTGTTACTGCATTTCTTAAACAGGGTGGAGGGAGGAAGAACATTTGTGATTTGTACCCACTGACTTACTCTTGACAGTGTAAGTATTTCCCAGTTAAGAAATCTGTCTCTGTTTCAGTGAAGACTTTAGGTGCTGATCAAGGAAATGTAGAATTCTGATATTTGCCAAGGCCAAGGTGATGTCCTACGCTTCTGAGGCTCCATCCCTCTGGATTACTGCAGATGTCTGTCTCCCTTTGTGCTCCCTGAGCACCTGTGTGCAGCATGGGGGGGATGAGTGCACAAGTGCCTGCTGAAGCACTGTGAGGCCAATCTGAAACAAGCCTACAGTGCTCCACTCCTCTGGAAGAGCTTGGT
>CADDXX010000319.1:275190-361480 GCA_902810485.1 Alauda arvensis
TYMRRAMYTYMMMAAAAAAGCATCTTCAGCCYGGTATGATTTTKCAGGGAATGGCAYAAACACTGTGGTTGGTTTTAGGTAAAAGTCTGAGATTATATGAAGCAAATATGTCCTAGTGTATGTTGTTTTAAAGGAACCACTACAGCAAAGTGGAGCTTACTGTTTTCCCCTGCTTGACCCTTTTCTGCCTGTGGCTTGTGTTTTTSCTTTTCCTATTCTTGCCCTCCTGCTTGTGGTGATCCTGGCTTTGCAGAGCAGTTAAAATTCCYGTGGTACAATGTGTCACTGATCTTYCYAACATCCCCCTGGCTTCACAGTAATGAGTGTACTTGGCAGCAGACAGTGCTGACAACTCTGGTTTTCTTCCTCTGCTGCTCAGGTGGTCAGAGTCACACCAAGTGCCAACAAATTTTATAAAGCACAGGAACAGTGTTTCTGACTCAGCAGGGTTTTGTACCAGAGTGAGGGCAGGAGAGGTGCCTGGAGCCCAAAACTGGCTGGCATCTCTCRATAGGAAGAGAAACAGGAAGATCACCTTGTAAGCAGGCTTGGTGCCATCCAAACAGATGGGCTGAAGTGTAAGCAGCCAAACAGTCATTTAGGAACACAAAAAGGATTTGTTGAAGGCACATTTCCAAGCATGAAATGTCAGAATGTTGGCCTGTGTCAAGCATCAAACCTGAAGGGATATGTGCAAGTAGTGTGGGATGAGTTAACACTGAAAACAAACATGTAAATCTGTATTGGATYCTTTCCTGAATTCACTGAAAGATTTTTTGTAGCTGTGAGACCTAGAGGAGGAGAAGAGTCCTGCAAAGCAGTATTATTTCCCTGCCATATGGATCACTTTCCACAAACTGTGCTGACAAGGTAAAGAACTTATTTCTTTTGCCTCCCACAAATGTTGATGTGCAGGAGGCACATAACATTCTCTGKCTGGTTAGTCTTTAGCAGCTTTATTTAATAGCTTCAGGATAAATTCTGTAGTATTAKCCAAGCTCTAAATAATAGAATCMTAGAATGGCCTGGGTCGGGGGTGACCTTAAAATAATTTATTATGCACRGAAACATACCTTAGGAAAGACTTAMAAATTTTGGAGTTAATGGCTGTAGAGTTGTAGMAAGGCCWAGATTGCTTTACTGTAATAAGAATCCAGCTCAGTGACTTCTCTGCATAAAAGGTCAACAACAATAAAAGACAGAGGGAGACATTCACCCAAACTTCCATAACTCTGAAACTCAAGAACTTACAATGATAATTGATGGAAATGTGCTTTGCTGCTTTCCCATCCGCTACAAAAGCCAGACAAATACTTGTCTGCTGATCAAAGGTGCAAAGTAGAGAAGGGGTCATAAAGGCAAATGTAATTACTTGAAAGGAAAAGGGTTTGCAGGTAAGATTCAAGGCAAAGCCTCCAGTTGCAAGCTAAGCTTTATCTGAGCTTGCACTGTTATGCTCTGTAGCTGGTGCCTYGCAGTTCCAGTTTAGAAAGGGGGCAATGAAAGAAAGCATTAATCTGACTGAAATCCACATAACAGGATTGTGTGTGAAACAAAAGTGAAACCAGACAGTGCAGTCGGTGAAATACAGCTTGAGGAGGAGGGGTGAACGTGCTGGAAACAGCAGTTTTCTAACCTCTTTACTGCAGCTGAACAAGCTTTAAGAGGCATCAGACRTTAGAAAGGGTAGGAAAAACCAGGACCTAGTTACTGTTATTCGATTTTTGCAGCAGAATGTTCTTACCCGAAGTAGAGCTGYTTGAGCAAGCTGCCAGGAAAACGATTTGCATTTGGTGGAACTGCCCCTCAGTTCTTGCAGCTCACACTGCCCTTGTGGCACTTTAACACTACTCATTTGTTGGAGGCTCTGCGTTTGATATTTTGATTTTCACCAGTTGCTCCGCAGAAAAGGATTGTGCAACAGTGGAGGACTACGAGTCTTTGGGAAGAGGCAGAAAACATGCATTCAGAACTCCAGACAAGGAAGCAGTAACAGAAATTGCCTAAATTATGGATAATCTGCTGCATAAGTCTGTCTTCTCCTGYTTTAGAAAGCTTCCTATCCATGCACTTTGGAAACTTAAATCGACAGTGAAAACCAAGAGGATTCAAGAAAAGGTAAAAGCAAATTTAAAAAAGGAASTGCTTCAGTTGTACCCTGGGGGTGCCCTAGCTATATCTTAAAGGGGAGGATCACAATTTTAGCTGCACTGTTTTCTAAATGTCAGTACCTGTGAGTAATGGTTCCATTTAGGATTTTATGAGAGCACTGTGAATTTGAAAAAATTTCCTCTGAGAACAAATAATTTTTGATTCTGGGGAAATTACTGGACACTTAAAGTGATTGGGGTCTGAGAYCATGAAGCTTTAAGCACTCATTACCTGCCTCTTGAAGATCACAGAAGCCCATCTTTCACTGCTGTCATGAGTTGTTTTCAGTGTAATTCCAGTCCATCTTGGACCACTCATCTCCATACTAGCTGTGTAAAAAAATTGGTAAACTTCCTTATATTCAAGGYAGTCTTGAATCTGCTTGTCATGCTAAGGAGGTTATATTTGACTAAATTAATTTCTAAGTAGGTATATAAAATAAATTTTAAAAAGCCACCAAATTTTCCCTCTTTTAACTCTTCTCTTAACCATACGTTTTATGCTGTGCTGTTATCTGTTCTGTAAGGGCTTTATCTTTGCTAAGAGATTTTCATTCTTCTCGGATCAGGTGTGGGCACTGGTCAGTATTTGGGCCCTTTGTAATGTAAATCTGTGTTAAATAAAAGGTTGCATTCTTGGCAGTAGGGCTCGTAACCTGCTTTTTAAATGTTTTGGTAGATCASGATTTCTTGACTTAAATGCAACACGAATATCCTTAGGAGAACTGAACTGTAATCTGAAGCTGTTGCTGTTTCACGAGGAAATGGACCTGTTTAGCATGGGCGGGGGGAGAAGGGCTGAGTGTGGAATGAGGCCGTCTCTGATGAGTTACTGCTCCTTTTCATCCAATATGTGCTGGATATTAAGYTGTGTGATGAGCATTCAGAAGAACTCTGTAACAAGAGCTGAAATTCTGCATTCCTTTGAAACAGTTAAACTTCTTTGTTCTCTGTGTGCTAAAYGATGCTGAATAGCATACTTCTCCAAATCAGAGGTCATCAGGCAAAGACAGACACATTCCTTTGCCATGATATATTTTCGGAAAAAAAAAAAAGACCAGRGCTGTAACTGGCGGGGGGGGGGTGGGAGGGAAATCTGCTTTTCCTGTTTTGATACAGTAATGTTCATTATTTTCTTTCTTRCTCCTAATGTTTTTACAATGGCTAACAGCTCAAGCACTACATGCTTAAAGAAACATCGTGCTCATTCTCCTTGGGTTTGTCAGATGTTGGCAGGGCTGATACTCACCACATAGTAACACTTGCTGCTTTGACTCTACAAACACAGAGTGCAGTTTTGCTCTGGAGGCTGCCCTGCATGCTGTTGAAAATAAGCTCTTTATTTCTGAGGATCACATTCTTTTATTTAGCAGGGTAAGTCCTTGGGATGGTTTGCTTAATACTTGACTGAATGTCTTTTAATAAATGTTATCAATAGATAAACGCCTTTTTATATTTTTTGAGGGTTTTTGTTGTTTTCTCACTATTCACCCTTTTCTGATCTCAGTGAGTATTAAAGTTCCAGAGAGGTTACCACATTCTAACTGTGCTGTTGTCATGTTCTGTTCTGGTAGATTTTGTCTGATGTACATAGTGATGCTTGTCCAGTCACAAAGGCAAAAAACACAAGCAAAGGATGCATGCAGGGCTAGCTGGCTAATAACTTTGGAGTTGTTCAAGATGTGTCCTGGCAGAGGATGGCAGAGGATGCACAGGCCARTTAAGTTGTAACTTAAACATTCATTGGTGGAATTGAATGAGAGAATTAGAGATTGAATTAGAGAGCAACCTGTAACTTGATGCTAAATTTAATCATTCTGCTTGCATAAGGATGTGAATATCCTTAGTGCATGCAATATGCTTCTGGCACTGCTGCTTCCACTGCTGGAAGAAATCCATTTAATCAAAACAAGCATTGATGTGGTTATTAGCATGTTAGTCCCGAGACACAAAGCTTTATCGATATAAAATGAACTGAATGTGGTGCTGCTATTCATCCTCTTTACATTGCTTGATATTGTGCACTGAATGTAATGAGGCTTGTTGAAGAGCTGCTGTTCACTGTGATGTTCCAGAAAAGTTATGCATCCTAAGAGACTTGTTCTCTGATCAAACATTTTAAATGAAATGCATTAAGATAAGTGTAATGGCTACAATCTGAGGTTAGCTTTGCATGCTCACTTTAATGAGTTGCAATTTCCTTTGGAAACTGAAAACTAAAAAATCCTGTTTACCAGTTGCTTAGAAACTGATCATCAGTAATAGCATTAGACATCAAATATTTCAGTAAAAACTAAAGCAGGGAAATAAATGTGTATTGTTCAGAAAAGACAGATTCTGGAAATTACTACTGGATTTTCATGAAGTCCAAGACATAAAGAGATTATAAGAAGGACATGTGTATAGATAAGAACATCCAGACTTATACTAAGAAGGATAAACTTGCTCACTTCAGGTATACACAATGGTTTAAGAAGGCTATTTCAATACTGGCATTGTATTAAATGTTTCCTTTCTTGGATCACCTTCTGGAATCATTCCTTACTGAATACATGAGGCTCAGGAGCATGGACTTCAGGGAGTATGATCCAATAATGGAATTATTTATKATCTTTGAGATTTTTCTCTTATTTTTAATTCAAACTTGAACATTTTAAAGCAAAGAAATCTGAAAGCTTTTTAACAAGCCTTATAGAAATTGTATTAAAATGTGGTTTGTGGCTACATGGTAGAGTTTGTTTGAGAGCAAGTGACATTTTWACAGCATAGTTGAGTATAGGAGGCAATTCTGGCTAAATGAGGCTCTTATGTAGACCTTTATAGCTCTTTCTTAGAGGAATATGTTTTTTTTTAAGAGCAATTCTTATCCAATTCTATACATTGAATTTTTCCATTAAAATTATTATGATTAAGTTCTTGGAAGATCTGAGGTTTTTAATATTAATTCAGTCTGAGTAAGGAAATGAAACATGCCACTTRTTTTCTTGTCAAACATAAAAGGCCTATTATTTCAACATGTTTAAGAGGCCTCTCTGCTTAGATAAAAAAACAATAGAAGGCATGTATGTGGYTTATTTAATGGTGTTTATGCTGGCAGGATTATCTCCTTTCCTTGAAGTAATTTTTCAATCCATTTGGCAAAGCAAGAAATGATTTTCTTTTGCCTTTGTTGCTAGTCAGAGTATATCTCATTAACAYTGGAGGAAATTACTTTTCAAGAGTATTGTAAGGTTACCTCTTTCCAAAACATGGCCATAAAGCTTAGACTTCCTGCTCAAAATTCCAGYTGGACCCAGATAAAATCTTTTGCCTGGAAGAAACTACAGGATGCTTTTTTCATTCACAATCAGTTTCCAAAGAGTGTGTGACCAATGCTAAAGGAAATGGAAGAACCATCATTTTGTGCTGAGAAACCACAGTCTTTCCTCCTGAATCCCAGCTGTAAATAAACATGTCTTACATCTTCTCCAGCCAGTGCTTCTTTAGAATTATTTGTCAGCTACACACCAGCCATGAGATGAATGCTAAAATAATTTCTCTAGCTATTATTTCATGCAGAAGAGTGATGCCATCAATGAGGTTCTATACATGAGAATTAACAGAAGGACTTTGTCCTTTAGGGAACCCACCAAATGAGCTTTGGGAGCTCAGAACTGAGGCAGCATGGAGTGATTTGTACATTGTGCTTGGCATTGGTAGCATGTTTCTTTAACAATTAAGACAGCTGCTTTGGCAGAACCCTTTTTAGCCTCTTTTCTGAAGGAAGTGAGCTGTATCTGTCCCCCAAGTAACTGCAGAACTCATGGATAGAGTCTCAAAGATGTGAAACACCCACACACTTAATGAAAATGAGGTTGGTTGGTAAGAGGGGAGGCATCCCATTAAAACTGCCTTTAAGAGCAGCATTGCATCAAAGAGATCATGCAGGGGAGAATAATCAGCAGTACTTCATGTACTGGAAAAGCTCCCATCAGTGTTTGCACYTCTCAAGTATTCAAAAGAATAATTCCCAAAGCCTACCCTGGAGAGCTTAARAACATCCTTGACTCCTGTCCCTGGTAGTGGTTGATTGCTGCAGCTCAGTCAGTTTACAAATCAGTCAATCAGAGGACACCAGACTGCTGGACACCAGACAGGAYATTCCCCTATTCATGAGAGAGATACTGCCACTAAATCACATTTGTCTTTCTCAAGTTCACCAATCACAAATTAATTTAAAAAGCAGTGACTGAACTGAGAGTAGAGTTGGATGATTGCATCTATGCTGAGTGGCATTAAGCTGCCTTTCCTTCAAATCTCTGTTCAAACTGTGATGGGCAGGATTTGTAGGTCCTTSTAAGGTCTGAGTAGGAACAGAGGACAGATCCTCTTGTGAGGATGATCTCCTAAAAGAGCTTATCAGATGTCTGCTTGTTTAGTGCAYTGTTATTTTGCCTTCAGTTTTTCTCAAAAATGGCAACTCTGTTCAAGTCAAGGTCTTATCTCAAAGTAACTGAGGATTTAACACTATATTTGAGGAAGACACTGCTTACAAAGGATGGAGAAATCAAGGAGAAAAAAGCTCACAGGCTGCATGCAAATAGGATATAAGGTACCACCTTTCAATCTGTTTTTAAATTTGGAATAATTTATCTCTTGTCAGCCCATACTCTGAAATTGTGGTTAGAAATGCTTATAAAATACCTTAGACAGATGAAATAGAGGTTATAGTCCTTGTGCACAGTTTACAGGTGGGAGTTCTCTGTTACATACACAGTCAGACTGAAATAAAGTAATAATTCCTTACAGCTTTAAAATCTACATKAGTTGAATTAAATTGGCACTATTCAACTTTGTCTGTAAATTAGTTGTTGTATTGCAAGAAATATTAATGTAACTGAATCTGATATATGTTTGACACACAGTTCCTGAAATTACAGGACTACAGGCATTTTAAAGTACACATTTCATGTGACAATCTAAGACTTTTGCAAGAAYTAGCTCTTCCAAATGGGAAAGACTTCAGACATCTTGTTAGTTAGCCTGGAGAAGAGATACTGGGGATGCAGTTAAGGGTCTGGACAGGACATGACTTTATCCAGTAAAAGATCTGGCAGCWTTTGCTGGAACAGCTGGCACTTGATCTCTGCTCCGAGATGAACAATACCTCCAATTCCACACAGGTTAACYTCTAGCTAGAAGTGCTGCTGTCTCATAGAGTGGAGAGATGTCTCTCTCAGGAGAGATGGCATCTGTGGTTGCTAGTGTTCTAACAGTGATAATGCTTTTATTATGGCTGTGATAGTTCAAGTGCTACTGCTGGCTTACAAAAAAAAAAAAAAAAAAGGAAGGAAAGAGAGAGATTCTGGCTTTGTTTTGCTTTTCTAAAGAATTCTGTCTCTAAAGATACATTTGGTGTAGATGCCTCAGGTTTAGAGTGTAAGCTCTCTATGAAACACATGGGTATTACAAATTACATAGTACTCTTATTCTAGGACAGCTAAGAAATCTGTATAGCTACTAATGAAAAGTTCATTGTAATGGCTTTATTRTGTCTACTTAATTTTGTTTAACAGAAGTGATAGTTTTACTTTTGGGTATGTAAAAACTAATGTATATGTTAAATTTGAGATGACACTTTAAAAAGGCTGCTTGCTTTGAATGACTAAGGCATTCTGATTTTTGTGGTTAAACAGAGGCTTGACTAATTTTTCTAATGAAACATTTTCCTTCATTTCTCTTATTTGTGTTCTGAAACATAAAAAGCTCTGAGTGCTGTGTATCCCTGGGATGTGGTATCTCCAGAATCTAAAATACTTTCATTCTCTGGGGCTGATGGATATYATGTTGTTTAATATTTTATACTTAAATCCATTGTGTCAAAACAATTACTATGATCTAACTGTTCCTTGCAGTTCACAAATTCATTTGGAACACTCTAAATCTTCTCACAGAGATGGGTATCTCAGGTATCTWCTTTGTCACATTAGCTTCTCCTGAGCTCACTTAGATCAATATTTGAGAGACTGCATCAGAACAAATCCCCATTTGGTCCGATTTGGCTTTGTGCTAGACTTTCTCCTGTAGTCATAAAGAAATTCCTGTCAGGACTGTATGAAGTTTTCCAAGGATGTGRAGGTTCTTCATTTTTTACCCAAAGCAGATTTTCTACTTGAGTTATGATCAGTGGCATCAACACTTGAATGTTTTGCCTCTTCAGATAAACATCTTGGTTGAATCTCCATCTTRTATTTCAATCATAGGCTGGATCTCCACTGCTTTGTGTCAGACATGACCAGAATTTTTTTCAAGCCTAAGCTATGTCTATCTATACAGACAAATTTTAAGATAAGCAGGTTTTGGTGTTGCCATAAGAAGCCAGAAACTAATACAAACCACTTGAAGAAACCACTAGCTAAGCAAGGATCCTAGTCATAAGGCACTGAGCTTCTGCCTTTTCACAAAAGAAAAAAGGAACTGTTTTCCAAACAGAAATCATAGAACTTATCTAGCTGCTGATGGACTGTGGCAACTCTTGCCTAATGGTTTATTAAAATTCCTATTTTAATATGTTGAAAAAGTATTAATMTAAATGGTGAATGCTTATTATTTTTGGAGTCTAAGTTTGAGATGATCTGCTGAAGAAATCCTACACTACTAACATTTTAAATAGGATTGTAGTACATTTCCTGAARTACTGTTTTTCATTTAGGCACATTTTGTGACACAGGTATCACATCAATCAGATATRGCCAGATTGGATGGGGCTCTGAGCAACCTGGTCRAGTGAAAGGTGTCCCTACCCATGGCAGGGAGGTTGGAACTAGATGATGCTTAAATTCCCTTCCAACCCAAASCATTCTGTGTTTTGAYAATTCTTCACTTAGGCCAGTATTTAGAGTGAAGGGGTGCTGCTGACAGCTGCTGCTTGGGAAGGGAGGGGAGTGGGGCAGGCTGACTGCCACTTCTCAATGAAATGAAAATCTAATGAAATGAAAAACCTTTGCAGAATAGGCTGTGCACTGGAAAGCTTATTCTCTCTTTAATCCTTAAGCTCAAATTTTAAAGCTTTATTTAAATAATTGGTAGAACAGTGCATGTAAACACAAGTATGTCAAGGATTGAAAACCAAGAGAAAGAATTTGMAAACTAAGATATATTCAATTACTGAAGCTTTTTTTGATTAAAAATGAAACAAATTATTTGTAACTAAAAAATCGCTCATCATCTATCTTATCCCACTGTTTCCTCTCTTTTTTGTATAAGAATATGTCTGCCAGATGCACATGGATTAGATTTAATTTTTGGAGCCTTCGTGTTAGCATTTCTAATGCCATGGAAAGACAAGGAGCCCAAAAAAGCAATAAAGTTTAGGGATCATTTAAAGTTCTGAGACAGTCAAACAAAACAGGTGCTTAGTTCCTGTTTTCTTAACAGAATTTCCTCAGCTGTGCCCTGTCAAATTAGCTTCTTGCACCATCAGATGTGCAAACTGATGTGCAAACCAAACACGTGCTACAGCTAAGAGGTACTGGGCTCATGTGCATTCAGTAACACATATGTTTATTTATATTTTTCCCTGGGAAATTAGACATAAATAGAGCAGCACTACTTTTTAACCATTTTTTTAAAAAAATCAGAGGAGAAACTGCTCAAGAGGCATTAAAAAGGACTAAGTGAAAATGCTTTTGAGTGTTAGAAATTTCAGGATTGTCACTCACAGCCATTACAAAAATGAATTACCCTTTCAAATTCTGAAATCTATTGAGAGAAATTTCATTTGGCCTTTCTATTCAAGTTTTGAGGTTCATGCCTTCCAGATTTTCTATTCAACTAAAGGGATTAGAAGTCTTTTTCAGCATAGGCAAACTTCTTTGATTTAATGGYACCATTCCATGAACCAGCTTGAATTATCAAACAATACAATATTAAAAATCAGGAACTACAAAAGCTTAAACTCAGCAGTGTTATAGGCATGGGTTGTAACCTTCCTGTGGCATTCATGCCATGCCAAGCCTCTTGATGGTATTTGCTTTGCATCCACGGGAAGTTTGTTGTAGGCAGCAACAGCCTATGCTCAGCCCTGAAAACAAAGCAGGGAACCTGAATTAGTAAAAGCAATCCTAATAATAAGTGGGTGTCTTTCATAGTAACACATGGCATTTTCACTGAGGGCTAAAATAAAAAAATATTTGCAACCATTTTATGTATAGGACTCAGAAGTGCTGGCATTGCTGTTGGGATCTTTTAAACCTGACCAAATTTCATGTAGCTGCTCCTTCAGTTAYAGTGCTGCAAAAGGCTCTGTGTTTGGGCAGGGCTAATTTCACATGGAAGGGCAGGATGTCACGCCACAGCTATTTTAAAAAGTTGCTTGGAATTACTGTCACCAGTGACTAGTCTATTTCAAAATAATTTAAATATATATATATATATATAAAAGAAGAGTTCTGTATAGAGAGAAAAGCTTGTGAAGCTTGCATACCTGCAATAAATCTGAAACTCATCAGAAAATATTTGCTAAGAAGTTTCCATTGAGGTCAGAAACCATTGTGTGCAGAATTACGAAAATGAAGTAATTTGTTTTTTTCTTCAGTGTGGATGTACTTTAGGTGGCCTWGGGCTTGGTGGAGGAAATGGTGGTATTCGTTTTGCTACAAACTGCAAAAGAAAATGCTGTTTTAGAGGTTTTGGCAAGTCTGAAAATGGAGTTTATTTTTCCTGACCAATTTTCAGTTTCTCTGCTACAGTTCTGCATTCTTTATGCTTTGACCCTAGGAGCAGTATCTTGATTACACTTTGTAGGATGTAACAGCTGAATTGATGCAAAGCTTAATTTATTCGAACCTAGCTCTCTCTCTTTAGATATTGCAATGAGGCTATGGTTTTGGATAAAACAGACTTTATAAACAGGAAAAACTGCTACACCAAGGTCAGTTTATTCTACATTCTTTATAATCTGTCTCTGGAAGTGAAAAACAGCATCACTGTACATAAACGTTGAAGATGTGAGGCCATAAACAACCAAAGATCAAGTTTTCAAACAGGGAAAACAATTTGGAGTGAGAATTGTGGGAGACATGAAAGATGAATTCTTAAAACACCTGACTTACTGAAATCTGTATCTAATGAAGAGAATACTCCAGGAGTCCTGTTTTGCAGCTCCAAGAGAAGCYATATCAAGATTTTGGTTCTCAATGCATGCACACATAAGTGATTTCTGATTAATCCATGTTGGTACTACAGTGTCAGAGGCTTCCAATCATTGTTTTGTTTTTTCCCTGGGTGGATGGTTTTCCACAGGTGAATGACTGATGAATCAGAAGCATTTACATCTTGGTTTCTTTTTATTTCTTCATGTTAAATAAGTTATAGATATATGGCTGGATAGATTAATTGGCATAACATAATAATAGATAAACTAMTGATAAGCAGATTCATGRTTAAGTAAATCATAGATATAATAGSAATCATATAAATATAAAATGTACAATATATTTGATGTGATGGATGTGTTCTCATAACAGTAACTTAATACAACCTAAGATAATCTTCTGACCTTAAATTTATTATATGACTTATGAAAGAAGTATGATAAAAACCATGCTTCTCATTAGATATAAAAATATTCTGGTCTTTTAGTTTTAAATAGTATATAGCAAATTCAGGGTTTAAAATTTGCTTTAAGCTGAACTTAAAATTGGAAACAAGATTTTTGCTGATTTATCACTACCAGTTTCTGTACYCTATTTAYAGAGTTGTATCCTYGGAACTCCTCAACAGATCTGAATTWGGCTGGAGCCCCTCAAAGATGGAATGGGAACTGCCTAATTTTTTTCCTGAATGAGAAATGGGKTTTTTTTCCTTCCTTCTGAATAGACAGTTGTCATGCTCAATTGTACTGACTGTCCCCACTAGCCAGATGGTGGGGAGGAGGGCCTATGATACGAGTTTCAACTCTTTTTAAATTAAATCCTCCTCTGGTGCTTCTTGGCTTGTTGCAGATGCACAGAATGCAGCTGATGTAGCTGCTGAATTACTGGGAGACAGAGGGACACCTCAGGGCCCTTTTAACCTTCCCATTGCGACAGGCTGCTGGAATTTACTCTCCCAATTTATACGATAGAGCTGAGGGTTTGTCCCTCCCATATCCACTCCTGTCACTTTCAGCTGGGGCTGTACCCARCCATTGGTGATGCATGAACTGAGTATGTGAGCTGTTATTTAGAGTCAGGCTACTAAAGACGGTGATGTTGCTGGGTGATATTTTAGCACCTATTTTCAAGGCAGACAGGAGCCTTSTGTGAAATGTGTGCTTGTTTTGGAATTCCCTTGTGCTGAAGTTCGAGACTCWTTAGCAGTGGTATGGATGCACTCCCAAGTACTTGCTCCCACCTCTATTCTGTACTTGCACAAGCTTGTGTGGTTGGATAGGGAATGAGGTCAGAACAACCTTGTTAAATTCGGGTATTTTTTCTAAATGTACTTTACTAAGTTTCTAAGTGTTACATAACCCATGAGTGCAGTTTTCATTCCTCCCCCTGCAGCCTTATTGTTAACTTTGACTAAGAAAGCATCTGAATACAGATTTAGTCTTTCAATTCACCAGTGGGGCTTATCTTAAAGTTAGGGGTCTTTACGATAGAGCAMGTAGTTGCAACAGAAGCACTCCACATTAATTGCTTTTATCAGTAACCTTTACCAGCTTTAACAGTGTGACCTCAGACCACTCTTTACATTTACATGAAAATTGYAGTAATACTAAAAATAAAAAGGTATATGTGCTCTCCTGTAAAAGAAAAGTTTGTAACTAATTCCTCCCAACCTGAAAAGCTGCTACATGCTTTCACTTGATAACATTTTTTGGCTCTGATTCTGAATAAAATTTCACAGCCCAACATATTATGCTTAAGTGTGTTATCAAACAAATCATCATAGTCTTGCCAGGATCTGAAATTGTATAACTATGTAAACATCTGTTTATTAACTGCCARCTCCTCACTGAGTATTCCCTTTGCCCTGTTTTGCTCTCACCCATAATCTTGAAGAAGAATTTCCAAGAGAGTCTTGGCAAGCTTACTTGTCTGTAATATATGCAGCATTCCTGAAATTCTTGGCACATTAACCTTGAATCAATTCAAATCAAAGTACTTTGCTAATGCTGGTTTTTTTTAGCTGTTTATAGTCTCATTGTTGAAATATCTTTATTCTCCACCACAGACAGCTTGCTATAACACAACTGAAATAATTTAAAAGTAAATGGGGTGCCTTCCTTGCCATGTAATAAAYTTTGGTAATCCTTCAGAAAGGCATAAACCTTTACTAGGGAAGAGTTTTCCACCTTCTGTTATATTCAGGCCACAACATGATGGTAGCTGCAACTGGCAATGCAGAGGAGTGGAGTCTTTGTCCTGTAGCAGACATCCTATAAAAGGCATTTTGCCTGCCTCAGCCAAGACTTCCAACAGTAACTTGCTTCACAGCATATTCCAATTATAGAGCACATGTTTCTTGGCTGTCTTTTACAGGCAATGTGAAACTAGATCTTTACTTCACAAAATGTCTCTGGAAATGTGAAGCCTCCAGTAGATAGGATAGAAGCACTTGTGAGAGCTTCCACATTAGCAGTGAAACTTTTACTGGAGTAGTTAGCTTTGAAAACAGTCACTGAGGGGAAAACACAAACAGTTGAAGAGCTCTGTGAATCCTAAATAAAGGTAAGGGAAAGCTCTCTGGAAAACATGCAATTAGTATTTTTAACTATTTCAAAATAGTGCAGCTGAAGGAAGAAAATAGCAGGTGAATACTGAATATGKGTGTGAGGYGGAAGCTATTAAAGAAGAAAAGTATGGAAGATAAAACACAGGTTTGAGATGAGTGCTATGGTCAGAAAAGATTTAACTTTGTCTTTCCTGAAGGATACATTAAACCTGATTTTTCTTGAATGCTCTGAGTATACATTCACAACAGTTCAAACTCATCAAAGRTTTTAGTCATCTRCRCTGCCTTCCTCTACTAGTTCTGGGAGTTCAGCAGTAGAGCCTTTTTTGAGGCAGGCTTTCTTCTTGGGTAGATCAGTCCTCCTGAGCTGGGTTATCAAGAGAGAGAATGTCAGGGCCAATGCAGAGCTTGGCACCAGCAAAAGAGCAATCACAGAAGCCTGATTTTATGTCAACCTAAACTGCTGTGGTGCTGCACCCCTTCTCTTAGTGTAGAATATTGGCAGGGATGCTGCTTAGGGATGGGATGACACGGTTAAATTCAAGAGTTATAAAAATCAGTGAAATGTAATTTAAGACTCCCATAAACCAAAGTTCCTTAATTAGCATAATTGCACAGTGTCAAGACAGGGCTGAGCTAAGGCAATTTGAAACTGTAGTTGTGTTTCTTACATCTTAACATGCTCAGAATTATAAAATGAAATGAGCACTTTTTTTTCCTCTGGGAAAACTGTATCATTTCTCTTCTTTTAAACTTGAACTGATTTTATAAACACACACACATAAAAACATTTGAACTTTAGGTAGGTTTTCCTTGGGGTTTCCTCTGGAGAATTTGATTTGGAAGATGAGGTGATTGCTTCTATCTGCTATCAGTTGAACAGCACKGATGGAAAGGATGTGGAGATGAAATTTGCAATACAGGCTTTACAAATGATGTACCATTTAAAGCATGTAAATGAGAAGCAGCAGTATCATCCCTCCCCTYCCCTGGCTCCAGTCATACAAGAACTCTGTAGAGGACTGTAAAAGCACTGGTGAGTTTTTGACTTCCAGAAGAAAGACAACAAAAAATGTGATTAAATCAAATCTGTCTTACCAGAAACCAGGTTTTTTTTCTTCCATGAAAGCTAATTTATGCTCAGTGTATTGAGGGCTGTTTAAGTCACACCTAAAGCAAAGCAAGCAAGCAGTGGAGAAGTCTGTTTTGACAGAAGGATCATATATTAACCCTTTCTGACCCAAACTGAAGTACTATAGAAAGCTTTGTCCATAYKAAAATATTATCAATTATACGGCTCAGAAAAACATCTCTTGCTATAATGTTTAAATAAGCTCTTAAGAGATTACAAAATTTTTAATAGATTCCAGTAGCATTACTCAACACTGACAGACTTTAAAGAAATGAATCTTCAGAAGGATACTATAAAACAGTACTTTGAAAGAGTCTGGAAGCTCACTTCAGAGCAACAAGTATTTCAAGTTCTGTTATGGTCTGAAAAATTACTTCAGCAGGATTCTGTGTAATAAATGTCTAATCTGTGAACCATGCAGTTCTAGGTATCCTTGTTATGTTTAAAACACATTTGACTGCTTTTGGTAGTGTGTAGCACATGGGAGCCATTGAGATGAAGCTGAATTGATTAAGATCCCAAAGACTAAACCAARCCTGAAGTTCAGCCTGCATATAAACAAGCTGCAGGTTAAGGCCTATCTGTTTAATGCCATTAGAGTTGAATCCTCCCTTTTTTGCTTCCAACTGATTGATGCTGCTTCCTGGACTGTAATATATTTACTACTTTTTAATTTTTCCAAGATTTCCAGATGCCTTTAATTCTTCTGAAGAAATAGAAAGGCAGCTAAAAACTGGGGATGGCGTGGTGGTGGTGATTGGATAGCAGGAACTCTTTTTTATTGAGCAGAACACTAAGGTGGTGCTGTGTGGCATTGAAACCTGGTAACACAGCAAGAGGAGAATGCCTGGGGCAGGGGGCTGCTTAAATTACCACTGAAGGGCTAAGGAAACTCTGCCCTCCTGAATGTAAGCCTGTTTCCAGAAGGTTTGCTTGCTTTTATGAAGGATTTTCAGGACTGTGAACTAGAAAGGGAAAATGCTAACAACCACAAGTGTTCAGTCTTTTTTCACCCACAAACYTATCAGTATTGCATATCCTTTCAAGTACTGTTTTTTCAAAAATATTTTAACTGTGACATTTAAAGACTGTTTGTGTATGTTTTTCTGGTTTGTATACGTATTTTCACTGGAATAATTCTGTTTGGGCTAGAATGTTTGCTCACTGGAAATTCAGAGCAGCATTTCATGGCAAGATTTTTTTTCAAGATTAAAAGAAGTAAAACAAATATTTTTGTAATTTGTGAGTGCAAYTGGCTRTGACAGGTTACTGTAASTAAAGCTTTTTTTTTAAATTTCAGRCTTATCTCTATAATCATATTTTAATAATGTGCTTTGGTTTGCCAAATAATGCCTTTGCCATACACTTTAATGAGGCTTCCTGAAGATAAAAAGGCTGTCTTAATACTGTTGTGAATCAAGCTCATATTAAGGATGGGATTTTTGAAGATACAACATTTACCAGCAGTTGTAAATAAAATACTTTGAGCTGTTTAWTAAACAGCCACTGTTTGCAATGTGGCAGAAACTGTAATATAATTTTCAAGGATKAATTTAGTCCTTGTATAATGCTGAAGTGGCACTTCCCAGCTGCCTGGCAGCATCACAGGCTGTAATATGGGCAGATGATGTGAAAGAGGTTAAGCCTCAAAGACAAAACTTTTTTAGTTGTTGCTGTAGAGTAGGACTTGCTTTTGACGTCTCTTCTTKTGAGATACACAAACACAGAATGTTTCTTAGTATGCAGATTTTGTCACAGATATTTAGGTTTCAATTGTGAAYAATGTCAGTAATGTTCAGGAACTCCCACTCTTCTCCCCAAAACTTTTCACAACGTAAAAAAGTCCAAACATGCTGTGGATGTAAACAGTATTAGGACCTACTTTTTTTTTTTTGATTTGGTGTTTTTTTTCTCCATGAAATATTTACCTAAGTTTTAATATTTAATGATAGAATATGATATTGAAAGCAAGACCTACCTGTTTTAGCAAAGTAACTAAATGTTTTTCCTGTGGGGTGCATCAGTTTTGTGTTGAAATTGTGGCATTRTAAGTGTGGGYGTGTCATGAGTATCTTGGGAGGGTTCTTAGYTTGCTTACATACAAGTTAACAGAAGTGCTGTTTTGGAGGACAGTCACTGCTAYGTGTAGTGGGATACTCCATGGAGTAACCATGGAGATATTCAGGTAACCCGGGAAAGGTCAGAAATGATGTACTAGGTAATCTCAAACTGTTAACCTGCCYGTTGTATCTTGATTTCTTGAACGCAAATATCTGCAGCCTTTACTTTAGGGCAACACTTCTAACTCTTCTTTACTTCTCAAAATATATTGACAAATCTATATTACATTAGCACTCAAAGTTATCTTCAAAAGCTTCAAAAGAAGCAAGGATGCTCTTTAGCTTCAAGAGGCATAGTATTATGGGCTGTGAGATTCATTTGAAATGTTATAATGTAGTCCTGTTAAATGCTGCTTATGAACTGACAAAGACTGAGTTTGGTTTCTTCTGCTGYTTAAGAAAAAAATAAAGCCAAGGTGACAGGTCGTTAATCATGAGATGTCAACGCAAGTGCTTTTTCAGACCATGTTGTCACTGCTCTTTTAGAAATGGGATGTAAAGCCTACAATTAGCACGTCATCATTAGATTCTGACCTTGAAAGTTGAAAGGTATTTTGTTCTTACTAGTAGTTTATATCATGCTTTAAATTAAAATTAATCATCTCAGTGATTTTTACTTAATCATCTMATTTTTACTTAAAAACTTCCCCAACTGAAGAGCTCAGCATTGCAACTGTAGTTTCAAATAATATTCCTTTGGTGTCTAGATGAACATAATTGAGTTGATAAAGTGCTTTTTCCYCACCTAATTCAACTAGTTATTAGGGTTGCTGGCTCCATAAYTGGTAGCTAAAACCCACCTTTAAAAGTAGTTTTGATGTGTTTTAAGACTTTGTATTGAGTTGATTTTTTTCTCCTGCTAACATTTACAAGAATATGATAATGTGGTGGCACAAAACCAACCAGGGCTGCCAGCCTAGCCTGGCTGTATTGAAACTCTAATAGGAACTACCTAAGGCCTTAAAATGCTACTGAGGAGATTCCCATTATTAAGAAAAAAAAAATCACTTTTAGGGTGATCAGGCATTCGAATAGGCTGCAAAGGGAGGTGGTGGAGTCACCATCTCTGGAAGTGTTCAAGAGGCGTCTGGATTGGCACTGGGTGTTACGGCTCAGTGGTTTTGGGGTCTCAGTGGTAGGGCCGGGCGCACAGTTGGACTGGATCATCTTAAAGGTCTTTCCCAGCCTTGATGATTCTGATTCTACTCCATGTGCATGACCCCGGTTTTCATGGGAGGGCAGCAGAGCAGCGTTCCGAGGCCRGCGGCAATGACGGGGTTGTTTTCCCACGCCAGGAGGGCCGGGATTGGCTCCCGGCGCTGGCGCCGGGCCCGGCGGGGCCGAGGGCGCGGGCCGGSCCCCTCAGCACAGCCCGGCGCTCCTCGCTCCCCGCGCCGGCCGCTCAACGCCGCTCCCGGATCCGCCTGCTCGCGGCGCCCTGCGCCTGCTGCCCGGGCAGGAGGCGAGCTGGGCACCGGGCGGGCGCCTCCACGGCTCCCTGCGGGGGCTGCGCGTTCGCACGCGTTTATTCGACACCGCGGCGCAGCTCCCGCAGCCTGCGGAGCCGCCCGGCGCTGCGGGTGAAGCCGCTCCCACGTGCGGGTACCGGGGGCTGGCAGCGCGCGGCTGCCGGCGGGGGCGCGGGCGTGTGTGGGCTCTGCCCGCCCTTCCGCCGCGGCGCCCCGCCCCGTCCGCCGCCTCTGCCCGCGGAAGTGAGCGGAGCGGGGATGCGGCCGCGCCGCCCCTGCGCTCCGAGGTGAGAGGCGCGGTCGGGCGGCGGGGTCGGGGCGGCGGCCGTGCCGGAGCCGCCGCTTGCGCCTCCGTGCGCTGCCACGGCCGAGGCCTCTCCCCGCGCTGCCCCGCGGCCTGCGCTGCGCTGCGGGCGGGGCCCGGGCGGCASAGGGGGCTGCGGGCGGGCGTCGCTTCGGGCGGTCAACGCTTCCCTTCGCCGCTSCCCTGCCTCCCGCCTGGCGCCGAGGATGCGGGGTGCGGGCAGAGCGRGGAAGGGGGGGTTACTTGGGGTGAGGGTTTATTTTTAGGAGCGAACGCCCCTCCCCGGGCGGGACGAGGCTGTTAGAGGCGCTGGTGGCGAGGGGGAAGCGGCGGCGCTGCTCCTCCGTGCTGCTGGAGCTGCTGGGCGGCTAATCCTAATCCTCATCCTCGGTGGTCTCTGRCAGCTGTGCGGGCTCCCTGTGCTTGCCTTGCTGCTCTGCGCTGGGCAGCCTATGCGTTTCGGGTTTTTAAAAAWWTTTTTTWAAATATTTTTTTTCCTCTTTTAGCGTTGGTTTCTCTTGCAGATGTTGCTGCAGGTGGGGGCAAAGGGAGCACTGTGATTGCCTGGGATCTTGGGGCATTTCTCTCTTCGCCTTTCCGCTCCCGCTCCAGCGCTGCTGTTGTTAAAGACTTTTGTAACTATCGACTCAAGTACAATTTCGATGGAAAATGAAGGTAAAGGTCTCATCAGAGTCACTGACTTCATTGGAGCTAAGAGGATTTTTGCATGCAATTTGGTGACAACTCCTACTGGTGCGTGTGTATGTTTTACAGTTCCAGGGGTTCGCAGGGTTGCTCTCGTGTGTTAATCTTGTGGTAGGGATTTTGATCTGCATTTCGAGGTTTAGGATRTGTAGCATCATCGTTTTTCTTTATTTTTGTGCTGCTGCTTGTTGAAGTAATTGTCAGACGGATTTCATTCTCTCTCGACARAAATTCAGAGCATATTCTATTGTGAGTTTTAGTGCTCTGTGTGTTTGGAATATTTTATTTARACAGAAGCTTCTTAGCATTAGTTACTTGGTATTTGCTTAGATTATATGATTCTCTTAAATTTATATTTCAGGGGGAAATTGAGAAGGATTAGTTGCATTTTACTTTGGAATATTTTGTGTATTTATAYGTTCTTGAAAATAACTTACATTTGCTGTCTTGGACAGTATTTAATTAAAAAGTGACACTGAAGTTTTGAGTACTGAAAGAAGTTGCTCTATTATGCTTTTCCCTTCTTTTCTAGTTTGAAAATGACTTAACCTGGGGAATTATATAATTTTTTTCTGTTGGCCTTCAATTTATGCTCAGGGAACCTTGAAAGCCCCTTTGCATTGTGACAGTGATTGTGAACTTCATTGGTTTATTTTTTTTTCGTTTGTTTCTCTTTCTGTTTGACACTGTATGTTGAAAATCTCTGAAATTTATTATTTTTATTACTATGCTTATAAGAAAAGAACCATTGATTGCCCYGCTTATGCCATCACTAGTCTTTGAAAATGTGTAATGGTTTAGGTGGCTACYGGATTTCCTTTGCTATAGGTTGTTACATGACATGTTGGGTTGCTCGTTTTCCTCCCACCCCTGTCTGAAAAGAGGAGTGTTTTTTTAATTGTTTGACTTGAATGAAGAACTGAATTGAGCTTGATTGGTAGAGCTAAGTTATTTTTTATGTTTGGATACTTTTCTGTTTTGAAAGGTGGTTGTGGGTGACAGAAGGTTGTGGTACTTGTGAAATCCAACCCATGTTGAAAACTATGTAGCTTGCTGTCATCTGGCATTTCAGAACTTTCTTGTAACTTTAAAATCATGTAGGAATATTTTAAATTCTGTTGATCATGGCCTCCAGCTGGATATTTGTGAAGAAGAGGGTGGTCCTTGTTAGGTAGCAGGAATTTTGAAGTGCACAGAGCACCTGTAGAAGATYGGTGTTTGTTTTTAGAGGCTGGATGGCTGACAGAAGTGGGGTCAGTGCCTTTGCATTGCAGTCACTGTTGCGAGTAAAAGGATTTTGAATGGGCAACGCCCAGGASCAGGGGAAGGCAAGCAGAGATAATACCCACTGAATAGAATTACACTTARGGGAAAAAAAGTATCTGTGTGCCAAAACCCAAATGGCAGAAAGGCTTTTAATGCCTTGCAGTTMTGCTACCAAATAAATAGTATATCATWGATGCAGTGTACAGTCAAGTTCTGTGTGATAGTGTAGCTCTGTTCTGTTCTTCCAAATRCACAAAGATGGCATTTCTTATGGAATAAATAAACTATGCATAAAAATTAGTAATATTTGTATGATAGAAAAAACATGAAAAAAGCTTTATCTAGGAGAAAATACTTTAAAATATGATCAGATGCATATTTCAAAGGCAAAAATAAAGGCTGTGGTTTATTAAGGATTTTCAAAATGGGATAAGCTTATGGGGGTAGGAGAAAATGATGTATGATAAAAAGACTGAAGTGGTTCTCTGAACACATGAATTACTTCTTCTCCACTATTTCTGCTCTCATATCCCTCCATCTCATAATTAATTGAGTCTCCAGATGGGCATAGATATTTACAACTGGGTTACTGTCTGTTTTGGTGTTCTTGCTATTTCTGAGCCCTTCTTTTTCTATCAGTGTGACATTTTGAGGCAGCTAGATACCAACAGCTTTTCTATTGGAACTTTTCAGCATTCTTTATGTTCCTCAATGTATTTTTTCCTGGTGGCAGTTAAATAAYCTTTGTAATCTTGTAGAACAAAGATTGCATTTAGATTTAGATAATTTTTAAGCTTTTTTTTTTTTTTCCCCTGAAGTATGTGTCTGGAAAGTCTCTTAGGTTTGCACATTGAGCAAGAGATGGCAGATTGTGGCATTTTTTCCCTCCTGTATTTGAATGTTCAGTATGGGATGTGATGAGGTGGTTAGGAAAATGGATGTTTTCTGTGTTAATTCAGTACTCATAAACAGTATTATGTGTTTATGTCCAGGCTGGTTAATGTTTTGTCCCTAGACTTTGTGGTTCCTGTTTCTTGTTTTGGGTTGATTGAACTTCCGCAAAAATTCATGTTTCTCATGGYAATGAGGAAGAGAGAATTTCCCATCRTAGAAAGACTTCTGCTTGATCACARAACTATGATTTAGAGGAATGATGTTTGTATTTYCATTTGGAAAGATGGAATTTTGTGACTTCTTTCTGTAAGAGCTTTTTCTTAAACTGTAGGCAGTKAAGGAAATCTTGTGTAGACAAAACATGATTTTGTAATTTCTGGATCTCTGCATTGGTACCTCTGGGCCATTTGAAGTCATTTTCTTTAGTGTAGTCTTAAACTTTTTTTCTTCCTCTTATCAATGTATTTTAGATTGTGACTTAGGCTRTTTGCTTGAATGAGGACTGTCCTGTAGAAGTCTGCCTTTTAGCAGAAAAATAAAGTTCATGGTTTAGGTTTCATAGATTTTGAGMTTCTCTGAGGTCAGACTCTGACGACAAATACAAATTGTTAAACAGAAGTACTGTTTTGTTATCAAGGCCTTAGGTAGTATTTGTTTTCATATCATTAAGAGTTRAATGGGAGAGGTCAAAGTAACACTTTCCTGCAAAAATGTTTTCCCAAAATCATATGGAAGGTTGGTACAAAATCTCAGACCAGACTTGCTGCATGTAATAAAACATCATGGGATGATGCAGAAGTCCTCCTTAATCCTCATTGTTTYGAGTCCTAGTTAATTTTAGCTAATCTTCGAAGATGACAGTCAACCTCAGTAATTAGTCTGTAGCAATTTCAGGATAATTTTGATGATTGGATGAATAGGGAGATGTAAGTGAAGGCTATTTTATTTCTTAGAAAAAGATACTTTAGTTCTTCATAAAATCCTGACAAACTAATAATTCTCTGTGTCTTATGCTTGAAGTGCAATTGAATTTCCTAGTGAGTTTCGTGGGTGGTAGATTAAAAAAAAAAATCAAAACCAAATGATGAAAATGGTCATAGATGCTAAACTATCAGGTTGAAGATCAGTGAATAGATTCTGGGTTTTGGGGGCAGTGAGTTTTAGCACCCTGGACTGGCTCATTATGGATTAGGCAGCCCTAAGTACTGAGGAAGGGGTGGAGCGCGTGTACATGCAACAGACAACACAGGGGGGAGGAATGCCCGCAGCTGCAGTGGCTTGAAAACAAATTAAATGGTTCCAGAGTGGCATCCTCAGTTGCTCATTAAGTAATATCCAAAATAATCAGATTGAAATTTGCGATGGAATATGTTGGAATTTCTGAAAYGTACTTGGTGTTATCACAGCAATTCGAGTTCCTTTTGGAAAGTAAATGATTTCTTAACAAATTAGTAGGTGAAACAAGACATTTGATATTCATTGATTACAGTTTTTTGCTATCTACTGCTTGCATAAAGTGAGAAACTAATACTTTACACTTAGGTTGGCAGAAGTTACATCTTTTGAACTTGGAGGTTAAAGTGAGAGAATTTTTCTTCCCCTTTTTTTTGAAGTGGGAGTCTTCACTCAAGACCAATTTTATACCTATATTTCAGCAGTACTTTGATAACTTAAATAACTGCTAAGTTGATATAGCTCAGTCTTGCATTAGAAACATATTCTCTTTTAAATGAACAGTCAGTCATCTTTTRATCTATTTGGTTGATGGAGCATTAGATAGTTTTAGCCTTTTCTTTCCCCTTTTTTCCTCATGCAGGTAACTTGGGATCGTTGATGTGTAATAACCTAGAAGCGATTTTACATGGTGTCAGTTTGAGTTCAGATGTTGCAGAATGMATGTTTAATTATTTTGCTCCCTCTGTAACAACTTTATTTTGGAGAGTCTATGGCATAATCTCCTGGTGAGGCAGGAGAAACATTGCTGAAAGGAAAATGCAGACAAAATTCAGCAGAAGATAAACATTTTTGCTCATGTTTTTATGGTGAAGACTGACAAATATGCAGTGACTTTTAGTGTCTTGGGGTGCTTTTCTGTAGGACTGAATAAAAAGGGCCTCCTTATTGTTGAAAAAAGATCCTGTTTCTGAGCTGTGTTCCTGCACTAGTGTTGTGTTGACTCTCATGGTTGTTGAGTTTGTCTGGCTTCCAGGCTTGGCACAAGGTTAGCCCAGCCCTTCCTTCTCCTTGCCCTTGTTGGGCAGCTTTCTGTTGGGCTGGAAAAYTGAATGGGTTCATGAAGTGTTCAGGTGATGTTGAAAAAGGTAAGGGACAGAGGAGTGAGACCCACGAGCTTGACTCAGTTCCTTACGTGATTGTGGCTCCCATTCAGCATCAKTTCACCCACAGACCATGGTGGAATTTTGCAAGAGTGGCATAAGTTAATAAATAGATTTTTAGTGGTGAGATCTGCTTTTGATCTGGTGAAAGAGTTCAGATGATACCTAATTGACATTTGGTAATAAAACTGACAYTTGCAGTGCCGTTTGTAGAAGCTARAAGGAATGATAAAGTTACAAAGCAGAGAAGAGAGGGAAAATAAAGTGCAGTAATCAAGGTATAAATTTGGGACCAGCATCTGTTTCTAGTTATTTAGTAAACATTCTGCTCCAAACAATTAGAAAGGATAAAATGGATAATGGGTTAACAGATGCCATCTACAGAATCTTTTACAAAGGCTTTTAAAATATTTGTAAATCACAAATTTTCTGCAGCACTTTTTTCTGCATACATAATTCACCAAAAAAAAAAAAAAAAGCATTGTGAATGCAGTGTTGCTGCTTTCTTGATTCTAATAATAAGAAAATTTATTACTGTAAGTAGAATCATTATGCAGTGAGTTGTGTTTACATTTAAATTGACACTGACACTTGGTCCTGAGAACTGTTGTAAACAGTAAGTTCAGTATTTTTTTWCTYAGAAATTTATTTTGTTACATTWTGAAGAGACTGCRTAGCTCAAAGACATAATCAACTATGGGGTCTTGAAGCTTCATTATTTTAAATGAAGACTGAGAGAATATTTTTATTGGTGTTTTTGCTCAATACCTTTCTATGGCAACTAAATTCTGCATGTGATGGATACATTAGTAGCAWATCACAGGGTGATAAAGTTCTTCGTTTTAGTGTTTGCCATTCAAGTGCCATCCTTGATTCAGAGGAGCTCAGCACTTGAGAGTGTTATGAGCTGCAAGCAGGCTGTTGGAGAGCAGCCATATGATCTTATTTCTAAGCTTAAATGTTCTCTTCTAGAAAATTAGTGACTCTCTGGCAAGATAGATGACTGATACTTAGACCCAAAGTTTTTTGGCCTTTAACTTCTAAAGGGCTTCCCGTGAATCAGGATTTAAGCTGAAACAGGAACTATTTAGAGTCAAATGAGGTATGGCCAGCAGTGCTCTTTTCCTTGGTCRATGAATTTCTGAACTGATAAACTTTGCTTTCACCAAGGCACTAGCATTGATTTGATCATTTTAGTGTGTGCTTAGGATTGTTTGTCTTTTTGTTCTTCTGATTAATAAGTAATGACAAATGTAAGAAATCTCCAAGCAGACTTTCCTAGTGTTCAAGGAGTTTTTTTATGAACAGGAAGATTGAAAACTGAATATTTTGGCCAGCCAACTATAGATAGGTCTGATGTGTYTGTCAGTGCCTTCCTGGTAAAGCTGATGCCATCTCCAGGCTTTCAGCAATGARGCTTTAAATTCATCATAGTACATCCTTCAGAGTATGCATAAATGCTCTAAATGGTAAATCTTTTATAGAAATGAAATAGAAAATGGATTTGGCATTCTTAAATTTCCACTGTATTCTACATTAAATAAGCTAGAGGAAGATAAAGTGGTGTTGGAGGTTTAGTTGGATTATTTTGCCATTACTGTGACAGTCCACAGCACTGCAGTCAGGTTAAGGTTTGATTATTTTTGTGAAATATTTTCTCTAGGTGGAGAGAGGGCAGTTGTCACTCACAAGGTTTGGAAGATAACCACATGGTGTGTACTATGATTGCGGCAAACTGCCCATCTTTACTCTTTGCTGCTAGCCTCAGTTGAACTAGATGTCCTACTTTCTGTTTTTTAAATTAAAGGAGACATGGGGAAACATCCTGAAAGAGTAGAATGCATTCCAGTTTTGGAGCCGTGTTTCTCAGAGAGTGTTCTTGGAAAGTATTTTTAGGACTGGAAAATAGTTCTTGAGCTTTATAGACTATTGTAGAGTTAATAAATTGTATGTTAAATGGAGCATCTTAGTCTTTATTACACTGCCTGGAGTAGATGGGGTTGGGGATAGGTTGCTTAAATATTTCATGACTTTTAAGGTAGTACAAACCTTGAGATTTAAAATGGGCAGTGCCAGTATTCGATTTCTATTCCTTGTTTGATCAGAAATGCCAAAGTGTTGTATATCAAATAGTATGGTTCTGCATTATGGTTGTTTCTTTGCCACAATGAAAGTCCTAAGCACTGCTGAAGTGGTACTGGAATATGAGGCAGGGGTTTTTTCAGGCTTACAGAGCAGCTTAGCAGGTTGTTCTCATAATTTGGGTGTTTGTATTTCTTTGGTTAATGGGTGAYGCCTTGCCCTTTTTCTGTGAGGTATTATGAAATGACACACAATAACAAGGGGCTGAAACTGTGACCTCCCATGATAAAATGACTCTGCAAGGAGAACTCATTAATRCAAATTAGTGATTTTCTTCCCTTCGGGCTTTTTTAGAGTCAGAACTTTTCTGTGTGAACTTCCTTTGATGTGGTGGCTCCTGGTTAATGTTTTAACTAAAATACTGTTGAATAAGAACAATTCTTTTTGACTGTTAGAATACGGGGTTGCTGCAGCTGTTTCCCCATAAGTGAAAAATCATCACACTTTTCCAGAGGAGTACATTCAAAAAAAGACAGTAGACACTAACTTCAAAGCCTTCAAAAATATTTGTTTTTCTGAGCAAACAGTGCCTGGTAGAAAACAAGAGGCTCATTAGTTTGCAGACTTCCATCTTTTGTAGGGTGGAAAGGGACAGCTCTTTGCAGTGACAAGTAAAATACTCTTTTTGCAAATTGGTTGTGGGTGTTTGTGTTGAGTAAGTGTTGGCCCTCCTTGTTCTGAAAGCCTTATTTCCCACAGAGGTATGTGTCAGAGTTTAATGCTCTCTGATCATGTTCTTTTGGATAACCCACATAAAGAGGGTGCAGCATTGAATATTAGGGCAGCAAAACTGATGAAGGTCTGAAGCACAGGTCCTATGAGGGAGCTGGGTTTAGCTTGGAGAAAAGGAGGCTCAGAGGAGTCTTTATTGCCCTCTAGAACTACCTGRAAGGAGGCTGTAGCCAGGTGTGGGTYGGTCTCTTCTCCCAGGCAACTGATGACAGGACAAGAGGACATGGCCTCAAGTAGTGCCCAGGAGAGGTTCAGGTTGGACATTAGGACGAATTTCTTCACAGAAGGGGTGATTACACGTTGGAATGGGCTGCCCAGGGAGGTGGTGGAGTCACTGTCCCTGGAAGTGTTTTAAGGAAAGACAGGATGTAGCACTCTGGGCCATAGTCTTGTCACCMTGGTGGTGTTTGGTCATAGGGTGGGCCCTGATCTCAGAGGTCTCTTCCAGCCKAATTGATTTTGTCATATCAAATATGTGTGCTTGAAGATACTTGATGTTATGTCGGTTTTTTGATTTAGCAGGATACATTCRTATTATGTTTTCAGTATGTTTTGTAAGTGTAGTTTGTAATGAGCAAAATGYAGAAATTTCAGTACACAGTTCARTCACAATACCAATGTGATTCCCATTTCCTGTCTCTGTAATATCTGCACCATTGTCATACTGAGCATTCCTTATAGCCAGAAAGGATCATGTGGGTTGAGACCCCATATGATGCTCCTRAAATTTTGTCATTGGTTCAGTGCATGTGGTCACTGAGCAACGTGAGCCTGACCAGCATGGCGAGGGAGCAAACTCGGGCATTGGCATTCTTTTGATGAAATCATTCACACCACCAGCTGATCCACTCAGCTGACTGAGGTGTTCATCCAAAGCAAAGGCCACTCTCCAGTCCCACTGTGTAGAGGTCAAGGCAGCCTGTTTGCAACACCTGTGGTTTGTCACAGCCTGTGTTGTTTCCTGAGCTTCATGGGTGCTGCACCCTTGCTCATCTCYTCCTAAAGCCTGCTACAGGGCTTTATTGGTCAGTATTTATCAAATCTAAATTTACAGGAGTTTAAAGCTCATTTGAGAGGTTGCTAGTCAATCACATTTGGTCTTTGTGATTTAATCACATAAAATGTACAAGCTACTGTGTCACTGCAGTCTTTAAAGGTAAAGCCTTTCTCAGTGTAACTTCCAATTTTATGTGCATAATTAAAATATAGATAAATTAGTTGAAAAGCCAAGAWTAAGACATTTAAAATCAGTGTTTACTTAAGGTAAATTTGTAGCTTGGCTGCATTTACAGTTTGTGAGCTTSATTGCCCTGGGTTTCAGTTATTTTATTAAGTCTCTGCCACACTCARCTGCTTCTGCCTGCYTCTTCTGCTAGYATAACTAGTTAATTTCTCTGGAGATTTGTTTCCTGTTWAAATCTGGTGGAATCTCACAGATACAATTGTGTCATAGTCTCAACCATGTTGAGTATTGCTGGTTTCCAAATGGTCTGAGGGCTCTTTGTGTGCTTCTGTCTGCCTTACCTCCACATTTGGAATCCTGMTGTTGCTTCAGGGGTTTGCTTCTGGCTGTACAGTTCGTCTAGGATTTATTGTARCTATTAAGTGTGCCTAATGCCTTTTTTTAAAATTTTTTTTTTTATTTGTGTGCTTGGCTTTTTTGTGTCTTGTCATCACTTGGCATGGTTCTGTGGCTGGGACTTGTACTGAGATTCCAGGAGCACTTTGCCTTCTAGACAAAAGGGGGAGGGAAAGCTGGCATAAACAGCTGGCATAAACAGTGAGATAGGAATTTTTAARGTCATTGTTAGCCAGTGACTCYGTGGAATCACAGTTGTGATGCTGAGCAATGATCTATTGAAATAGGGAGCTTGATGATGCTTAAGATAGATAAGATAGTTATACTTTAAAGGAGACAGTTAAATATGTGCATCCCCAAAGCCTCTAGCCACAATGTTCTAATCAGCATGAGAGGATTTYGCAGTGATTCTTAATATCTGATGGAACTGACAGTAAAAAAGGATTACTTATATTCTGGGTAGTCTTTTCCTTGAAGATGCCTTTTGCAGCCAAGAATCTTTRTCTAGTGGGAACTGTGTCCAAAGTTTGTGTGCATCCAGAGGGAAAGTCAGACCCTCTGTGCCCATTGACTTCTAGTTGAGCTCTAGTTCTGTGTGCTTTCAGGATTCCAGATGATGCAGAAGAAGTAAGCACTTGGYATTTAAGTATCTTTTTGTAAGTATGGGTGTCTGTGTTGCCCCTGTGCACTTGTTATCCTGGCTCTGAATTGTRCAGACTTGGAGAAGAACATGCTTTTTAGGGTCTGAGCTTTTTAAACCTTTCAGTGTGTATCATACGGAGTTTGATCACGTAGAAAGTTCAGGAATTGGGAAGCTTGTTTCAGTCTGGTGTTCAGTGAAATACCTTTTATTATGTTGAACACTACTTCATTRTGTTTTTTCAGTGTGGGGAAGGTAGATAAAAAATGAAACCTAATTCTTACATTGGGTGAGGAAGTCCTTATTTTTTGGGATCCCAGTAAAGAAAGGCAYGAACACTTGAAAGGCAGATCACTACTAATAACTGAGAAAAGGCAATGGCAAGGTATAAARTCATATGTCCTTTCTGATTCTGGGAATCCTGAGATGATACAGCTTTGGAAGGATCTCTGGTCAGGRCATGGCACACTGTAGATCTTGTTTGCTCWTTGTTCATTAGTACTGCTTTGGGGTTTTACTTACAGTGCAGTCATCCTTCACTGATAGTCSGGTCTGGAATGAGAGCTTTGAAGTGTCCCATGGACAAGTGCTCTAATATCCTTCCCTCATCAATAAAACTGCAGTTCCTGAGCAAGGTGCATATAATATTTCAAGTGGGAAAGACAGCATAGTATAGACATACTTAAAATGCAATGCACATTGATTAGTTACACATTGATTACGTGGCCATTCATTAATTATGCTATTGATTGGACACAGCATGACTCAGTAATGATCACATGGTATCRGTGATAATCACATACCTGAATGTGGGTCACTGACTGCTCACACAAAAATAATCTGAGARGCAGATCATTGCAAACAAGTTGAAAGGTCTTTGAGGTACTTGAATTGGCTTGAACTGGGTTCTGTTTTACCGGGATTGATGGGACAGATTCAGACAGATTTAGTGAGCTGTTCAGATGGACCTGAAGATTCAGAAGGAATCTCAAAGAATCAGAATTTCTTTCAGTACCTCAACTTAAATTTCCTTGTTTTGTGAACATCTGGGGGTGTTTTCACTTTTGCTGTTCTCTATAGATTTGTTTCTCTGCTATGTTTGTATTTCATACTTGTAGGTCAGCTGAGTAGTTTTATGTAACATTTGCAGGGCTTTATATTAGCTAATTAGCCAAAGTGTTTTGGCCACCGGTTTGTCTAAAAATAGATTTTGCTGTGAGTGTGTTCTGAATTTTCAGACTGCTCTCAGTGAATGTGGGTCCTTCCATTTGCATTCTCTGAGCAAGAAGAGCTAMAATTCCCCTTAAAGATAATTGTAAAAGAGTGTTGATGTCAGTGAGCCCTGCTGATGGATAATGGACTCATCCTGCTAAGCTGAGAAAAGCTATGGTAAATGTAAACTGTTGGTATTTCATATTGGTCATGGTAGAAGGAAGTTAGGTAGGCTCTTGTCACCTATGAGGAAGAAGAAACAGTAACACATTGCTGTTAATTAGATTTTTCTTCAGAGGAAGCAGAAGGGAACTCTGAATTTCTGGTAGTTTAAGCCTTCCAGACAAATTTGTATTAATTTTGACAAACATCCTTTGGTCACAGTTCCACGGTCATATGATTGATGCATATTTCTTGGCCTAGAAATGATGGTATGTACTTTGGAAGTGGTCCAAGAAAAGCCCTTCCTGAGGTAGTGATTCATTTTTGTTAGTTAGCATCCTGCTGCTTTGTTCCTTGGTGGAATTAGCTTCAAGTGGGGAATGGAAAGCTGTAGACATAGAAAGCTCAGTTGGTGACGTGTGTTCTGCCCATCCAATACCTGATGTTGGCCAGTATAATTTCTTAGCCTGCATTTTCTTTATCCATGAAAAMACTTGGCCTGCAATGAAATACTGAATTATTTTAAGGTATCAACCAAGAATGATGGAAAATTAATTGCAGCATAGGCTGGAAAGAAATTYTGCTGTATGTGGGTTGTCTCCTTTAGTACAGAGCACTGTGGTTCTGGGAATAACTTCTTTTGGATACCTTAAAAGGTGCTGCAGAGGCCCAGGTCTCTGGTGGGCAGCAGTGCAAAGGACTGTAGAGAGCACTTGCCAACAGAATTGAATAAGTAATTTTTCTAGTTTTGTGGAAGTAAAAGCAAAATCATTTGCTTGAATACAGTGATTGTGGCCCAGCAGATAGCAAGCACAGCCGTTTTTCAGACCTAAATCAGCTGCTGTAACCCACTTTATATTTTGTGAGGGGAATAGTGATTGATTTCTCCTTGGCTCAGCAATTGAAATTTAATTTGTGGCAGTGTTAGATATTTGAAGCTGTTCTTTTCTGAACTACAAGTATAGTTTAATCTACAAAGGTTGTAGAGGGTTTTTAGAAATTAGATGAGGATTCATCCAGAATTATTGTACACTGTGTAATTCTGCTCTGGTGAAAGGAGCTGGTTATAAAAAGACTTTCTGAGCCTTTATCTTTCTGATTATGTATCAGATTTTCTCTGCAGATTTTTCCCACCACATACAATACAGAATTCTTCATAGAAGTGGGAGATAATATGAATGAAATACATTCAAAATGACTGGCTTTTTGACAACCTCTTTAAAAAGGCTTGTTGTTGCACTGTAGTTCTGTGCTAATGAAGATTTATTTGGAAAACAAACCTGGTCTGAGAGAACCTTTAACATTTCTGTTTAAGGATATTAAAATTCTTAACATAATCTTTAAAAACCGTGTTATTAGAATTCCTGAAGTCCCAATTGATAATATTAGGGAAATGACCAGTTATGTGTCCTTTCTTGGAGTTGTTTGTGTTTAGCAGTGATGTCAGTTGCTGCAGGGAAAAAGATTTTTCTCAGCACTGAAATTTGTAATGGCTGTCAGTTCATTTCTGCGTGCCCTTACTGGAAAAGCATGGTTGCTCAGCATTTTTTGTTGRGAATTTGGAGTCATCTTGGTCAAAGTTGTGTGTTGGTTGGCTTGTTTTGGAGCAGCACTTGGCTTAATGATTTTCTGCCCTAAATTGGTGTTTTGTAGCTACAAAAAAATGAGCTACAGTAGCAGAGTACATGGCCAGTAYAGAGCATGCAATATAGAAAATGAAGATTGCCATACCTTTTTTGGGGCATAAAGTACTGGAATCTTTTAATGTGTTGTCATGTTTAGGTACTTGTATTTTAAGTATCAGCACCCACAGAGGAGATACATACCATACAGTAATTATTTCCTAAAGCATAAACCTGCCAGTTGAAATTCTGTGCAAGTATAATGTGAAAGCCATTTCTGTGGTCTGCATGTTTGCATGTTAGGTCTCTTCCAGTTAATGGTGGGGGGATGTGTGTGCACCATGAAGTATTCATTGTGGGTGCAGTGAGACAGTCAGCAGGAAAAAAAGATTATCACTCCAGCTTCTCACGTAAACAAAAATCAGAAATGATGAAGTTTCATTAAATATCAAAGCAGTGCTGACTTATGCAATCAATATTGCTGTTGTGCTCTTCTGCAGYTCACAAAATTTTAGCTTCCTTAAATTTACAGAAAACATTACTTTTTATAGCATTGATTTGAAGCTTTTATACTGTAGTCAAGTTTTATGGCTTCACTTGCATCTGTACTCTTGTTTGAGGTTTTCTTACTGGTCTTTCTCCTTTCTTTATATATAAAAAATTTAAACAGACCTGCTTAGAGCACCTTCCTTAATGACTAGAAATTAGGAGCAGGGAATAAAATTTATCTGGAGTGAATTTCTGCCTAGATATTGATGATAATGAGTTAAAGAATTATTAAGTTGTTTTGCTGTTAGGATCTTTGCCATCACTGAACACATTRTTACAGAAATTAGTGTTCTCACTTGCATGTCCAGTGTTTGATTATTGCAGGGRGTAACTGCATGAAAATAAGCTGAATTGTAGATTATTTAAGTGCAGTGTTAATAAAAAACTGCTTTTGAATGATATTAATGGTTAATTGCTCTGGCATGTGTAGTTTAAAATAAAACATTAGCACTCCCCTTCAGACTTTGGTTTTGTTTCTAGGTTGCACGTCTTCAAAAAATCCCTGATGGTGACAATGAGACAATGATTCCTGTACTGTCTTCAAAAAAAGCAAGTGAATTGCCAGTTGATGAAGTAGCAAGTATTCTGCAAGTAAGTAATTTTTTTCATATCTAATGAATATACTGATTTTAGCAAACAATAAGTTTGATATTTTGTAAGGACAGATCTTATAATTGAAAGTTRATGCATTATCATGCAGTTTGATGTTAGTTATTACCTGCTTCTAAAAGCAAGTTGATTTTTAAAWTGTTACTAGAAATGCTTTAATCTCTTAATATTTGAAAAAAAAAAAGGGCATTTGCAGGGGAAGTGAGATTCAGCTTGAAAATGTTGGGATTTGTCTACTTTGAATATTGCAATTTGTTAATAAAAATSCTAGAGTCAATCTTGCTATAAAATGCTGTCCTGGGTTTTTCTTTTTTTATTGCTTCCATTTCTCTTTAATGTTGTTAATTTGTTTTGCTAGCCTCTGTCTTAAGTGGAGAAACAGGACTGAGAAAGCTGCCCATTGMCAGATTTATGAACCATTCAGTCTGGGTTAATTTTCATGATAGATGGTCTTTTTTCATTTTCTGTATGCTCAATTGCTTGAGGAGGACGCCATGATAGATGTTGGTCACTGACAGCTCAGGACTTTGAAGCTATTGCTGTCATTTGGCTGAGTTGCTGAACTCCTGACATAATCCTCAAGAGTCTGAAGGATGCCCACAGTTTGGTTTGTTGTGGAGTGTTTTTGCAGGGAAGATCCGCAGTCATTTACAGATGTGAAACATCATCTGTTTCCATAGATCTTCTGTGAATTTTTGATTGAATCCCTTAAATATTGCCAAACAGAGTTCWAAAATAGTAGATAGTTTTTATTGTCAAGCAGACATTAGTACCAAGCTTGTCTTTCTGATGTTGCCCAAATTTGTATYTTCTAAGGTTGTGTATTTGGGTGTGAGAATTTACACTGGCTTCTCAGTGTAATTGCTGACTGTTTAGTTCTTTGCATATTTTAATAGGCTAATCTTCAGAATGGCTTAAAAAACTGTGAAGTTTGTCACAGACGGGCATTCCATGGATGGAATGAATTTGATATTAGTGAAGATGAACCACTGTGGAAAAAATATATATCCCAGGTGAGGATTTTTTTGTCCTTTCTGCTTTTTGGTTTTAATACTTCTCAGTAGTTTTGCTCTTTATTTTATTTTGCTTAGCTTTTGTGTACATGAACGCAATTTGATAAAAGTGGGAAAAATCTAGTAGAGTGGGAAACTACAGCTTGTRTAATTTATATCTAATTGTTACCTATTGAAAAAGCTTTTATTTAGGCACATACCTATAAACATCAGAGTGTTTTGATTGTGATTTGTTCTTAAATGTATGTTCATAGCTATCCAAGGGGTGCCACTCATAACCARCCTGAGGGCTAGAAAAGCAGAATAAACGTCCCTGTAGTCAAATTTGGTCCTGAGTTGTACTAAGGTCAGAGAACAATGCATATGGCCATTGGTAAACATTTAAATGGAATGTGAGATAGGAATAACTTGGAAGGAAATTTCAAAAAGCAAAACCGCTGCCTTTGATCTGAGGGTGGGAGTGGTACCAGCCTTGATTCTGGTGTTGAGCAGAGCTGGCAAGAGTGAAGTGTGAATTTTTGTCTTACCAAATATATCTCAAATACATATGCATACGTATCTGATGTGAAAGTGTCACTACTTTCTCCTGCCCACTTGTCCCGCCCCCCAGCTATACAAGATATTTACACAGATGATTCTTCTAGTGGATTTGTAATGTTGAACATTTTGGTCAATGTTTCCTGCACCTTGGCAGTGTGGCAGTGCAGCCCTGAAGTTGCACTCTGTGGTTGACTCTGTGTTCCTTGGGAGAGATTAAAAAGACATTCAGTGCTCTGATGATGGTRGTGGTGGGAACACATCCCATCCTGGCTGTACTCTGGCATTAATGCTTTAMTTTCAAATGTGTAGGGTCAATTCCTCCAATACATCAGAACACTTCTAAGGCGTATTGCCCAGGCCTATTTTAGATGGGATTTATTAAGATTCATACTTGCTTTGGGTGTGCTTATCAGATCTGCTTTTGTAATTTGAAATTTCTTCAGCTGAATTATAGGAATGTTGTTTTTTTGTAGTGTTTCTCAAAAAAAATCACCACGTTAGCAACCAGCTGTCATAGAAGCAAGATCCTTTATTGTTTTAGCCTTAAAAATCTGTGGAAATAATATGATCTAAAACTTTTGTCTTGTAAAGAAATAATGAATTGAAAGTTAAGAAGTACATTGCTACCTTAATAGTGATTAGTTGCTGGAATAGGATCAGTCTTTTACCTCAAAGACATTTTGAATGTGTTTCAGGCTTCTYTTTGTATGATTAAATACAGTATAAACAGTTATAGGAGATTATTCTTTTTGCATTTAAAATGAAAATCAAGAAATGTAAGAAACATTTTCTTCCTCTTTCATATTGAATACAGTCTCTTCAAGATCTTTGATATTTAAAAGAAAATGCCTCAAGTAAGCATCTGAACTGTAGAGTTAGCTTTCCTTTGCACTGGTAGGTTATAAATATTTTAATAATAGAATAATACATTTCAAAAATAGATCTGGTGTGCTTTGAGGGGTAGGTAAAATGGCCTTTCTGTCAAGAGTGTGGCTGAATTACTCTTCTGTTTCATTTCAGTTTAAAAACCCCCTTATTATGCTTCTCCTGGCATCTGCAGTCATCAGTGTTGTAATGCATCAGTTTGATGATGCTGTCAGTATTACTGTGGTAAGCAATTAAAATTCTGTCTTGGTTGGGAGTACTTGGGAATGTGTGACCACATTTGTGTTCAGCATCATGAGAGTGCCAGTGTGGGGTGGGATCASTTGATTGCAGTTACTGAGTTGGATTTGTGTGTCATCATTTAAATCCGGTTAGTTTGTGACTGGATTTTGGTTTTTTTCTTTTCCTTGATTGATAGCAGTAATACACATCAAAATACATCCATGAACAATTTTATGGCTGGTGCTTGCATCTTTTCCATTGGCTAAAATGCCTGTATTTGTTTTTTAGGTATTTAGGTATTTGTTCAGATAAGCAATTTTTGGCATATTCTGTTTAATTTTAATCCTAAATTATGCTTTAATTTCAAATTGAAGCCATCATGAACMTTCTGTGAATTTACTTTAAAGATGTAATATTTTCAAACATGAAGAAGAAGTAAAACCTGAACTGTCTAAAAATCACAGAAGAAAGAMGCTGAAATAATAAATTTTTATAGAAGGTTGCAGTTAAACTCCTGAGCCAAATATAGTACTCATGAGTGTTTGTCACTGCAATTGGCACAGAGWAGAAAACTCTAATCCCTTTGACCTTTTAGGGGTGATAGGTGGTGACTGAAAATCATGATTTCTGTATGACTAGAGCCACATTCTAGCTGGGCTTTTTTTTTCTGTTTTGTCTTTCCTCTGCACTTTCTGTGTTGACTTTACTTTTGTACATAACTCAGGGTAACTGGAGGTTTGCTCCTAACCCCTCTAATTTTTTATAAAGAATAGTTAGTTGCCTTTGAAAAATAAACTATGCGGCCTCTTAAAGAAAAAACTTAGGATTTTGAATTTGAGTGTAGTGTTAGTTATGGARTAATTTGTTATGTTCCTAAGTTGGATGTAGGTAATTTGTTGTATTATGAAATACATTTAATTATTGTGGCTGAAAGTTGAATTATTTTATATTTTTCCCCTTGGTTAGTGCCCTTAATTCTATTTCTTAACCCTCTTGAGCAAGACAATGAGAAGAAATCAAGGTAGTTAGTGTAAGAGGGCAGTAATTTCTGCATTCTTTGTTGCAGCATGGGGAAGAACTCTTTTCATAATCTTTTGAACACTGGTAGAAGTATCTTAAAATAAAAATCTTAACTTTAACTCAATCACACTTTTTCTCTTTTATCAGCTGTAAGTTTTGTCTAACTTCTGACTAATGTGTGCCATTTAGTCTTGTTATTATCAATTATTCCCACTTTATCACCAAGTGAATATTTGTTTTACTTCGTTTTCAGATGATAGTGCAGTTTTTCTATGACTCTGCAATTGTGCTAAGAGCCTTGGCAACAAAACTCATTTGCTACTAAAGATCAATGTCATTACTTTTGGTGGCACTGCTGTCTTGAGCTGCTTCTGCCATCCTTTTAGCTCTGCTGGCACAAATGTAAAGCTTCCTGATCTGGACTGGGAACTGATAAAGATGAAAAGAAAAATAAAATCATTAAATACTTTCCATTTGGCTTCTTAATGCAAGCCATTACACACAGACAGAAGCTGAGAGACTGATGTGAGGCTAGGAATGCAAGGTTTTTTCAGGTAGTGTGGTCTGTGGAATATAATACAACCTCCAAAAACCCCTGCAGCTGTAATGGAAATACTCCATGGAAAAATGAAATATATATAGTTATTTCCTCATATTCRGTTGGTGAGGCCAATATTACTGTCATTAGTAAGATGGATTTATGTGGCTTTATTTAAGAGTTCAAGAGGGTTTTTCACTTACAAAATGGTAATACCTTGGGTTATTTTTAGTAGTTGCTGTGTGTACTTGAAAGGCTTAATTAATGGTTGTTGTGTTACTGTTCTGGAAGAAATCAGTGTAGCAATTCAGCTTGAGTAACAAATTCAGTTAAATGTAGCAAAACTCAATTTGRGAGTGTATTGAAGGAGAAGATGAGACTTGCTTTACAGCAAACTGATCTCTGTTGTTTCCTGGAAGAGATTTATTTCATTTGGTCCCTTTCACATCACATGCTTAGAAGCCCTGTAATGTTGATGTTGAAGTGTTGCAACTGGAATTTACGTGATAGAGGGGACTATGAAGGCTGCTCTTGAGGCCTTAATAATTATCTTGGGTTCTTCCTAATGAGCAATCTTTTTTAGCTTTTTTGTTTGGGATCTCTGACATCCGGTCTGTTTGGGTTGTGCCCAGTGTCCTGTTTCAATCTGTACGTGCCTTGGGCAGAGTTTCTGAGACTGATGTCCCTCCTCTTCTTGCCAGGATGTTTTGTGGCTCCAGACAGGTTTTTCAGCTTGCTGCCTTTTATCTAGTCTTTCTGTTATCTTGGTATTTGAATGAAACCACATCTGTGATGCCCTGTAGCARTTAACACACCTTTGTTCTGATCACAGAAGACACCAGTCAGTTTTTCTGTTTGTGTCATGGGTCTCTTTCCATTGCTGTCTCTTATTCACTGTTTAAAAGCAGGAAGCAGAGGCAGTTTTTCAAGTTTGCTATCTAGCCATTAATCTTATTTTCAGTAAAATCAGGTTATTGCATTGTTGGACATCACTGAAGCAAGTGCAAATAGATAATGGCATTGCTTTCATGRCAGACCTGAGAGATACCGAGTGATTTTGAACATGAGTAAATTAGTTTATTTCCAAATCATCTTGTTAATATGTAACATAGTAACAACTATGACTGAGCAAAATCAAATATGATTGCTTACTTTCATGGTCATTTGGAATGCTTTTGTCTCATCCCCTTCTGTTCTCTTGCCAGGCAATAGTCATTGTTGTTACAGTTGCCTTCGTTCAGGTAAGAGAGCTGTTGTCCAAGTAAGATCATTGCTTTTATGTAAGCTCTTTTATTAAAAAGACTGAAGTAGTTGTCTTGGTGCATTGTGTTGTGAAAGGTTGAGTAATGTGCTTTCATGCCTCGTCTAAAGTGCACGATTTGTCCTGCTTTAACCATGTTGACATTTATACACCTGTATCAGTATAACACTCAGCAATAAGAGTACTTGTGAGGAAGCCCTTGTAATAAACAGTGTAGAAGTACTTAAACATGTAAGTTCATAGAAYTTGAAAATGTAACTCTTGTTTTAATTTTGTGCAGAAATGGAAAAAAAGATTGTYTTAATTTCCTAAGTCATAAAAACGTTTTCATTCTGTAAATGCACAGCTTCAGTCAGGGTGTGCCTAAATCAGAGTTGTTTTGTGTGTTTGTGCTTTATATCTTTAATTATGCTAATTTTGTAATCTGTTTATGGAGTTAAAGATGAGCTGTGTTACCTTGGTTCTCCACAGGCTGAGCATGAACACTGTATTTTCAGTACTAATTTGTTAAACTGTAGCATTCAATGACAGGTCTGATCCCTGAGTTTTGAAGCTTTTTAGCAAGTTTTACAAGTTTTACTGGAGATATTGAAGGAAAATGCAAAGGACCTCTGCTATCTTTTCAGGAAAAACACATGTAGGCAAATCTGTAAATCTTTCAGTGTTTGGACYGTATTTGCTTTTAACCTATCTAATATAGAGCTGTTGAAAGTCATCTCTTACCTATTTGGAATATTACTTAATACAACCTTATTAATGAAATAAATTTCAGTAGCTGTGTTTTATGTTGTCTAAGTTTTCCCTGTTTAAAACTACAATTGACTTTATTTTTAATAAAAATGTCTCTGCAGGAGTACAGATCAGAAAAATCTCTTGAAGAGCTTAGTAAACTAGTGCCTCCAGAATGCCATTGGTATGTAGTTTTGTCCTTTGAGTCCTAAAGTAAATAATAAGTTTAATCTGAAATGAGTAAATGGGAAAGATTTTGTTTAACTYAGTTCCTTTGTATTAAGTTCTTATGCTGACATAACACACTTTGCTTTTGCTAATTTTAAAGATTGTTTTTTGAGCCTTAAAAACTACACCATGTGGTTGTGTCTCAGAACCCTTCCAGTGATGTTACTGATGTGTAAGCCCTCAGAAACAAGCAGCAAATGAGAGCTATTTTGCTGAAATGTGTAGCATTGCAATGTGCAGTCMATGGTGAGAATGCTGTTCTCGGGCAGAATGCCAGAGAGGTCACTGGTGCTGCTCTTTGTGCCCGCAGTGTGCGAGAGGGCCGGGTGGAACACACACTTGCCAGGGATTTAGTGCCAGGGGACACAGTCTGCCTGTCTGTGGGAGACAGAGTCCCAGCTGATCTGCGACTCTTCGAGGTACGTGCCTAACTTGGGTTTTGTATTTAATAACTCTGCTTTTTGTGGGACAGAGGGGAAGGGAAGATACTGCACTTCAGTGGCTAAGTGGTCTTGTTTGGAGTTCACAACTATCTTGATAGCAAATTTAAAATAATTGCTTTCCAAATGTCACATACATTCTTAACCAATGTATGTAGTTTCTTACTGCAGGACAGGAGAAGAAAGAATTTTTCAATTTTATGTATAATGTGTTCTTGAAAACGCTAATTTTTCCTCCGTCAATGTTAAATATGTTGTAAAAACCATTGTTTTCAGTCTGAATGCTATGATATTTTAGTGTCTGGTTGAAGGTGGTTTTCACTCTTTATTTGCTTTACATTTTAAGGTATAGTTCCACTGTTCTCCAGTAGTGGAATATCAGAAAAACTTGTGAAATTGTGCTGGTGTAAACTTTTCTGATGCTTTTTCATCAGTGTTTGTTGTTACTTCTAGTTTACTAAATACTTAATTTGTGGTCTTAGCACTGCTGGAAGTGCTTGAGTTGAAKCAATTGCACTGTAGCAGTACTTGAACCTTCTCTAAAAATGAAGTGGATTGTGTATATATATTCATYTGTCATATTTTGGTGGGTTTAGTTRAACAATGTCATTTTTCTATCAGATTGGGCATCTTCAGTTTGCTCAGTATCTGGGCTATTAATCCTGTTAAAGTAATGTCTGGATAYAAGAATCTGTGTGTCCAGGTTACCCACAGTTGAGAGTTACTTAATCAGTGTTCATTTCATGGACAAATYCTAAATTAACTGGTTTCTTGACAAATTTGTTTGGATTGTGTTGTTAGCCTCTGTGGTGTAGTTGGTACTTGAGTGGGTTTATTTTTTATGGCTGCAAACATTCTGCTTCCCTTGGCAGTTGTGTAGTCCCTGCATTGTTATGAAACTGCTGTTGCAGCAGCACCTACTTTCCTCCTCATATCTGATACCATGCTATGATAGCAGCATGCTCAGGCCTCTTGCAAAGAAAAGCAGAAATGGAATTAGAAATTTCTCAGCTGTCTGTAGCCCTTCACTAGATGAGAATTTTTTTCCATTGTAAACTACTCCTGCACATCATTTGGAAATAAGAGCATGTCARCATATTTTCCTCTTGTGTCTACTGGGCTTTGCTACAGGGTGGTGGATTTTAAAARGAAATTATATGGAGATCATCTTTTCAGAGAAAGAGCTAGGTTTGTTCTGCATATTTTCATTGATGCTGTCCTACAAAATAATAAAAGTGGTAATAGGCACTATTTGCTTTGGGAAGGCATTTCTCTAAGTGAAAAATTTTCTTCACTGGTCTGATTGTTTTGGGGGCAATCTTGATTTTCAGAATGAATTTGCAGATCTTTTCTGGCYTAGGTTTTCTGTATGTTAGTGAGTGGTCCATCAAGTTTTCTGATAATCTTCTCTACAGCCAGCCTATTGAATCAGAAACTAACATACCTATAATAGTGTAGACTTGAAACACAATTCCTTTTGCTGACAAATATTTCAGAGCTCATGGCTAAATTTGAGCAGTAGCAAAGTGGCATCTTCCGTCTTTGACTCTGGTGAGAGTTTTGTAGAAGTGCTTTGTTGCTTTGTTGAGCCTTAAAATACTGACTTGTCTCCTTATCATATGAATAAATTGGTTATATTTTAATGGTCATAATTGTGAAACTTAACTTTACACTTCCAAATACTTTAAAAATATTGTCATGCTTTTTACCTATTTTTTWAAAGGCTGTGGACCTTTCTATTGATGAATCCAGTCTCACCGGTGAGACAGCTCCTTGCTCTAAATCTACAGCTCCTCAGCCAGCAGCAACCAATGGAGACCTTACTTCTAGGAGCAATATTGCTTTCATGGGGACATTGGTCAGATGTGGAAAAGCAAAGGTAAAATCACTATTGAGAGAGAAGAATATGTTCCATGTTTCAACTATTAGTAGGCAGTTCCTAGTTGTTAAGTTTGCCTCCTGGTGATTAGTGTGATAATTTGCAGGGCTTTTCTCACTGGTGCTTTCTCATACACTGGTTTAATAAGAAAACTATGGCCATGAGAGCTCAAATTCRTAAGGAGCAGATGATGTGAAACTCCTCTGTCTAGGTTGTGTTGTTTTGCTTCTTAGAGCAAACACTCACGTGTTTGAAAATGTGTAACAGAAAATGTGGTTCTGGGTAGTGTTAGGTGTTACCAATTAGAGTTTTGCTACTGGTAGTTAGTAAGTACTTCAGCAGTGCACAGAAAAGCAATTTGTTTCACTGAGGCAAAAGGTTTTTTAGRAAAAGTTCCCTACTTGTGACGTGAGCTAATTCTATAAACCAAGTTAAAATTTTTATTGGGCTAAATGGCATTTSCCCATGATTGGAGTAAAATCTGTCAATAACAACAACTAACATTAAAACTTCAGGTTTGATTTGGCTTTGTCTTTTTGCTGTTTTTTTAGGGGATAGTTATTGGAACAGGAGAAAACTCTGAATTTGGGGAGGTTTTCAAAATGATGCAAGCAGAAGAGGTAAGAGAAGATATTTAGAAGCAAAGATGKCGTTTGAAAGTGTGTATTACATTCATTAAAACTTTGAATTTATTCCACAGGAACTTAGTTAAACATACATTGCTTTCAGTATTTTACTTTCCTCTGGTGAAGCAAATCTCAGTTGTTGGACCTGAAAGTAGTAATTGAATTCAGTGCAACAAAATATCTGTAGCTGACCTGAAGATACTAACTGTGAAAATAATACTCTGCACCTGTCTAAATATTTACATAGCTTTCTGTTTTGCTAAATTGAATTTTCTGTAGGTGATTGGAAATATTCCTTCTGAGATATAACTGGCTTTCCAGGGCTCTAATGCCTCTGTTTGGAAAATCAGTTTTATTCTTGCTACTAAGAGCTTTTTTTTGTCTTGGAGGAAGTGTGGTGGCTTGTAGTTGGCACGAGGTTTTGTTTTTTTCAATGAAATTTTAGATAAGACCTTTTATATTCGATTTGTTGCAGATATCACAAAGCCCTAGAAGACTGCTTCTAATAAATATTTCATTTCATTGAGGTATTTTTGAATCTTATTGAATTCTGTGAACAAACAGTCTTGTTTCCCTAAATTAAATGTATGGAAATATAGGGTATAACTACACCTTATTCACTGACTGTCTTGAATTTTACATCTGTGAAGTAAAGTGTGATGCAGTCCATTTGTTAACTGCTGCATGTTTGCCATTCATCAAGGCTCCAAAGACACCTCTGCAGAAGAGCATGGATCTCTTGGGAAAACAGCTTTCCTTGTATTCCTTTGGTATAATAGGTAAGATAATTTATGTAAAATAATTGCAAGAGATTATCTGATAGAAGCTAGTGTGTAGGCCTGGGAAATGGAAGACTTTTGGGTCCTGATTTCACTGGTCACTTGGGGTTCATGTCACTAGTCATCTGAAAATTGCATAATGTGACTTAACTCTAATCATAAGGGGGTTTACTTGCTTCTTCCTGCAAACATACTTTATTGACTTTTTGTCCTCCAAATGCTTCCTTGTAAATTACATTGTGTCTTGGATTCTGATTCAAGGTGTGCATAAGTGAGTGCCTCACTTAGAGGTATGTTTGGGCAGCTTGACTGATATTTTCTTCATCTTTGCCATACTAATGGAATCATGACAGTGAAATAARTAGTAGATTTTTATAGGTAGCACAATGGTAAGCTTTGTTCTGGTTATCTGAGTTTTTTCTTGTCTCCTTGAGGCTGTAGTACATGCGGGTTTTACATTTATCCTCTTGACTGTTTTCTTCATAGGAGTTATTATGCTAGTTGGCTGGTTGCAAGGAAAGCATATCCTTGATATGTTCACAATTGGTGTGAGGTAAGGTTTATGTTTTGAAATAATGTAGATCGTGCATTACAGCAAGTGTTTGAAAGCTAGTGATCTGTTTTATGACATGCTTGCATACACTGCTTTTAGCTTCATGTAATTCAAAATGAAAATAGAAAAGCAARTTCATACATATTTTTAATGATGAAGTGTGTTTCTGTTAGTCTCCTAAACTTCACATTCGTGTGGTGATTTCTGGGTGTCTTGTGGAGCATCTGCAAACAGGCAGTRGAGTTGTACATTTTGAATTTTTTATTGCTGAGTAAATAAAGTAGCTGCAATTTCACAAGGCATATGACAAAACTAAGTTATTGTAAGCTTYGTGTCATGTAGTTCAATGACTCATCCTCTGCTATATTATGCAAACTTAATCCCAGTGTGTTTGCTGAGAACAGCACTGAATTTAGATGGTCTAACTCCATACTCCTAGAAAAGTTGTTGGGTTGCTGATTACATGGGCAGGGCATAAGGCCAGAAAGGTTTCTTTAAGGGACAGGATCAGACTCAGAAGAATTACACATTCGTAGAGGGGAAAAAAGAAACCCAGGAACTGCATCTTTGAGCACTGCCTAATGAGTTGTGATCTTACTTATACTGTCATCAAGATTTTTTATTTGTTTGTTTTTTAAATGACCTTCAAGTCCATTCCCTCACTTAATTTGCTGCCACATCATGATCTGGCAGTAGCAATTGTGGACCAGTGGTGGCATTTCCCAGTTCTGTTTAGTGCTGACTACACTTATTCTTCACAATCTGGGATGCATTGTTCAGCCCTAATTAGTGTTTTGTGTAGGCAAAACAGATGTACAATTGATTTCTCCCTCTCCCYTACATTTCTTTGTACTTTTGCATAAATAATGAGTAGAAATGATCTAATTTATTTCATTTGTTGCTGTCTTCAGCGGGTTTTCTATAATGAATGCTATACAACTTTCATCCCATGGCAACTCCTTCCTTTCTGTGCTAATGTCAGTGACCAGCCAGCTACAGAAACAATGTTCTGAACTGTAAATTCATCACTACTGTGTATCCCTGTATGACATTTGAAAACAGATCTGTGTATTTACTTTCATTACAGTTTGGCTGTCGCTGCAATCCCRGAAGGACTCCCAATTGTGGTAACGGTGACCCTGGCACTCGGTGTGATGAGAATGGTGAAGAAAAGGGCTATTGTAAAAAAGCTGCCTATTGTTGAAACCCTAGGTATGACTAGACTAACTTAGAGATAATGTTTTTGATGTCAATGTTGGGAAATACTGATGACTAATGAGGTAAACAAAGCAGATATTCTTATTTTGCTAGCAACACTGCATCTTTAAACGTTCCTGAATTGAATGTGTGTTACACTGGAGTAATTCAGGGAGATGTTTCTGTGGGCATTCTATTTTTGAAAAGAAATACAGAATCTGCTAGTTAATAGCATGCCATGRTAGCAATATACTAAACTGATTGTTAGCTGTAAGATATTCTTGTTAAATAAGATTTGTAAAATGCTTTTTGAATTAAAACTTCTTGGTGTAAATTTAGATGTGATATTGACAGTTGAAAACAAATCCATATTTGAAAATTAGAAAAAAGCTGTGTAATAATCATGCACCTTCAGAATGTTATATTAGAACAAAATMATTTAAAAACTTTAAAGCTCAAAAAAGTTCTGTATGCAGGCTGAGTCATAAAACACAGAACATGGAAAAGAAATAGAAATACTARCTTAAAGGGTTCTGCTGCATCTGAGTTCCTTTTTGCAATTTGAAGATTGGGAAATTTTTTTTCCAGTGCCTCTAGCAGAGTTTCATCAGTGTTGCAAGGATTTTTCTTWGCTGTCATGTCCAAAAATGTCAATATGCTACAATACTCTCTCAGAATCTCCATTCCAGAGTTAAAAAGGCATATACAAATCTCACATTTTTCTAATCTTTTCAAGCTAATTAAAATTTGCAGGTTTATTAGTACTTGTGACTTACTAGTGTAACACTTGTGTGACATAAATATTGTGGCTAGTGTTAAATACATTGTTGTAACAGTACACTGTTGTACTGTTTAATAAAGAAGAATGACTTCTATAAAGCAGGCTCTTAGTTTTTCTTCTCACCAGGAATCACAATTGAAATTTCAGTAGTGTAGCTTGAGGTACAGCAAAATAAAATAAAGGAGAGGTAGTGTGTGGACACATTTTGCATAAGTTGTGAATTTGGGATTGAAATTAGTTTGGAGGRTTTTTTTATTTATTGGACAGACTCTCCAAGAACCTTGTACAATTATTCATTAGTAGTTGAAAATTTGCTGTCTCTCACTTGTTTTATTCACAGACAGCTGCAATATTGCTAGAAATTTGCTCAGCTTTCATAGTCTCTTTTTTAGTTACTCAGATTGTTCTAAACAAGAATTGTCTTATAAATGTTAATTTATTGTTTCAGGTTGTTGCAATGTCATTTGTTCAGATAAAACTGGAACTCTGACAAAGAATGAGATGACTGTTACCCATATTTTTACTTCTGATGGGCAGCATGCTGAGGTATGTAGTGTGACACTTAGACTTGAATTTGCCTTTTTATTTTGTTGTATCAGCTGAAACTGGACTATACTGCAGGTAAAGCATCAGTTGGGAAAGCATTAATTTGTTGCACTAAACTCCTGTCCCTCRGTTCATTTAGTTTGCAGCCTTTGAGCTGTGCTATTCAAGCCTTCTGTGGTTACAGAATCATTTTTTATATATGTTGAGTTCTTAAAACTTTTGGTGAATGTAGGTCATACACAATAAGAGACAGATACTGAGATACACAGACAAGTTTAGAGATTGGGTTTTTCYTCAGTACAGAAAGTTGAGGCTATTTTGCTGTTTCAGGTACAAAGAAAACCCCCTAAAATTTACATGTTCCAAACATTTAAAGTGGACACATCCAACTTTTTGCCTAAAAGACAGTTAATTGTGTGAACTGTTCATACTGAATGTGCACTGTCATTCTTGCTTTTTTATAATGGATAGACTTGCAAGTAGTAGCAGGACATGAAATAGTGATTGTTGAGATTAGGGAGTTAGGGAGTTCCTGGAAAGACCAATGATGTAAATCCACAGAAGAGCAGCTGGAATTTAAAACCAGTGAGGTGTGGAACTGGATGTGGGTTCATAGGAATGTTTTAATCAAGTTCTTAAATTCTCAGACTCCTTGATCAGGGTTTTGTTTCCACAATAGAGTTAATAGATGGTCTTGTAATTTTATTCTGTAAGCAAAAACACTGGCATTTTTTCACATTGTCTCCTATTATTTACCTATATTTTCTTGTATATCCTGATATTTGGTGTTTTTTTATGGCTAGAAATCTATATGAATACTGCTACTGCTACAAATCAACTCCTTTTTCCTAATGGAAAGAGAACTTAAAATGGCTGTGAAATATATTAACTGTTAATGCTGTARATGTGAAGACTTTTTTAGGATCCTAGTAGGACACCTGCTTTTTATGCACTAAAAATACAATTTTACTGGTTTTAACACCTTTCTGAGGTCTCAACTGAGAGGCTGTTCCACTGTTTCTCTTTTCTTAATAACTTGATGAAAGTAGGAGTCTGCTCTGTAATTCCATTCCCCTGCAGGGGGTATGCATTATTAATCAGGGTAAAGACAAGTAGGAGGAGAAAGTTAGAAAGCAAAAGAAAGAAGAAAAAAGAAAGCTTAATACTRTAAGGAGACAACACACTAGATTTGTTTGTGCTAAGGAATAAAATTGATACTGTTTAAAGAAATTAGTCTCTGATATATTTTATTGGACTCATAGTGTCGCTGCATTAGGAGCTGAGTAAGAAGAATTCATGCACRATGAGTAAYAGTAGCCATTATGAAWGGCCTTTTGAAATTCTTCTGTAGTTTATAATAAARRGCTGAGAGCAGTTAACCTGGTGAAYACTACATTGCATKCTGCCTCTGGCTGATTGTCTTGCAGGTTACTGGAGTAGGTTATAACAGATTTGGAGAAGTGATGCTYGATGGTGAAGTTATTCATGGYTATAACAACCCATCCATTAGCAAAATTGTGGAGGTAAGGTCTTGGCAAAGAAAGGTGAGTTTTATCTGATGATGTAGCATGAGAGCTTTGTGTGGCATTTACTTTGTGTTCTGTTTTCTCCCCTTTCCTTCCTCATCTTTTAGGCTGGTTGTGTGTGCAATGATGCCTTGATTAGAAACAACACTTTGATGGGGAAGCCAACGGAAGGGGCTTTAATTGCACTTGCTATGAAGGTGTGTACTTGATGGTGCTTTTTGGATTTGTGGCAGGTGGGAAATGTATAGAAATGAGTTGTGGCTTTGTTTTTCTCATTTTCTTCTCTTTTGGATCTCCTAGATTTGTATTGCAACTGCTCATCTCCTATGTTTCTTTCTTGTAAATCTTGGGCGTTCTGAAGGATCAGAAAAAAATATTTATGAGTGAAGTAAAATCTCTATTTTCATCTTCTTGCACTTAGTACTGTCTTTTTACCTGCCACAAACTGATTTACCTGTTGCATATTGACTGAGCTGTCTCTTTCCCAGTTTCACATCAGTGTCAGAGGGAAGTTGATAACTGATGTATTGGTGATTGCAGAATTTCTAGTGCCCCTTAAGTGCAGAGCTTTTGAATTATGAACACTGTGCTGAAGTGTTTGGGTAATTTTCTTTTGGGAAGGGAGTGGGGTTGTTGTTGGTTTTTTGTGTAATGCTTGACACACCAATTACAGCTACTGAGGAATGTAGCAAGGCTCATGCTGAAGCCTGAAAGAAGTTTCTAGGTGTTTTCAGTGCTAGTTTGTCAGTAAGTCAATCTAAATTGGAACAGTGTGGTCRAAAGGCAACTTTGGGGATGAAATTGTTCTTTAATTAAGTGATGCTTGTTAACTAAGGTTTTTCAACAAGTTATCAAATGTCATACCTCTCTGAAAAGAAAAGGTCCTGACATTGTGGTGGTACTTCTGTTCTGTACAGATGGGTTTAGATGGAGTCCAGGAAGACTACATAAGGAAGGCTGAATATCCCTTCAGCTCAGAACAAAAATGGATGGCTGTTAAATGCATTCACAGAACACAGCAGGTAAACTTCAATCACTCTTTCCATGAGCACTGACTCTGTAGAATTGTTCTCTACCTTGTTTAATATCTTCATTTTTCGCTTCAGAAGTTTTGGAAGGCTGGCAGTAGTGCACAGTCCTAGAAATATGGTTTGATAATAGACACAGCTTTAGTTTCAAGCTCTGAAGTAGAGAAAAAGAAATCACAAGAAATAATTTCCATAAAAGGCATCCTGGGAAATTATTTTAAGTATTTTGGAAACTGAAACCTTGAATGTATACTTGGCTATTTTTCCTTCCTTCTTCCTTCTCAGACATCTACAGCAATTCTGCCAATCTTCTGCTGTTCCAGTGCTGCATAGTTACATAATGAATTAGGAGCAAGAATATGCGTTGCTGTTCAATAGAAAAATTTCATTTGTTTGAAAACACAGGGTTTCTGGTCTTGATGCAGACCTCACATTCCCCAGTGTTGACAAATTTTATTGATGTCAACACTGGCATGGTTTATCAATAAAACCCACTCTTTAACCTCTTTTTCTGTCTTGTGGTACTTTCACAGACATATGTGCATTCATGTTTCATTTAGATCCATATGAATGTTTTTGTTACAAGTATTGACATAATCACTGCCAGTGTGATAACTGGAGCCTTCTAGACAATATGTGCAACCACAGACCTTATGTTGGATTTATGAAAAAACTTCCAGTACTTCAGACCAAAACCAGRCTTGATGACACTGTTCCAGTACCACTGTAAAATCTTTGCTTTGGAAAGAAAGCATTTGACTCCTTTTAGCTATATGGGTTATATTKTTGGTTATCCATGCCTGTGTAAAGAATGGTGAGCAGAATTTGGTATAAGATTTTAATCCATGTAAAGRCTTACTGTGTCTGTGTTTTGGAATCAGCAAGTTTAAAATAATGTTGGAAAATTGGTAACAGATTTAAAGGGAACATAAATAATTTGAAGGCCAAGAAAATACAGTGGATTTAGAAACTTAGAACTCTCATCAGTTAAGCCTATCAGGAAAGACTGAGGTAACTTGACTGCTGTGCATATAAATAATTTCACAGGAGGAAAACAGATATATTAAAAAAAAAAGCTTTTTAGTTCAACTGGAGAGAAGATCAGTGTTTGGAAATTTAGCTTAGGCAGCAGTTCTTAGTGGAAAGAGGGGAAAAGGAAGGAATGAGTTGATTAGCATGGGAGTCAAGTGTTTGAGATAGGTGGTGGACTCTGAGTCCCATGATATCATCATATCAAGGTTAGATGGCTATCTGGAAAATATTAGTTATTAGGCCTGTTAGTTATTAGACAAGAATGGAGAGGATGTTTAATGACCTGTGCAGCTTAAGGTCTTTCAGGTCTAATGTCCTGTGTGGGTTGAATTTCTSTCCTTTGCACAGCCTCAGTCTGTATACTGTGACTTGCAGTGCCTGTGTCTGATGTCTGCTGAAATGAGATATTGATTATTAGCTTGGCTCTTGAYTTTGCCACTCTTGAGCATACAGTGTCTAGAGACACTCAAAAGAACAGATTTTTATGTTTTGAAGTGTAAGTTTGATTTCAATTATGTTCTTAAAAATGTTCACAGAAGTACACATCTGTGATTTGTATGTATCCATGTGTGTATGTTACATGTGTATGTGTAGTTATGCCCACACACATGTGCACACAACAACTCTGTTTTCTTTTAGGACAAACCTGAGATTTGCTTTATGAAAGGTGCTTATGAACAAGTCATTAGATACTGTACATCATAYAACTGTAAGGGACAGAGCCTACCCCTGGTGCAGCAACAGAGRGAGCAATACCAGCAAGAGAAGATGTCTATGGGTTCTGCAGGGCTTAGAGGTAAGGCTGTTTCAGTCTCTCAAAATAACAATTTCATTTAAATGGTGCTGCTTGTTGTTAAAATAAAAAAAAGAAACCCTAAACTAACAACAACAAACAAGAGCAACCCAAARCACAGGGATTTTCTTTTTTGTTTGGTTGGTTGGGCTTTTTTTTGTTCTGTAAGTGCCACTGTGTTGTTTAGTTTTTAGGCCTGTATAACAACATGATTAAACTGCAGTGGGTGAGAAAGGGCACTGTTGCTTCCTGTCGTTTCTTGTATGTGACCAAAACTGAACAGTACATTGCTACTTAATGGCTTCCATACCTTATTATAGATGCCTGTGAGGTTTTTTTTAAATGTGTGTTTTTGTCCATTACTTTGGCTCCTGACACCTTCATGAGTTAGGCTAGCACAACTGATTGCAGGTCAGGAGATGCCATTAGAACTACCTTCTGTGTTTACAAGCTGTGTAGAATTTTAGATAAAACAAAGTGTTTTTCACAAGATGATTGGCAGGAGTTGATTATGGGTCAGGATTRTACATGACTGGCTTTCTTTGGCCTCTCTAAAGAGATCTCTAGGCCTGTTAAGTCCATGCACACCTTTTTTATTATTTTTTTTTAAGGGAGGGATGCTCTGTGGCTCTGGAAATTCCTAAGATGCAAATTATTAGAAGCTGAGAGGATATGCTAGGAGTGGTGSTTTTTTTGCTGTTCTATTTGAACCRTCATTTGTTCTTTCTGTCAAACAAAAAAATCACGGGTAATGTTTTGAAAAACGCAAACTTGCTTTTTCCTTACAACTCTAATGACATTTAAATATATTTGAATTAAGAATCCTACTTGAAAAGACATTCCAAAAAATATTCAGCATGTACTCAATGAAATCTGCCTCTCACAAGGTAAAAAAAAAACAAACCAAAAACAAAGCAGAAAATAAATACGTTAAGTGATCCTCCCTTTCATCCTAATGCATAAAAGAAATGCACAGTAAAATCACAAAGCTGGATGTGGTTCTCTTTCCACACAGAAATTCAGATGAGAATAAATAGGAAAGTTATCTTTAAAACTAARAAATTCTTTAGAAGACAAGAGTGTACGTAAGTAGGCTATTATGAATGCTCAGCATTGCTACTACCAAGATTTWAAAAAAGGAAAATATCAATTACAGTCCTTTGCTTTATGCTGGCCTGTTAGTTTGAAACAATTGTTTTAARTGCTGATGTAAACATTAATTTCAAATCTTAACGTTTTTTATTTCTTTTTCTTCCTAAAGTTCTGGCCTTAGCTTCTGGTCCTGAATTAGGACAGCTGACTTTTTTGGGGCTTGTGGGAATAATCGATCCCCCACGGACTGGTGTAAAAGAAGCTGTTACTACACTTATCACCTCAGGAGTTGCAATAAAAATGGTTACTGGAGATTCACAGGAAACTGCAGTTGCCATTGGTAAGAACAGTTCATTTCCTTTCATATTTCCTTGTTTTCTGCTTAGTTAATTGTTATGAAGTGTGGGCATAAAGTCTGTAATGTTTTTGAGTTCTGTATTTTGGGTTAATGTATGTCACAGTGGAATTAGTAGGGAGAAAGACCCAAAAAACCCAGGACCCCAGCCTGAAGTGATACTTTGGTTTCAGCTTGAATAGTGGTTTTTTTAATTTGGTTCATATATGACTGTGGCTGTTTGAAACTGTATTTTTGTGGTGTTTTCTTATTACATATGCTTGATTTCTGATTTGTACTGTTACATCACCACCACCACCCTGCCTACCCTCAGCTTTGAATGGCTGTCTCTGACAACAGGGATAAACTAAAATAGCCAGTGACAGGGAGTAATGATGTATGGCACTTCAGTGCTGTCCAGTATAGTTTTGTCCATACAGCTAAGCTTGAAACTTAAGTATTATTATTAAATATTTAAGCAAATGTTTAACTTGTTTTACAATGCAATGCATTAAAGAACAAGAACTTTAGTTGGAACATGAATTCTTTACAAACAGGTAACGAACATTTGAATGGGCACATAAAAAATATGCCCCCAAATTCAGAGTATTTTATCAGTTTTTTTTTTCTTTCCCTTGTCTCCCTCTTGTTATTTTTCATTTTCTGTTGTGTTATTTTTGAACTGYAAATTCTTTGAGAGGATTGAACTCCTCTATTTGTTTAAATGACACCTGACAGAATCAACTACAGACCTTTAGACCTWAAAGGACTAAGCAAATATCTGGTTTAGGATAGACTTTGTAGCATGTTGTTGTTACTCAAGAGATCCGTAATTTACTCCAACATACTGAATCAATAATGTAGTAAGATGTTCTGCTCCAGGTATTTCAAATGGGAAATGTTGCAGAAAATAYTAAAATTATAAATAAAAAGGGTACTTAATGTCTTAAAAGGGTAAATTATTTTAAAAAGGTCTTTTTAATGACTTTTTTACAGCTAGTCGACTAGGATTGTATTCCAAAAATTCACAGGCAATCTCTGGAGAAGAGATAGATGAACTGGATATTCAGCAGCTTTCTCAAATAACACCAAAGGTTTGTTTTGATTTACTACTTACTGAAATGTGGCAAAGGATACATCTGCATATTGAGAAATGCTTTTTTTTCTGTGGCAAGCTAAAATGTAATTTCTGAGTTAAAATTATATTGTTCTAATAAGTATCTTTTGGTCTGACTTATGACCAATATGAAAATCTATTTCTTTCAWCTGTGTAATCTTTTTGGGAGTTTATTACTTCTGTCTCTTTTAATGATTCGGGTCTTTTTAATCTTTAACTTTCATTTTGCCACCTCTTAGTGAACATCACCTTTTTGTACTATTAGGCCATTTAATTTCTGAGCAACTCAGTTCATTTATATAATCTTATAGTCTGTGTGTTCAGACAGTCCATTCTTTTGCAATTTGTCAGAGGACTTGTCTGTGCTTTTAATGATTTTGATCGATCAGAGGTCACTGGTTGGGAATTTTGAAAGGGTCTATTTAGTAAGTTACTGCTTCATACTTTTTCATTATTAAATAACTAAGTGGATTAACCAGTATCAAAGTGAAAAATGTGAAGACAGAATCAAATGCAATAGAGGTTCAGTTTTAGCTGTGTTGCAAAATTCATGCTTCAAAATGCTGCTCCTTTGCTGTTTGCAGAGGACTCCAAAATTAGACTGCAGCATGTTTGAGCCTGGTGTAAGCAAGCCAAAAGCCAATATGTGCAACTAAGAAATGTGCATGTCAGCTTTCTGTCTTTTCTTAGTGACTCACAGAAACTGAGAAAAAGAAAGAATTGTGTGGCAAATAGTAATTTTTGCTTTATTTGGTAATACCTGTTCTTAAGGGCTGTCCACATCAAATAACTGAAATAGATACAAATTTACTTACATGGTTTTGTCCTTTGACCCAATTGCTTTTCAAGGTGTTTGCTTAAAATCTAATTGGGAATTAATTAAAATCACCCAATAAGATTGATAGCTGTATACAGGATAAAGTGATTGTTGAGAAAYCTAGGTTTTTGTCAGGCTTCTTGAAAAAGAAAAATGCTAACTGTATGGAGATTGTGGAAAACTAAATTACTAAATTCCACATGCTCAAATATCAGTGTACAGAGAAGTCCAGAGAAGTCCAGAGACCAAGAAAAATCTGAAAATTGGTCTTTTCAAGTCAGAATTTTTAATTAGCTTTAAAACTTCAGTTGTTAATAATATGCTATAAACTAGTAAAATTGAAATATCCTGAGTAGCTTGTCACTTGTGCTCACAAGGAAAAAAGATGTTGATTGTAGAGTCAGCATCACAACTGCCTGCATGAATTTACTGGCCTGCAGGAAGGCCAGCAGCAAGCCATTATACCTCAGTTGCTCCATTGTTTTAGAAGGGTTTTTAATTGCACATTGTATCTTGAAATAAGTAGCACTAACTTTGTTTACCAGAACAAACTTTGAATCTTCTCTGAAATTAATGATTTCACTCAATTAAAAACACAGCTCACTGGTGCTTCAGCTTAAGAGCTAACCAGAATACAGTTGGCCTTTGACTGTATTTTTTAACCTTTACCTTAATAGAATCCAGTTCAATTCTTTTCTGAAATTTTCACCACTACTTCATTGTTCTTTTAATAGGTTGCAGTGTTCTACAGAGCCAGTCCCCGACATAAATTGAAAATTATAAAGGTACGTTTTACAGAGGCTCAAATGCTGGACTGTTGCTGTGAGTATTGCCTGTGCTGCTTTTACTTAAAGTATAATGTGCTACAGTGTGTCAAGATGAAATCAGAAATGCATCTGATTTGACAGTGAACTGTACTTGAAAATATTACCTAGAAAAATGCATGGTGCCCACCAGGAATAGGTGGAAACATTGTGCTTTCKTCTGTTTAGGGAGCTGGGGATTGATTGAGATTTTGTGGCACGTTGCAGTTGAATTGAGTAGGAGCTTGAAAGAGTCATATTTCTGATACTTGTCAGATGAGATAAAAGGGGATGAATTTTAAGCCATGTCTGTGGCAATGCCTCTATTCAGAAGTTAACAAAAGAAGGTAGCARAGAGGGACATACTCAGTTTAACAACTGGAGCAATCAGACAAGTAACAATAAGGAGAAGTCAAAACACTGAGGCCATGGGGATGCTTGCAAGATTTATAAGAAGGTGATATTGGTAATGTGTAAATATAATATCTTCTACCTTCCTCTAGAGTTTCTTTCTTTCCCCTAAAGGCAAATTTTTATATACCCCAACTTTAAAATTTAGGGTGTTTGAATATAAAAACTGAAGTTTAACCCAAAATATTGCATAAAAATTATTTMGAACAGAACCAGCTGCTTTTTTCTTTAGGACATTACAGTGCAATTATAAGAAATGGGGGAGGGGGAGCAATGACACAAACCTTGTATCTAGAATAATTTTATAGGCTAAGTTATTTCAATTCTTGATTGAAGCTCTTTTCCCTTTCTTTAGTCCCTGCAAAATAATGGTGCCGTAGTAGCTATGACAGGAGATGGAGTGAATGATGCTGTTGCTCTGAAGGCTGCAGATATTGGAGTAGCAATGGGACAAACTGGAACAGATGTTTGTAAAGAGGCAGCAGATATGATCCTCGTGGATGATGATTTTCAGACAATAATGTAGGTGGCCTTKATGTACATTTCTTGAACTATATAGCTTTAATGAGATGTTGCCTGKGTTAAAACCAATAGAAGTGTGCCTGAACTTGTAAGTTAAATGAGTTTTCTGCTCAGTCAGGAGTATTAGCATGCTTGGAACTGAGGTGAAACTGTGAGTCTGTTAGCAGTTGGTATATTTTATTCAATTTCTTACTTCAGAAGTGTACAACTAAKGAAAAAGTGACAGAGCATTCCACTCCAGATTTAAAAACATTATGTAGTTTTCAGTTTGTTTTCAATTCTTAAATTGAGTGATTTCAGAAAAGGAAAAAATATAAACTGTTTAGATATCACAGGTGAAAATAGGTTATTAGCATCTGGTAACCAGCTGTTTGTACTTGTTTGGGGATTTTTGGTTGGTGTATTTCAAAAAGAGCTTARCTAAACTTATCCTATTTTGACTTTAATTCGTCTGACTTTTGAAGGTATTGATTGTTGACAGAGTTGAACTGCTGTCTGGCAAAATAGCCTTCATTTTGTAATTATGYATCAGTCTCAGAACACTTCAGTTCCAAAGTATGGCACTTAACCCTTGRGAAGAAGTGAAATGGAGAAGGACARTATAAGAAATAAGAAAAKCTRCCTATGTAGCAGKATGTCAGAGGATGATCTGAGGTTGTCACACTAATTCAGCCAACAGAAATGTGCTGTTATGCAAAAGCATAGCAGAGAAGGGAATAATTTTAACATAGAAGAGTGCATAGGAAGGACATCTGTAGTAAGTACTTTACGTGGGCTTGGTGAGATTTTTGCTGGAATGTTACCCAGTTTTGCTCACTTCATCAGGAGAGTTCTCAATAGTAGAGTGGTGAATGCTAAGGAAAAAGAGAAGTATGAACTTCCATTGTTTTACACCTTTTCCCCACCCTTTTAATTTTTTTCTTTTAAGTTACTGAAGGAATGCTGCTTAATGGGAGAATGGAAGAAAATAATCTGTTTTATTTGCAGCAAAGTAGGCTTGATTTGGGTATCAGAAAACCCTTTCTCACTGCAGTAATTTTGATAATATGATAGGCAAGTTGTGATGCATGCTGGGGGTTGTGAATATGGTCTGTACATATTTCATTCTGGTACAGGAAGAACACATGGTCCTCTAAAACCATGCTGTATTTCTGTGTTTTTAAAAGGGAGGGGGTACTTTGTTGGCTTTTTGGGTTTTGTGGTTTTGGTTTTGTTTTTTTTTAATTGTCCAACTTGACTTACAAGTTCTTATCAAGGATGGTGAAGAATTTTGAACACAGAGGAGATCTTACTCATAATTACATTTTGAAATTTTAAGCATCTGGAAAAATATTTTGTGATTATTCACAATCACAGAATAGTTTGGGTTCTTATAGTCAAGTTGGCAAACAATGGCTGCCAAAGTTAGAAGAACCGCAACTGTTTCTTGCTGGTTTTATTGCTGCTTAAAAACAATAGCTTTTTTTGGTTTGTTTTAAGCTTTTTCTGGCAGTAGATTAATTTGTCTAATAATATAATCTTTGTTTTTAATTGCAGGTCTGCAATTGAAGAGGGTAAAGGAATTTATAATAACATAAAAAATTTTGTTAGATTTCAACTGAGCACGTAAGTTTGAAAAGCTGTCGGTATCAGAATTTTCTTGTGAATGAATCAAAGCATGAAGCAGATGCATAAATTCRTGTTAATACTGTAAATTTCAAGTAGCATGCTGATATACTGTGCCTTTGAGTTTTCACTACTTTTTGTTTGATGGCTTGTTTTTATTTTTAAAGACCCAGAAGTTAGTGCAAAAAACAGACATAACTTTGTCACAGCTCTTCTGTTGAGATGTGTAAAGCCACTTACTGAAGGGATTATAAGAAACAGCATAGCTGCCTTTGGGTCCCTGTTTAAATGAGAAGCTTGTAGTCAGTCCCTTCTTAATCAAAACATGTATTCCAATGGAGGAAACCAGGGAATCAAGAGGTTAGTTTTTTCTGAAATCCATGTGCTGGTTTGTGGAATGAGCTAACTATAAATGAAGCTGACTTCCTTTTCTTGCACATAAGGATTCATGTGCTAGCTGTATAATGTGTATGTAGGACAAGAGACAAGAGTTTATTAAGCCTTAGTTTCAATGGTTTTGTGAGTTTATCTTAYTGGATCTGGATTCAGGGACATGGTTTTTCTCTTCACCATGTTGTTCATGTACTTTGTTGAAGCCTTCATGACATTTCAGAGTGGTCTGAAATCTGCAGAAATTAAAAAAACAAAAAAACCAAAAAAACCCCACAAAAAAACCCCCAAAAAAACCCAAAAAAACCAACCAAACAAAAAAAACCCCTAACAACCAAACCTAAAACTTCAAATAAAACAAACCCAAAAAAGCCTCACAAAAACCCCAACCCAAAACCAACAAATTCCACCCAAGAAACCCCAGAACAACAACAACWAAATTCTCAACAAAAACTCCCAACACAACAAAACCCAGAAAAGACCAATTTGTTTACCTGCATAAGCACTGTAAGGAGTGGCATATACTTTCAGTCCTACTAAGTGTCCTCTCTTGTCTTACCAAGACTAGACTAGGAATCTGCTGCTGAAAAATAGCTAAGTGTAGATGTTCTAGGAAARTGTGCTTACCTGCTTTTGATGAATCAGTTATCCTTTGGTTTTTCCTCTTTGCAGGGAGAGCATAATAGGGTTCAGTACAGTGCTAAATTTGGAGTTATTATAAGCCTTGTTCACTTCTTGGTTATGAAACCTCTTAATCTTGCAAGACAAATTAGTGCATGCTTGTTTACAGAGGTTTCTAATGCTGAGCTTGCAGCCAGCTAATCTGTTTTTCAGTCTTTTCCTGGCCTTCTCATCTTGCTAGTTATGAGGAGTGGTTGTAGGTATTTTTAGGGAGCTTGAGTAGTACCTTGCCTTGACTGACCAGGCAAACCAGTGACAGGTGCACAGAGTGAGTTTGTTTACATCAGGAGTGGAAAAGCAGTTTGTTTTTCAAAYTCATATTTAAAAGTTCCACTTTTGGAAAAGTATAGGACCCAGTTCCCYGTAAAAAATCAATTAGGTGATGGTGAGTGATAATTCTGAAATGTTACCTGAAAGTTTGGGAGGCTTTAAAATGCAAATTTGCTGCCTTTTGATTCCCAGAACCATGCTGTTTTAAATATTATTTAAATATTATTTAAATATTATTTGGACTGTGTCAGAATGAGTATTCTGAAGGATTTCATGCTGTACCTTTAACATTCAACTTAACTTCAGTCATGAGTCACACTGTCAAAATCTGTTTCTACTCTTAAACAGTTGAAGTGYTGATTACAAAGCAGTTATCAGTGGATCTTCAGAAATATTCCATGCTGACAGTTGTAAAAATGGRTTCTTTCAACAGGAGTATAGCAGCACTGACTTTAATCTCACTGGCTACATTAATGAACTTTCCTAATCCTCTCAATGCCATGCAGATCTTATGGATCAATATTATTATGGATGGACCTCCAGCTCAAAGGTAAGTAATTACTCTTAACTCTGTTAGGTTTTGTAGCCCTTTTGTTTCAACAAGGGGAATGATTGCTCATAAAGGAAACTGTGAAGTGAAGTGTTAAACTTCAGGGAGATGTTCCAGAAATAGCAAACTTCTCTCTATAACTTCCTGAAAGGTGGTTGTAGTCAGGTGGGGGTTGGTCTCTTTTTCCAGGGAGCAACTGACAGAAGGAGAGAACACAGCCTTAAGCTGTGCCTTGGGAAATTTAGGCTGGATGTTAGGAAAATGTTTTTTTATGGAAAGAGTGATAAAGTACTGGTATGGTCTGCCCTGGGAGATGGTGGAGTCACCATCCCTGGATGTGTTTAAAAAAAGACTGGATGTGGCATTTGGTGCCATGGTTTAGTTGAGGTGTTAGGGCAGGGGTTGGACTTGGTCTTGGAGGTCTCTTCTGACCTTGTGATTCTGTGTGAACTTTCTCTGTGAACTTTAGTGTTTGCAGTATGTTTCTGTGTTAATTTTATTTCGTTTGCTTTAGTATCTAATTATATGGGGGCAGCAAGAATACCCAAAAATCCATGGATATGTCCATGAAACTTGCATGCAGAGTTCTGGCTTCCCTCTAGGTTCTTGCTTTGACCCTCTTCACTGCAAGTAGATAGTGGAGGGGAGAGATGGTGAGGTACTAGCATTAAATCCTCTTTTTTTCAACCCAGAAAATCTAATCCTTAAGTTAGAAGCAGTGAATTAATTTTATGATGATAAAAATGTAAGATATTCTTTTAATTGTAAGCCTTGGGGTGGAGCCTGTGGATAAAGATATTATTCAAAAACCTCCAAGAAATCTGAAGGACAGCATTCTGACCAAAAACCTGATTGTTAAAATACTGGTTTCATCAATAATTATCGTCTGTGGAACGCTGTTCGTCTTCTGGAGAGAGGTATGACAAAAGTGCAAAACTTAGAGCAGTAACAACCTAATCTAAAAGGAATCCTTTTTATACCAGCAGTTGGAATTCAGAGTTAATATGAACTTAGTCATGAGTTTTGGCCTTGCTTATTTAATACTAGCGGAGTAGAGAGGAAGATTTTCAAATAGTTGTTGAAATGCGAAATACACTTTTATTCCCCAATCTATTTTGACAYAGACTTCTTCAGGATCTGAATCTACTTTGGAARTTTTGCCCATAGCAAGTAATTATGYAAATCTTCTAACCAGATTATTATGAAACAGATATTTGATTTTGTTTTTCCAGTAGAGGAAAATACTGTGTGAACATTTGGTAGTACATCTCTTAGATGCACTATGCCCTATGATGCATCATATGCACATCCTGCTATTCCATGTGCTTGAATAATTGGTGTTCAGGAGGCTTCATTTAATCATAGCTTGGAATTACAAATTTTTATAAGTTACAGGTGTGTGATATTTGCTGTATGATTTAATAAATCAGCTTGGGGCAAACAAGTTACTTTTGCTTTCATTTCCTAACTTGTAAAACTTACTGTAGAATTATTGTAATGATTTTGTTTAATTGTGGAGGGTTTAAAGCATGCTAAAGCCATTTCRTTTTATTTTGTTGGCAGTTAAGAGACAATGTAATAACACCACGAGATACAACCATGACTTTCACCTGTTTTGTATTTTTTGATATGTTCAATGCTTTGAGTTCTAGATCTCAGGTAAGTGATTCRTATTGTGCATTTACACTGTATTAACAGAATAATCAGAGTTTCCTTTGGGGGAAGATCTTGCTGTGTTTGTTTCAAGTGTTTTCCTGCAGATTTACTTCACATCTGCTATTAAGCTCAGAGTTTCATGTATTTACTGGGCAGGATTTCTTAAATTACAGGTAAGTTAATTACTTAATTTGTTTACATGGTGATGTCCAGAAAAGCAAGAAAGTTGTTATTAAGAGCTGAAGCGTGAGGGTCCTTTGTATTGCTGTGTATATGTGGTGTTTTTTTTTCTCTTCCTGGAAATTCTGTAAATTCTGCAGCTTTACCAGAATGTGAAATTTCTTGAAGGYTTTGGCTTTTATATTTTGTAATCCTAAACCCATAGTCCAAGGAAAATTTCTGAAACTGCTCTGTTATTTTAATCTGTGTATGTTTTTTTAATTTTAAGGAAACAAGTCTGAAATTTTGTGATAGTATACATTACTACATTTACTGTAATTTGTAGCCTTATCTGTTATGGAATAGTGTAGGGGTAACCTTTTTCTGATGAACTGTACTTATGGAATACTGAGCTCAATATGCAGGTTGTTGACTATGAAGACAAGACTTGTACTCTACTTACCAGGGAGAAAATGCAATTAGCCTGTTCAAGAACTTATTCTAGATTATCTGAAAGGTCAACAGTAATATTTTACATTTTTCTAAAATCTGGATGAAAAGAAATTGTAGTTTCTTGTCTAGATAAYTAAGATTACATGTACATTGGAACTTTTTTTTTTTTCAGACAAAATCTGTGTTTGAGATTGGACTTTGCAGTAACAAAATGTTCTGCTATGCTGTCCTTGGATCTATAATGGGGCAGTTACTGGTCATTTACTTTCCTCCACTTCAGAAGGTTTTCCAAACAGAGAGCCTGAGTGTCTTGGGTAAGAACAGTTCCCTTTTCAAAACTGTGCWTTAAGGATTAATTTATAAATGTGGTGGGTAGTGGTTCTCTAAGAGCACTTCCTGGCTGTTTGCATACAACAGGAATACAAAGCCTGCTGATACATTTTGTTTTGTGGGTAGGGTTCTTGAGGGGTTTTATTTGATTCATTGATTTGGTTTTTAGTTTTTTGAAACGTTCTAGGTGTTTTCTTTGGGATCCATGATTTAAATGCATGTGGTACATAACTGATCAGTGTGTTCCTAAAGTTCCAATAAAGGTGCTTATTTATTTGGGAGTTATTAATATAAATTTTGTTGAGGCAAAATTATTGACTGTAGGTTTGTAAGCACTGTTAATTTAACCATTTCACAAGATTTTTTTTCTCTAAATATAAACAATTTATTTAGAATTTCTGATCCCTTAATACTGATTGCAATGTCATACGGTAAATAAACAGGAGGATTTAAAAAGCTATAGCTACATAATGCTGTTGGCCTYATTAAGACTTAGATTTATTACTTTTGTGGTTTTCTGGAGTTTAGTGATGAAATACATGTATTTATTCTAGCATAATTTCTGATTATATTAATGTTTTTTTTTCAGAATTAATTATGTTGCTGAAAATAAGTTTTTTAAAATACTTTAAAAGCTTTTAATATCTTGTGTGTAGTTATGATCTGTGCATAAACCATGCATGTTAATCTTCTGGGMCTGCAAAAACTTGAATCTTAAATAATTTCTCCTGAACTTTCTCAGTGATTGGGAGAAAATTAATCAAAAGTCTTGTAAGTCTTGTTCTTTTGTAAGTCTCCCCTCAGCCTTATATAGCAATTTTAAAGAAGGCTAATTCTCTCTTCCAGATTTACTGTTTCTTCTGGGACTCACTTCCTCTGTGTGCATAGTGACTGAGCTAATAAAGAAGTTTGAAAGAAGCAAGGAAAAGATCCAGAAACGTGGAAGTTCTTCTTCATCAACTTCGTCTTTCCTTGATGTATGATGCATATTGCATTCTTGTGTTTGCAAACTTAGCGATTGCTGTCTAAAGATGTTGGAGAAAGCAAAWTAATATCTGGAGGATAAAGAAATCCTGAGGGCTTTTGACAAGTCCTTTGTTTCACTGGCTAATGAGGAACTTCATGTTTCAAGACTGTTTAGAATTTAACTTCCAGCTGTGGAAGTAACAAATGAAATTATGCAACTTTGGTAACATTTTTCCTCAAACATAAATTTACTTTTAAGATTGAATGGTATTGTGGGGGGGAGGGGGCAGGGGTTAATTTAAAGAAAGATCTAAGCCCAAGTCCCATTTTCTGCACTTAAAAGATATAACTGTGTAAAATCCTTCTCTTAGATATAAATATTTTAGTTTGTTTTTATTTAAAGCATTGTACTATTCTACTTTTATGGTGGTGGGACTTTGCTACTAATACAAGGATAAAAATATTTCAGAGGCATTCCACTGGGTTTAGAGTCTGTCACAAGAGTGCCATATTCTAGCTACTGTATTTATTTACTTTATCCTGCAATGTGTAAGCGGCTCAAGTACCTTGTGCTACAGTTTTTTTTGTATCCCAATTTTGGTTTTTTTTTGCACAGGATGTGACCGCTGTCGGATCACTGTTTTTCTTTTCTTWTTCTGTGATTGAAAAGCCTATACTGCAATTTGAAGTAAATGTTTGCTTTTCTTACAAGTGTGTTGTCTCTTTGTTTTAGAAGAAACTGATGTTTGCACCAAATGATGCAGCTTGTTTTGATATGATTGCAGATACAGGCTTTGTTTCATGTCCTGTTCCACATTTACTTTAGCTTATGACTGTTAGATCACCTGAGTGATTATAAGACAGTAGTTCTGGAAATTATTTGTAGTGTACTGAATTAGTAACAATGCAATAATCCTCACTGGGCAAAAAAACCCCATCCTTCTTTCAAAGCAGCTTCATTTTTACATCCTTCTTCCTTCCTTCCTGTTSATTAAAAAAAACCYTTTTTCCTGGTGGGGTAATTCTGAATTTTAACCCACAGAATTACTTTTGGACCTATAAAAGCATTATGATAGATCTGTTTTGACATTTTAAAAGTATTTTTAATATATTACAATGTCTGAATATGCTAATATTCACTGATTGGAAATAGTGTTTTTCCTCAAAATAGTATTATCCTGTTGTCATCAGTGTCATCTCACCAGAGAAGAGAGTGTCATCAGTGTCATCATTCTTTCAGGAAATTCAAGGAATTATCACCTAAAGAATCTTGAAAAGAAGATGTCTAAAGATCTCTGGGGGGAGTCAAAGACATGGTGGTATCTCTTCCCCTTGTAAACTTGTGCATGTCCATCTCTCCTCACAGTAGCCTGAAAATGTGGCAGTGGCATTGGCTCTGGCCCGTGCTGTCACAGTGGTCATCCTGTCATTTGAGGAGGAATTGTCATGAACAGATGCTGGGCTATTTCTGCACTTGCCATTGTGACTTGCCCCACATGCCATGCTCCAAAGTGCAGGATGAGTTTCTCTGCTAGTRATACTGGAATTGTTTCTTCTTTTTGTCTATGGGATTCCTAGACTTTGCCAGGAATGGGGCTGCAGGCAGGGAATGAGTGCATKTTAAGTCTGCTTTACCCATGGAGTACATCCATGGCTCTTCCTGACCCTCAATATGCCCATAAATACCTGTACTACAGATGTGCTGGAAATGTAATTATGTAAAGACAAAGATCCTGCAGCACTTGGTCCTCATCTCTTCCTGGGGCTGTTAGCACTGAGCTGGGAGAGCCTTCTCAACATAACCTCTTACAGAAATGCTCCCATGTCTTCAAGCAAAAGTTTCTTACTTAAAGCAGTTCTGCCTTTCAGAAGTTGGACAAATTTGACAGTTGTTGAACAAATACTGTCTTTGGCAAGTGGGGCTGTAGCAGTTCAATATTGTCGTGTGTTCAGTATTTCAATACCATTTCAGAATGCTTCATTAATAAAATCCTTAGTATTCATTAATAAAGACAAATAGTAAAAGCTGATAGTGCATGCTGATGARGAATATCGAACAAACTTTGATTTTGGGAAGGGACAGCAACCCTACCTTTCATTTAATAAGTCTTAACTTGRGGTTGATATTTTTCCAAGGCTTTTGACTGCTTTGTGCTCTGCTCTYGGCCTTGGAGTCCCAGAAATSTAGGTAAGTACAAATAAATACAGATGAATACTAGGTTCTTGTTTTAGCTTGGAAATGTTATTGCCAAGTCTTTAAACAAATGTTACCAAGTACTCCTTTCTCAGCTCAAGTCCCACTTTCTGAGTAAGGTATGGCATTCTAGACATAAAATTTCAGTCTATGAAGGACTATTTTGCCTTATTGCAGGGTGGGCTTAATTGAATGTAGTTCACTTAAATTTGCCAGAAGTTTTGGTGCTGTATTTTCCAATGGAARGCAAAATGCTAACAAGTAATACATCTAAATGCATGATATATAAAAAGTACCTGGACAGAATTCCATTGCCATTATTTTGGCTCTTCTTGTGATTCATTACCACTTTACAGCAATTTTGAGAGACATTTTTCCAGAGCAGTTGAATCAACAGTGGGGGCTTTCCATAATAATTAAGAGGCATTTCTAATKGGGTGGAAATCAGCAACAACTGACGAATTTCCTTGCTGCTACTGAAGCATAGAATAAAGCATTTTGGTTTTAATAAGTAAAGGCCCTTTTTATAAATTTTTCCTGCAAAGAAGATGGAAGACTTATAATGAGTCAAAAGGGAAAACTCTAACACTTTAAATTCTGCATGGTAACTCTAGAATCAGTAATTATTTTTCTCATCCTACAGGACTGGGTTTTGCAATGAGTGTGTATCATTTCATCAGCAATAAAGAACAGCTGAATTTTGCATTGAGAATATATTTCCACTCCAATAATTCTTAATRATTGAGCCATCTTTCCCAAAGATATTCTCAAAATGCCAAGTGGTCATAGCAATGTTTTTATTCCAAAGTGGAATATTTGACCTTATTCCAGTCTTCTGAATTATTTAATGGAAAATATGACTTCTTATAAAGTCTCAAGAATTTTTATGATCTCCAGCAGTTTTCTGATGTGGGATTCAGAGTAAATGAAGATCTCTCTTCTCACCAGCACTAAGTGGAACCAAACACACCTATATTTTCATATTCAAGGCTTATTTTGCATGTGACTATTTTTGATTATTAAGAACCCTATAAACTTGGTAAAATAAAACATATGGGATCATAATAGAGAGGAGGATGATTTGGACAATTAAGAATTTCAGTTTTAGTTAGTGAAATGAGTAACTTTAACCCCTTTCAACTTTTAAGTAGAAGTCATCTGATGTAAATGTGATGCTGTGCATTGAAAGCTTTAGAGAAATGGGTTGTGAGGTTTTGGTTGTGGTGTGGTGGATGTCCGTGCCATCTGCTGGTRGTTCAGTAAGTAGCAGCTTTTGCACTGGAAAAAACGTAACATCTTGCTAGGACAGGCTCTATCTCGAAACTAGTTTTCTCTTTAATGTAACAAAGAGAAGATCTATTCTTTTCTCATGGACTGTATTTGGGCAGTATCAAATTGCCTATACTCAGCTGTACAGTATAGGCAATCTTTCCTCTAAATCCCAAGATACCATGAGTTACTTCCACAGGAACAGAGGTAACAGGGAGCATAAGCAGGACTGAAAACTTGAGCACAGAATGCAGGAATCAAGCTTGAATTCTGGTAAGTTATGGGCAAAACTTTGATGATTAGAGGTGAAAGCCATGATTTTCCTAGATGCAAAAAGGTATGTGGATTCTTTAGAAGAAAAAAGCCAAATATTATTGCCAAATATAAGCCTGTATTTTACGTAGGGAAGACCAAATTTCATAAGAAAAGCATTTACATAAATCGATGGATTATGCTGGAAAGTTTGCTAATGCAAAGCACTGCATTAATTGATGATATAGATGATGTAGCATTAAAAAAAAATTATAAATTTGCTTTCAATATTACTGTGTTGATAGCAAGGGTTTGTCAAGCAATTAGTGTACATAGGGGAAGTCAAAACAGGTCTGGTTTTTAATATAGCCATTGTAGAAAGAATAAAAGTGACAACAGCTTAATAACAGAGGATTGTACACAATTACTGTGACAACTACTGGGAATTAGCAAACCTGTAGAAAATTGCTCCCATGTGATAGCTTTGTGTGTGCATGTAACTTTCTTTAAATGCATCACAGGGGGAAGGGAAAGAAATAAAATACGAAGTTCCTCCTGGAGTATTGACAGAACCTGTAATACTGCAAGTACAACTTACTCAGTTGTCACTGAGCAAAGCTACCTCTCCCTGCAAGTAAAAGTACTCCACCAGTAATGACTGATTTTACAATAGTTTTAAACCTGTCAATTCCTATTTTAATCTCAACTGTTAGACTGTGACCAGTGTTCCTCAAACACAAACTTTAAAGTTGGATTTTTTGTCAATGAAGTGTTCAGGGACATGAGGCAGAGCYAACTACAAATGTTCAGGAAAATAATTCCTCAAAAAATAGTCCTGCTTTGAAATGCTGAACCACTTTGCTGTTATTTTCAATCAGACTGATACCCTTAAAGAAAAACACCACAACTTTTAGACAGCATTTCTTTTATACAAATTTAAGTTACAAAAAGATAATTTAAAAAATCCCCTGAAGCAAGGTTTTTGGTAAAGACTGAATCAGGAAACTGTTTTTGTGTGAAAACAGTTGAGCAAATTCCAATACAGTCCTATATTTTAATGTTACTTCTTTTATCAGCATGGCATTAGAAGTTATTTCAAGAATAATGCTTTCAGTCATCCACTTCCAGTGATGCAAACCTATTAACACTGCATAAATGCKGAGTTTCTGGCACAGCACATCGGATGGCTGTTTTTTTCTTATTGGATGCTTTCCTCTTTTTGCAGGACTGTGATTTGGTCTTGGTCATCTTCTGAAAGAAGTCTGGAGATACCATTGACTCCACTGTATTTAACAAAACCAGATAAAGCTGAGCCATTTTTGGAGATAAGTTAAACAGATTTTCCACTGAAGGTGCTGATTTRAGCTCTTGATACAGTCTGTGCACAAGGGTCCCAGTGTAAAGCCTGCTCAAAAGAAGGAGAGAATCTGCATTTAGAATTGCACTCAACAGGACAGGTACAGAAACATCTTGCTCAATGACAAAAACATACAGTATCCAACAGTCAACTCCTATGCTAAGAGTATTTTTCTTTAGAATTCGTTTAAAGAAGGGAGTTCTGCTGTAAGTACTGGCCAAAGGAGTTTGACAGAGAAAATGAAACATGTCAACACATTCCATCAGGAGCTTGTGTGGAAAGCAGATCTCTGGAACAACCTTACCTACTTAGGTCTGGCTCAGAGAGAGGAGTACCAAGTAGCTGGTTAAGATACAATCCCATCTGAAGACAGCACTGCCATTGRCAAAAACCGTGTGCAGCATCCAAATCAAAGTCAGTATTTTGCAATTTYTTTTCCTTCCATTTTAGAAATTCATTATATGCAATGCTGTCATCTTCAGCAGGTAGAACTGTGGGATCTAGGTTACAAATAAGAAAATAATTTGTAAATAAATATTCTGCTGTGAACAGTGCAAAAGGAGGGTAAAACGAAGGTGCAGCCAGGTGGGGTGGTTTCTTCTCCCAGGTAACAATTGATAGGGAAAGGAGAAATAGCCTTAAGTTGCACCGGGGGAAGTTTAGCTTGGACATTTGAAAGAATTCCTTCACAGAAAGGGTGATGAGACACTGGAATGGGTGGTGGTGGAATCACAGTCCCTGGAGGAATTTAAGGAAAGACTGGATCTGGCACTCAGTGCCATGGTCTAGTTGACAGGGTCATTTTTGTTCAGTCATGGGTTAAAATCTGTGMTCTCAGGGGTCTTCTCCAACCTAATTGATTCTGTGTGATCAAATCCAAACAAGCTTTCCATCTCGCTACAACCCACTTGGAAACCTTGTGTGGTTTCCATAAACCAGAACCTAAAGAAATTGTATAACCCTGGCATACATTTTCTTTGTCATCCTAGGAAGGACTCCTGGAGGAAATGTCCATAACCCTAAGAAGCATAAATATTACTGAAGCAATTTATGTGATTATTTAATACTTTCAAATATGCAGCGCAAAGGCAGAAAAAGTGCATGGGCAACTCTTCAAGTACAAATGACTTTAGAAAATCTCAAAAGCAAAAAAAAAAAAAAAAAATCAGAATGCTTCAACAGTAGTTTTTTGATGCCCGAGTACATTAAGCTTATTTTTTGAAACTTTTATATCTGAATTTGATCCTAAAGAAAGTACTTATAAATGCAAACTGATGTTTTACAATGTAGTAGAGTACTGTTTTATCTATATAAAATGTTAAATTGATGGCTAGCACTTCTTTATGCATTATCAATGCAAAGAATGTGGCACCTCAGGATATAGTGTAAATCAAGACTAATTCCTCTAAATTTGGACAACTCCCCATAAGTGCATAAAAATGAATTATGGTCTGGATTTCTGTAGCAGCTGAACACCTCAAACTGTWTTCTTTGGAGACATACCTGGATCATCAGTTCTCCTCTGCAGTTCTCCAGAAACTATCATTAGAAGCAGAGCCTTTAATTGGTTCAGTTTAACTTTTGGTTCTGAAGAACGTATCCAGTAACAGGTTACAGCAATGGGGAGTTGGAGATGACTTGGGATTGGTTCTAGGAAACTCATTTTCACTCCCAGGGTCTCCAGCAAAAGCATCTGACGGCATGACACGGGCACCTGAAAATAAATTTAAAAATTRGAGGTAAGAGACTTGATTTGTTCTGAGCAATTTCTAAAAGGTCAATAAGTTCCTGGGTAAATTAGTTATCACTTTAGGTTTTTGATAAAAAATTATTTAAGTTTCATAGATATCCTAAACAGGAAATATTTGTTTAGATACTATTTAAAACTTTAAAAATTACACTGGTAAAGTCAGGTATAAAGATAAAAGTAACTAAGCAATTAATTTCTAGCACATGTTGCCTTTTTGCTGAGCCATTTAACTTCCAGTAAGTGGTGTTATAAGCTTTGCCCACAGCTTCATGCATGCAGAATTGCAGCAGGCTGTTCAGCTGCAATCTGAGTGCTTTGTAAACCTTRATTAGGATTGTTTTGCCTACTCTCAGTCAGACATTCCCACAGCAGAAAGTCAGTTTTGCATGGAGCACTTTAAATACTGAACAATATTTCTTCTTCTAACCTTTTGTTCAATTGGTAATTCCCATATATTCACCAAGGAAAATTGTAGTAGCAAAGCTCAAATTCATAAACAAACAGCACACACACCAAGGTTGAAATAAGGTGTCGTTAATGTCTCTTAACATGAAACTTGATTTTTCAAACTTTTAAAGTGTTGTGTATTGCTTAAAAGGTGTGTGCCAATAACCTATAAAGTAACCTGTACTTTGTACCCATGGCTGTCTGTAGCATTTAAGGGGTGTAGCAGTGATAGACTTGGTTCCTTTACAAAGGAGTCACCAGCACTGATAAAAACAGTCAGCACTGCCCAGACACAGAGATGTGTTAGCAGTTAATCTGAACACCAGAATGGATAGAGCATGTGCCTTAAAAATGCAGAATTCAAACACACGGTTTGTATTTCTAGACGKGCAGAAATTTCTGCATACACAACATCAATGGCAGATTACTTCCCATTATGGCAAGAGTTACTGTCTTAATCATTAGAATTTACAYAGAAGTGCTACAATGGTGACTGGAACTAACCTAGTACAACTTTCCTGTGATTTTCAGGCGTTTTTCAGGTGCTGCTCTGCTCTGTCTGGCAAACATCAGCAGTTCATGTTGGCAGGAGCATACTTGGGGCAGGTAAAACTGCTGGGCAGCTGCAACATTCACACATGAAATAATTACTTCTAGAAAAAGACTATGGCAGAACACTGCTATGAAACATTCCACAGCTTGATCAAACACAAATTAGGTTTTGTGGTGTTAAAATTGGACTTTCCTAAACTACATGAAATTTAATTCCTTCCCATAAAAAAAGCAAGCATCAGTGTAACATAAAAAGGATGAATAAGGGCTTCCAATGGAAAATTCAGGGAGTATTGCATATACACACACTAYAACTTCTCATATARTTTGTCTTGGTACACTTGGAGGGGGYCAGGAAGGAAAGGAGATGAAGACAACGTGGTGTAGCTTTTTAAATATCATGGATACTTCTGTGTTAAGTAGTTACTTACTGAGGTGCCTTAGTTCAGACATCACACTTAGTGAATGGCCAGGTGGCAAACGTGAGTCCCCTATTTTTGTGTCACTGGTGAAACACTGTTAACTGTGATCTGTCGTGACAACCATTTACCTCCATTAACTCGTCCAAAGGAAAACGACCATCACAAAAATCTGGAGGTAGGCTTGCTGCTTGAACAAATGTTTTTTTAAGTGTCTTTTGGCATCTGTCAAATTCACATACAGTGGGCAGCTCGTTGGTCTGCTTACTTGGAGAAGCATCTTCAGTACTGTGAGACACTCTCAGAAGCAGTCCATAGATAATTTGTCGGATGGGCAAAGCCGTGCTRTGAGCACTGGGTCTCTGCATGTTCTCCACCTGAACGCGGAGGAAGGTACTTCTAAGTATCAGGGCATTGATGACGAACGGGGCCAGCTTACCTTTCGCAAAAGCATCAAGTACCCACTGCGGTACGTCCGCTTTCCTCCCAGCCTCGCACTCATAGCTCCCRTTCTGAAAGAAGTCCTCAAGATTCACGTCAGACGGAGCATAATCCTCCATTGAAGTGCACAGAAGTTCCCGTACTTCTTCCCTCTGKTGTTTCTTGAGGTATTTCAGCACGTTGTCCACGGCCTCGGCGGGCTCCGCGTACTGCGCCAGCCACYTCAGCAGTCCCTGGAGGCGGAGGTGCTTGCCGCCCCTGCCCGCCGCGCAGCCCCTCGGCAGGCGCACCTTGCTGAAGAACGCCTCCAGMGCGTCCAGGCCGATGTAGTCGTTCCCGTTCATGACGGCGAAGAGCGGGAGCAGCGCCTTGCTGCGGTGCCCGAAGTGSCCGCAGAACCTCTCTGCGGAGAAGCACCGCGCGGGCACGTAGCACCCCTGCGGCCCGGCGGCGCGCACGCCCTGCCACTGGAAGTGGGACAGCGGGCAGTAGCCGCCCGCCAGGTCGAACACGAAGAAGTCGCTGTCGAGGGAGAGGACGGGGCAGCCCCAGCGGTTGGCCAGCCCGGCGATCTCCCGGTCGGCCTCGGCGAAGCACTGCACGAAGGGCACGCCGAGCCGGCCCAGCGCCTGCACGAAGGCCTCGCGGGTCAGCAGCGGCACCAGGCAGCCGCCGGCGCCCCGGGACAGCCCGTGSGCCGCCCGCAGCTGCTCGGCCGCTCGGCTCCGCAGCGTGGGCAGCTTCCKGTCCTCGGCGCCGCGCCCGCCGTCCAGCACCACGAAGGGCGCGACGCCGCAGACGCGCAGGGCGCCGAAGAAGTCGCGCACGGCCGCGGCGAAGGCGCCGTAGTCGCCGCCGCGTCGGAAGTCGGCGTCGGGGGCGAAGCAGAGGCGGTGGTAGAGGCTGCTGCCGTCGATGACCAGCTTSGTGTCCCGCACCCGCAGCTCGGTGAAGAACACCCCGCGCTCCTCCACGAAGCCCGTGAGGCCCTGCACGCCCATGGCGGCGGAAGGGGTGCGGGCAGCGCCAACGCGGCGCCCTCCGCTCCCGGATCCGCTTTCCCTCGCTCCTCCCCGCCCCGGAGCTCGGGCGCGCCGTCTCCTGGCGACGGGGCCGTGAGCGCCGCCAGCCCCGGCAGCTCCCGCTCCGCCAGCGCCCGGGACAGCTCCCGGCACACCGGGCACCCACCCTGAGCCCCCACGGCCCCTGGAGCGGCGGGGACGTGGGGCGCTGCCGGCTCCCGGGCAGTCCCGCCTGTGCCGTAAGGGTGAGGAACGGGGACGCCGCCCTCGCCCTTTGCTGTGCTGGGATGTGGGTGCTTGTGTTTTCAGTTTACACAGTCTCGTAACAAGGTAAYAGCATCGTTGAGGTTGTCCTTGGGGATCTTGGCTTCCCGGATGTGCATCAGGGACGTACTAAATTTGATRGTSGAGTACCTTTGACCCCGTTTTACTRTCACGCTCAAGCTCCGTTGCTTCCAGCACTAATAATAAAATCTAGTTCTCATTTCTCTAGGAACAGTRAAAAACTGAGCCAAGTGAGATGATGTCATTTTAGCCTTCGGTAAGTTTATGAAGTTGTTGCAGAAAATAATAATGGAGCCAGTATTAAAAAGTTGAGTTTTTCTTCTTCTTCTTCTTTTTTCATGAAGGAAAAAACAAGGAAAATCTAATTTTTTGAATTTTCAAAACATTTCAAGAATGGGCCAGTGAAGTCATCGGCAGGAAAAAGATCAAGGTAGTAAATACTGAAGATGTTTAGAGCTAAATATAAAGGCTTTTAGAATTTGTGCTGCAGGGGTGGAGGGTGGCAAATGTTAACGTAACACAATGGTTCTTAAGAAATAAAAAGAAAACSTGATAAAATTGGAAAATGGCCTCGATTGGCAAAGAAGGGATTATCTTGGAAGCAGAAAATGTCAGAGTATGTTAGCTGTTGCTAAAGAAACCTGAAGGTTAGTCTTTCTTGCAGAAATGACAAAAGGTCAGAGAAGAAGCTGAGATGGTTTGYGCTTAGCATGTGTAGGTGGAACTATGAATCCCTAACCAGCAGCTTTCCTTTAGTTTGCAGCACAAAAAGGAAGATTTAACTCTAGCCAAGGAAGAAAATATTTAAAAATAGCGATCCAGACTATGTAATTGCGTTAGTTTGGTTGGCATCAACAGGCTGCCTGGCTCTGGGATGGGACTTGGGAATGGTGGGTGGGACAAAGGAAACTCCTTAGCAAAGATACTGGATGGGGTATACTGAGATTTTTTTTTAGGAAAAGAGAGCTGGAGACTTGATTGCTTTATGATATCTCTRGTTGTTGTGAATTTTAATGAAGCAGTTGATGGTGCTGCTGGGGAAACACCTGCTCAGTGGGAGATGGACGCTTGGTAGGGAAGGAACACAAGGAAGGTTGGGCTAAAGGTTTAAGTGAGGAAGGAGAGGCARTGGTCCATATACTTCTTGAAGAATCCATTGGTCTTATGGCTGAGTCAATCTTTAAGGTCTAGTGATTCTTAAAAGGTGTCTTTTTCAGGTGCAGTGCTCAGCAATCCACCTCTTCTGTGCCGTGAAAATGCACCTGAGATGCCACAATGGCAATCACTGGCCCCTGCCTTATAACACTCTTCAGCAGTAGACACTAAAGCATTTCACAAAGTTACATGGTAATTATTACTATTATTATATGGGGAGGGAACTTAAAGCATAGAGAGTACAAGATGGGAGGCATTATTAGAGAAATAAAGCACAGAAGTTAAACTCCGTGAACTATTTGACCTTAAGCATGGTTTTGTGGTGTAAAAGATTGTCATGCTTTCCTAGGCCCAAGAAAGTATGAAAATTTGAAGGTCAGCTGTAACTTCACTGTGTGAAATCAAGTACTTCAAATTCTGAAGTTCGCTAAGTGACTTCAGAAAGAAAAAGAATGGGTATAGATAGCTCAGCAGTTTTTCTAAGTGCAGTAATTTCTTAAGGAATTTATGAAGGCATGCGTAAAACAGCAATTAGGAGAATAGAACAGTACATGAAAATTGCATAAACCTTCTAGAACTGGCAATATAATATTTTATGGAGTTCATCTTTCTGCTCTCCCCTCCTCTACACCTCAACATGATCCATTTGTGCTCATTCAGACAGATTTGGAGTTACAGAGAAATTATTTTCTAGCTGACATTCTTTCCTTAGCATTGGCAYTTCAAATTTTTTGTCAGTGTTGCCGAAGGAGAACAAAGAAACAGTATTAAGAGTGCTGTAGTTTAAAAAACATGCAGGATTTGCATTATTAAGATGTCTTGTAGTAATTAAAGTTTATCTGCATGGTGACAGTGCAATATCAGGCTTTTTGGTATGGTGTGACAGCAGCTCAGCAGGTGGGTATGAAAATAGGTTCTGGTGCCTGTATACACACACATATAGAGTTTGTTGTGGCAAGATAMAAATCTGTAATCTTAATTTAGTCTCTGCATTCATTTGGAAGAGAAGCCAGTGACTTGGAACCTAAAGTTGTACAGCTTTTAAAATTAGGCCATTTGTCTTTGCTCTTCCAAAACCACCACCACGATGAAAATCCTGTTCATGTGCTTGCCTTGGCCTTGGAATGATGTGGTGAGCAATGCCAGGGTGGGCCTGCTGGGCTGCAGTGCTGATGGTGGGTCACAACAGTAGCACTGATCTTGCAAGACCTTTACTCATTCCAAAGGATCGTCCAAGACAAAGTAATGAAAGCAACAGTGTTTCATTATGTGTGGGGAAACACCTCCTCTTTTTCATTTGGAATGAGGAAGGTTGAATAAACAAAGTTACTCTAAACTCATGTTGAAAACCATAGAAATGCTAGAGCATGGCCTTTGCTGTCCTTACATTTGCAGAATTAGGACCTCAGTTAGACAAGAATTCCCAACCAAAAGTAACCTGTTGGAAAGGTGAGTCATGAAAGGACACAGTGCAGAATAAATGAACTTTAGGGAGGTTGGGTTTTATTGAAAGTCTTGCAGATTTTCTCTGAAACTAATTTGCAGAAGACAGTAGAAGTRAGTCACAGTGAAGCTGTGAGGTCAGCACTGGAACAGATGGTGGAATCTGAGGGGTAAATGAAAGAGCAGAGAAAACAGAGATGGGAGAGAATTCAAATTATGGGTGAAGGTTATGCTTCAATATGTACAAAAATCTTGAAATTCGTATCCTGAAATGCAGATATTTTTGGTGTCAGGTACTRTGGTGTTATAAAGACAGGTGGTGAGGAAGAATGCCATATCTAGGGGAACTGTGCTGTCAGTTCAGTGAATTAATTTAAGGTTGATTTAGAGGAAGACTGACTATGTCACATCTATGGTATCTGGAGTTAAGTCTGCTGCCCACAGTTTAGCAGCTAATGATTCCACTTAATTAGTGTTTGCTTCAAGCTGGGTACTGTAAATAATGCCACAGAATTACATGAGAAGTTTAATAAGAATAATACATTGACAAATCAACATTTTTCTGTTTCAAGTGATTTCTGGGACATCCATGGAAGATTAAAAGGATTTAAAAGCTACATCCTTGAAAAATTTGTGTCGTTTTTGTTGCACAGCGAAAAAATGCTGAAATTTCAAGAAACTGCTAAGCATGTCACTGTTGCCAGATTTAATTCTGCTTGCTCAGATGCTGTGATTGCAAGAAGATACAYTATTCAGAGGAAGCTTGGCARTGGAAGCTTTGGAAGTGTGTATTTGGTTAATGACAGAAAAGCAAAACAAGGAGAAGAATTGTAAGTAAATCCTTCACRTGGTTTAAATAAAAATGTTTGGAGCATGTTTCTTGCATTGTAGATATTTTCTTTGTGTCTCATTTCTCAGTTTGGTGTTTTGTTGTAACTGTAACTGTCTAACTTCAGTGAGGATGTAAGGTAGAAGCAGACTTTTTTTTGATAGCACTTAATTGGATGCCTTCAGGAATTGATTCAGTGTTACTGTAAAGACTCAGATTGTTGGAGGGGGTTTAAAAAAAACTGTACAGTATTGATGAACTAATTTTTATAACTGAGTTGTCTAAATGAAACCTAGGAAGGAAGAGTTACAGAAATTCCAGTAAACACCTTTCTATTTGCTGTACCTAACTGGTAGAAGGTTTGATTTTTTTTTTTTTAATTGCCAGCAAATCTTGGTTGTTTTTTAGCATGCCTGAATTTGGACAAGTCCCATCAGTTTTATTGTGATAAACCCTTTGGGATCCTAAAGCCACAATGACAAAAGCACATTTTCAGAGGGTTGACATTCCAGTATGTGGGTTTGATGTTGGGTTTGTGGCTGGACTTCCTGTTGTGTAGAACCATGTTTGTTTACCTTGATACTTTACACCAAGTGAAATTTAACTATTCTTTGTTTTATCCAAAAATGTTTGTATGGCTCTTTCTCTAAAGTCAGAAACATCTAATCAAGTTGCTTCTCAGCCATAAATACACAATTCCTTTAAATAGGGGGGGTCTATTGGTCCTTATTGATGGGCACATTAATGATTAAAGAGCTTTCTCTGATTCATTTGTGCCTCACTTTTGCAACTTATGGCCACACAYTATTGGCAATATTGCTTTAATAAATGTGCAACCAAGATGTAATTCTGTCAATTGTTTTCTTTCTGTATCAGTTTACAGTTTCTCAGGTTCTTGGATTAGAGTTAGGGTCCACTAAGCTCTTAKCTTTTTTCACATGGCTTAAACAGTTTTTGACTCTCTCATAGCCTTAGCTGCACTTTTCTCAAAAAAAAAATCTTTAATGAAATATTTCATTAAAACCAATAAAGAATATTTTTTCATTTTATTTTTATRTTAAGATAGTCTATCATGCACACGGAGTGGCAGGAACTACCTGAGCTTCTAAGACACTTCAGAATTCAGCTGTTACTAAACTCAGAATATTTACAGTATAGTGAAATGTGGGTCTCACACATTTGCTGTTATAGCACAACCTGCCAAACCTCAAAAACAAGGAACGTGCCTTAAGCTTTTAAGTGGCTATTTTTATTKTTTTCCTTAAGAATTTTGAGTGACTGCCTTGAACAAATGTTCACTGCCTGCAGCATTTCATGCCTKTGTTTTGTTAKGGATGAGCCTGAGTGTGTCTTCTGCTATCTTCAGGTCAGAGACTGAATATTTCATGATGTATTTTTGTTTTTACTTTTAATTTTTCTATCAGTCTCTTTTTGTGACCACAGTACAATAGAAATACACCAGAAATACACCGTACAATAGAAATTAAACCAGCCCAAGTGCTACTAGATGTGCAATGCTGTGTTTAAGCCTTCCATCACGAGGGGGTGCTCGCCTATCACAGTTCATTCCTTCCACGCCTCAAGCATGAATCGATGAGGGGATCTCCCCAAATTTCTACCACTTATATGCTAATGGATGACAAATATGCTGTCCCAGCTGAGCACGAAAACACAGGCAGCATAATGATGTAGAGTGTAGGATTTAGAAATACTGGTTTCTTAGGGTGGTAAAATATGCTTGGAGTCACCTTCTCAATACTGCTTTCAGATAATCTCACATGGAACTGAACTGATTGCTGCTTATGTTATATATATATTTTTGAATGAAAATTTACGTGGTTAAAAAGAATTATCTTAATACAGCTCTGAATGCACTTGAAAAGAAACCTCACAAACAACACAACTGTGACCTGAGCAGAATYAGAATTCTATTTTTGTTTTTTCAGAGATGATCTGACAGAACAAGAGGACACAGTCTTRAGMAGYGCCAAGGGAAATATAGGTTGGATRTAAGAAGMAAGTTTTTTATGGAAAGAGTCATAAAGTACTGGAATGGCCTGCCCAGGGAGRTGGTGGAATCACCATCCCTGGATGTGTTTAGAAAAAGACTGGATGTGGCACTTGGTGCCATGTTTTAATTGAGGTGTTAGGGCATGGATTGGACTCTGTGATTGTGAAGGTCTCTTCCAGCCTTGTGATTCTGTGTCATTCTGTGTGATCTACAAATGCTGAGACAAATGTTATGTGCAGTGTAAACTCAGGCACAGATAATTTCCTTAAAACTGCTGTAGTCTAAAGCACTATGAAAAAACATAAGAATAAATTACAGGAATACAAGTTCCCTAGAAAAGTGACATATTGATACAGCTGTTCAGGGTTATCTTTCTTGATTTCCCATTAGTGCAGTGTCTATAGAATGAGTTAATGCAGAGACTAACTATGGTTATTGTGTAGTTTCAAGTATGCTCAGCAAAACTTCTGCATGATTCTAGAAACATATTTCTAGTTTTAGGTTGTACCTTGTATTTTGTTACCTCTCAAGGATCATACCTGTAGTGAGTGAAGTGTTATGCACAGAGTTGCTTCAGCTGGAGAGGAGAAAGAGTTGATTATTTGGGCATACCTCATAACAGATTTATTTCACATAAAACTTTCAGGGCTGCTCAGGCCARCAGTGCCTGCCTTTCTAAGAACTACATGCCAGCTTCATGCTYCTCTCCAGTTCTTTGTATGGATGGCATCAGGATTATTGACTTTCTCAGATTGTACTGGATCAGTATGAAATGGTTGCCTTGCCTACTCTATAAACAATAAGGTTATGAAGTATCACAAGCACAGTAGCTTATGGAGGTCCCTTACTATAAGTCCCTCTTATGTGTTGCATTGTGTGACACATTCCTTGCCTGTTGCTTTAACTTCCTAACTGTTTGGGGTTTTTGTTTGTTTGTGGATTTTTGGTTGGTTGGTTGGTTGGGGTTTTTTTTGCAAATTTTTTCTTCTGGTGCAGGAACTTCTGATCCTGTTGTATGATTCTTATCAACAATGTCAGAGGGTTAAATATCTCAGATAGAAGTCCCTGCAATTTATATGAAAGCAGCAGGGTAGAGAATAAAAAGAATGCCCTCATAGAGAGAAAGGCCACAACCTGGGAGATTCTTCACTATGAACAAATTTTCTCATGTATTAAACAATCTATACAGGAGAGAGATTATCACTTTCCCCTCTTCCTTTGGAAGAAACTAGAATCAGAATTCATATCTTAGACCCTTTAGTCAGATAAACACAAGAGACACATCTGAAGAAAATCAAGCTTCTTAGTTCCACTTTACACAGGATGTCTTAGTTTGTGGATAATTTGATATTTATTTGTTCTTGGACATTATGGACATAGACCTACCCAAAAGAGATAACTTGGTTTGTATAAGGAAAGTAGCAGGATTGTACCAGCATTTTTACAACTAATATTCCTGCAGTCACTTCTATGCTAGTCCCCCTGTATGTCTCCTCAGTTAATGAAAACAGGTAATTATGGTTAAAGACAAAGTCTTTTACAACAGAGGTAAGTTCAGCAGTAGTCTTGAAGGACAGTGCCATCACTTAAAGAAAATTAATGTCTTAATCAATTGTGCCCAGGGAGGCTCTGGGTTAAGTGTAACTGATTCAGAACCACGTATGGGCAAGCAGCTGAAGTGCACAGTAGGCAATAGGGACTTCTGGTTCATAAATATTCACAAGGTATTTACGTGTCCCTGTGGTGGAAAGGACACGCTGACAAGTGCCAAACTCCCCGGACTGCTCCACTGTGTGGTAACTGTGGGGTGTCAGCTCAGCTTCTGCATCTGACTTGCATTATAGCTTTAATCCAGACTCATGCTAGGATTCCTTGGAAACTGTGCGCTTAGCTGAATAATTCATCATGTGACTTTCAATTATTTATGACTTCTTATAACAAATGATATAAAATCTAAAGGTGGGAGAGATTTGTTCCTTATGAATATCCAAGTGACARTCAGCAGATTGCTGTGTTGTCAAATTCCTGTGTTTGCTGCCTGTTTGGTTCTCTGAAGGTATTCCAAGGGAATGGTCATTTGATACTGAATTGATTAAAACAGAAACAAATTACTCCCTGGCAGTTGTTCTGTGCATATTCATTTAATTACATTGCTTTCCTTTATTCTTCTCCCTCATTTAATAATAAAAACTAGAAATTAAAACTGGAATTTATTAGGGCATTCTAGATTTGTGAAAGGATATTTACGATCTCCTTGAAAACTGATCAAAGGTGCATTTGCTGTAGGATGTCGTGGTTTGAGGGGGAAATGAAAAGTTGTAGTACTCAGGACCTTCCTGATTGTGGCTTATTTTTAAATGAGCTTGTCTTAGTGAACCATCTTTTGCTTGGTTCAGCCACRTGTACCTGTGCTTTTCCATGTAAGGCTCAGCTACTGTGCCATGCCTGCTGGCTGGTACAGTCATGCTTGGCCCAAATAAGAGACCATAAAAGCATTGACCTTGTGGATTTAGCTAGAGCAGTTTGAGAATTGAGCCTTCATGAGCTTTCCACTTGAGTGGCCAAGCATGACTTTCATATTCTGTGAGSAATATTGCAGTAGTCAAGGCGTAGAGCTAAGTGTCCAAGCAATTTCTTGCTGAACCTCTGAAAGGGTGGCTGATGCTCTCATGCTTTAGTTCAGAGTACATCTGCAGTGGAGGTTGCCAGGGAATGAAACTGTAAATACTTTGCTTCAAGTTTAGCAGGCRGTCYCAGCTATGACCACAATGGTTTCAGRTTGTTTCTAGTGCAAGCCAGTACGATCCTGATTCAAAGACAAGATTGGTAACCTTGGGCTCATCTTGCTGGAAACTGTGAGAAGGTGCTTTAATCCCTACCTCCTGCATCCCTGTCCATGCCCAGCTTTTCCTGTAGCCCAGCATCTCACAGTAGGGCTCCTCCAGCTCAATATAAGAAAGTTTAGGAAGCTACTATGCTGGATAAAGCTCTAGAGGTGCTGCAGGGAAGCTTGGCATTGAAGCACAAGATGTAAGATTTCACCCTGCCCATGCTGGTGATGGATTTGGCAATTTAAAGTCACAGCCATGCTGCAGTCCTTTGCACAGGCAATTACTGTGTTAAGTTTCCTAGTTCCCTCATAATAAAAAGCATAAATCCCAGCATTCTGTGGCTTCTATGGAAGCAAAGGATCCGTGCTGGAACGTGTCAAGACCTTTCGTTCTGCTTGTGTAACACARGTGTCTGTGAAATCCTCTCCAGTGCTGTCTGATACAGTTTTACATCTGCTCAGTCACCTTTATGAGCTTTGGTGGTATCGTTACTGGTTTTCCCTTTTTGTATTTTTTACTGCTCTCCTTTTAATACAACTTTCTTAAACTCAGTAGCCTACTTTTTCATTATGGGTGGGACTTGTCCATTTGACTGGGGAGGATTCCAGCTAGGTCTTTAACATATGTAAATGGGAGGCAGCATGCATTAAAGGAAATACTTCTTGGGTTTGCAATAAATCTTGTCTCCCACAGAGGCAAGCTCCCAGGAGCTCARTGCTGCAGCACTCACAGCATTCTGGTGTGATGTGCAGGCAGTGARCAGTGCTGCTGGTTGAGTTTGTTGTTTTGAGCATTGTTTACAAGCAACATTTCCAACATGGGGTGGAGAACTGTGCTTCAGGCATTATTGGTGAATTACCTTTCTTTTAGGTGCACGACAGAGGCAGAATTTAATGATTTTGTAGTTAAGCAAATGCCTTGAGATCAATTCTGTCTCATTCATTTTGCTGGAACTAGTTTTTGTGCATTTGTAAGCTAGCTTTAGTAAGGAAATGGGGAATGAATATSCCTGTCTATGCCTGCATCTTCTTATGGGCTACCCTTGTTGGCAAGGTGTTTCCTCTTAAGTCTGCATCAGGGTGGTTTGAACTTCTTCCATGCAGAATGAGCCTCCAKTTTTTTGTTGCATTCAGTACATTGTAATGATAAAACTGCTGCAGTGAGTGGAATAAATTCTGGATTTGCTGGACAGTCAGTGTACTTTTCCCTATTTTTTTTCTGTTTTGTTTTGTTGTGCTTATGTGACTTACTAGTAATTGTAATTCCTGGTTCAATGTTTCCCTTACAACCACAGTGTGCCCTTCTAAAACATTTTTATGTTACTGGGTAGTTGCTTAAGTTTTGAACTGCGTGTGTTTCTCTGATTGCTAGGATCAGAGAATCATACTCAGGAGACCTTAAAAGTATGAAAAGATTTTTTATCTAACAATGGATGTTATGTGCAATTAATTTCCCCAGCATTGCTTGATTCCCTTTGCCTTTGATGGCAGACTATTTAGTAATGTGCTTTTGTAAAGCTATAAACCTTTTTTTTTTTTTTTTGGGTACTATAGATACTTCAATGCATATCAGAAGTAAACATTGAAGGAGATGCCTGATGGAAAGAGACGTGTAGGGAGARTGAATTTTCTCATTAAAGTTGCAGCAATTACTGTTTAAATTACTTTTGGGAATTAGTTCCACTGGAGGGACAATACTGTTGACATAAATATCCTTGCAACAGTGAAAGGAACATAATTCTGCTTACAAATATATTTAAATTCAGAAGAGAACCAATTAAATTTTGCATTAACAAGTGTTTTAGTTGGATGTTTATGGGATACATTCTTACAGCAATTTGTAGTATGTCGTTTCCCTTCACAACTCCTATTGTTCAAAATGGTCTGTTTTCTGTGAACTGATGAATACAGATCATGATATGAATGTCTTTCTTCAAAATTTCTAATAGCAACTAATTTAAAAGTTCAAACTAATTCCTACAGAAGGAAAATTCTTTTTTKGCAGATRCTTYAGCCCAAGGCTACYAGTTGAAGAGTTATAAGATGGCAATTATGAGATGTTTAATCATATTAAAAAGCTTGAAGACAAAGTGCTGCATTCAGTCTTGAGTTCTGTAATGGTGTTTCCTCTTGTTTGAAAGCAAATGTTAATTAGCAGAGAGCAATTAGTTGTAAAGTATATTGTCTTTGTAATGAAATCACAGTGCTTGTTTAGAAGATTTGTTGTGTGATGGAAGTCTTCAAAGATACAGAAAATAAACCAATAATTTAGCCCTTTTTGTAGTTCTCAGAAATCCCATTTAGGTTAGGGACAGCTTGGTGCTTCGTTGCATTCTGAAGCAAGACTGGGCTGTAGGAGAAAGGTTGGATGAACAGTAGAGGGGGATAATGCAACATGTAACCAAAAAAGTATTGCTAAATATMAGTACATTCACAGGCATTAGTCATTATCTCATCATCATTTTTAGTAATTTTTCTGTTAAGACACAAATTTCTTCTGTTCAGTCACAGTCTATTAGCATTTGATTTAGATCTGAAACATATGAATGGACTATAAATGTATTTACATTTTATTTTTCYRTTTCTCTCTAGGAAAAAAAGGTTTCAAAAATATGATTTTAGAGAAAAAATCATCCTTTAGTAATCAATGCCTACTTTTATTCTGTCATTTTTAATCAATGTAGATTGCTGCYCAAAGTATCCCAAAGAATTAGTCACAACAATTGAATTTGTATATCTAAATAAATAATTTCATTTAATCACTTGTTCAGTTCTGTGGAAGATAACACAATTGCTCTGCCTTGCTTTTTAATTACTGATTTTTTTCTAAAATTGGTGCATGTAGTTGACCAAAAATATTTTAAGTTACACCTCTTTGTAAAAATGAGAGTTTGCTCAGTGCAGAAGAAAATKATATAAGCTGTATTTCTTGAGGCTAACTTATTTCAGCAGTATTCTCTTTCYAGAAGATATATTCTACATTTTTGGGGATACTAGTTAGGGACTGTTAGTTTTCAAATAAGCATAAACTGTTTTCATCATGAGTTGGCCTGTTCAGTGTTAGTGCATATGTTACAGCATTTGAAAATTTGGCATCTTGAAAAATATTTGTAAGTGCAATRATAGTGACTTGCTGATGGAAATGGAAAGTGAATGATCCATTTCACTTGCAAATTTAAGGAATTTCATTGCCATTCAAAGATATTAAAGCAAGGTTAAATTAGTTAAAGTGGTTATTCAAAAAATGAAATTATATTTAATCCATCTGCAGATATTACAGTGCTTGTAGAGAGATTGAATTCATAGTGGTTAACTCAGGACTTCGTTCTCAGTGTCTCTGAATGTTCATGAACAGTGTGAATGGTATGGTTTGGAGAACAGAAAAAGCGAGTTGCTGATGATTGTTCTGGCATTACAAGGAAGTCAGGGGGACCATGAAAGAAATGCAGCATTTGATTTAAGAAGCTCTGCAGCAATGTTGAAAAGAGCTTATGGCGTCACTAATAAATCCACAGTGGGCATGGGAAGACTTTTAGAAGTCCTGGAATAAATACTTGGGTCTGAAATGCTTTGGATAATGGTAAGAATGTATGCATAAGGAGGAATACCAAACAGCACCTGTTTGCTTTTCACTGGAAGTGTGGTAATCCTCTTCATTTTCCCGCAGAAATCAAGTGCTCTTAATTTTCTGTGTTTCTTTCCTTAGTTAAAACCAAGAATTCTTCTTGGTAGAACTGATTTATGTATTCTGACTTACTGTATTTCATGGTTTCACCAGCTTCCTCCTTCTCTRACAGATAGATGCATGTCTTTAAATTATCTCACCATGCAGACATTGGTGTTCCAAATATGATGGATGAAATGTAAAGAATAACTATTTGAATTTTTGTTGCTAGATGTCAACTGTAGAAAAGAAGAAGTGGTGATAGTGGGTGACTTCACCCTGTGTGTAGGCACATGGTGCCTTTGTTACCAAATTTCCCTGACAGTTTTAATAGTGTGGAAGCTTTATACAAACTTTCTGCATGAAGGTTGTCAGCTSCTCTTCAATTTGGTCCCYGTTTGCAGAGCKGTACCTTCTCTGTTTGCCATTTGATAAGTGGAATATAAGGCATCATTAATTAGACAGGTACTCCTTTAGTTTTTTTTGTTTGTGACCAATTTCAGACCCAGTTACAGACCCAGTAAGAGGTGATGTAATTTTACAGGATTGCACCTGATCCTTGAGCTGAGTTACCAGGGTGAAGTGATAGTCCTGCAAAGGTCAGCATGGACAGAAATACAGCACTCAGTTATGGGTTATGCTGCAATTCTCCATATTGGCAACTCAAAATCTTAATGAAATTATGATTAACTGCAGTTAACTGAAAAACTGCCTGTGTAAAATRAAGTTTCTGTTTAATTAAAAGCTCCAACTTTTGATCGTATATTCCTAGATCACAATTTTTCTGATATTTTATTCTTGACATTAAAAGAGTTGTATTTCTTTTACTTCCTTCTCAGTAAGCCAATTTACCTAGGCAATAATTCATATTGCATTTTACTCAATAAACAGAGTGCATTTTGAGAAACACTGCCTTTTAAGAATTGCATCTGGTCCAATAAACCAAATTATATAATAATAAAATATGTCACTGATGTAATCAGATACCAGATGGGTTGTAAAACATTCAATTTTAGATCAGTGCAAACAGACTGACATAAACAGTCAGCTGTGGTGYATTGTCAGTTACTAATAAAGCTCAAAAAGGGATTCCCACTGCGTGCCTGAATCCTGGCAGGTTCCACCTTCATGTTTGTTTTTCTCTTGCTCTCTTTAKCCCCACTTGCCTCCCATTATTGCACTTCCAGACCCAGTGCTTGGCTGCTTYTCAAAGTGTGACAACATGAGCCAGCAAGATATTTGCCAGCAKATATCTAAAGCCATATATCTTTAGAT
>CADDXX010000319.1:362489-405250 GCA_902810485.1 Alauda arvensis
CMAAARKTTTYYTTYTAGAAGCAAATGCCTTCCAGCTGTGGGTATGAATTAGAATTGCATTGCAGAAAACCAATATCTTATTTACAAGAAGTATATTTTCGTGATTTCTTCTTCTGGGAATTAATTTAAATGAGAAAAACACCTGTCATCTTGTCTGACAGCTGATGACAGCATTAAGATCACTGAGCGACTAAGATGACAACCTATCTGTACACATCAACACATCAGGCTTTTATTGCTGTCTTGGGTATGCAGGAAACTTGTATTAAGTGGTCTTTAACAAGGACTCATCCTGTTTGTCATTTCTGTGACATGAGTTTTATGAAGGAAGGGGTAATGACCCACGTCAGCTGAAGATGAAGAGCTTGCAGTGGGTATTGCCTCTCTGTGTTCCATGAAGCTTGTCTGCAGAGATGGAAACAGATCAAAGGGCATAGTTTTTTCATCACAATTCCTGATGGGGATTAGGGAAGTTTATATGAAAACTCAAACATTGGTAGTCAGAAGCTGGTTGTTCAGACTTAGGAAAAATTTTTCTCATAAAAAAACACAGCTTTTTTCCCCCCCTTAGATAAGGTGAATTATTGTTGCTTTATCACTGTCATGTTTAACTACTGTAACTTTATAACCGCACTCTATTGAGTGGGGAAATTACTAAAAGCACTGTGGAAGCTTCCCTTCAGTCTGAAACTTGCCTTTCATGTATCCAAATGTTTGGGGAAATTCACCATGGAGAGACTTGGGCAGAAGCTGCAAATGCAGCTACTCCTTATTTCATATGTGAATCTTGACCATATGCTCTGGGTGGGTTTGAAATAATTTAGATTTGATGTTTTGTTTATGTTTGTTACTATGCAGTAATCCATAGCACTGAAAACATGTTCTGAAGAAAACAGTGCAGCAGGTAATTAGTGGGAGAAATATTTCAAAACAGTATTTTTAATATATTGCTTAATCTATGTGGTGACTAGCATATTTGTCTGGTTTTTAATGTATTCTCATTGTTTACCCATGTCAATAGTTGGTCAATGTTACTATTTTGCATTTAAGGAAATTTTTGTAGGATTTTAAATGTTACATATTTTTATATTTTTCTGGTWTTATTAATACAAAGATTTCTCTTTTTTCCTCTAGAAAGGTCCTAAAGGAAATCTCTGTTGGAAACCTAAAGCCTAATGAAACAGTTGAAGTAAATCTGGAAGCACAACTACTTTCCAAATTAGACCATCCAGCCATTGTCAAATTTTATGCAAGCTTTGTGGAGCGAGATAGTTTCTGCATTATCACTGAGTATTGTGAGGTGAGACAAGAAATTTGAAAAAGTGTGTGTATTAAAATAGGGTCTTCTAAGAAACCATTTTATAAAATGTTTTAGTTTGAATTTTAGTCCTTATTTGTTGCTTGTGGCATCACCTGCTACTTGTTAGGYGTGTTCCTGTCAGATAAGGAATGTTACCTGCTCATGTGAGACTGATAAATAAACCACAGAGGAAGAAACAGGTAATTTWAAGTGCAAGTTCATTTGGTGTTACAAGTGCTACAAGAAGGGCTGAAATGCAGACACACTGCCAGATGTGTGGGAGAACTCAGAAAGGCTGTACCACTYGTGTGATGTGCTACTGACAGGGGAGAGAGGGTGAGATTGCAGGTGTGGGGGCACGATATAAAATCTGATATAAATGAGGAAGGGAAAACTCACTGGTGATTTGGAGGTGATTGCAAGAAGCTTAAGCCTGATCACATGGATGATGATGAGTGTGGCAGCAACACTGGCTTTATAAAATGAAAAACAGTGTGAGTCAAAGACCAGAGTCTAGAGGATAAAACATGTATTAAAACAGGATGTTCTACAGTATAGTTACCATTAATATTTTGACTCCAACATTTGGTTTAAGAACATATTGCTGGAATCTGTCTTCAAGTTTTCAAATATGAATTTCAGCATATTTRAGCCAGTTTTTTAGTAGTTTATATAAAACAAGTGCCTACTTTGTATTAAATATAGATGTGCTCTTTCAAAAAAAGTCTGTCATACAGAAAGTGATCTTTTYATGAAACTGTGAAGCAAACTCTTCAGTTGTGCTCTGCTACATATGCTGAAATGCTTTGGAAGATAATTAACTTAGACTACTGGGTTACCTGCACAAAAGTCATATTTGACTTAACTAATCACACTTCAAGAATTTAGCTTTCATGGGAATAATTAAACAAATACCATTCCTGTCATTTATTTCTTCCTKGGAAGCTTTCTTTGATGGCAGTTAAATGCATATTTATTGCTGGCATATTTAAAAATKAAATCTGAAATGTTCAGTTCTGTGATACAATCTGAGTATTTGTACACATACTATTTTAACACCCATGCACAAGTTTTTTGTGCCATTCCCTGAATGTCTGACAGCTGGGGTTTGAGAATATTGTCAACTCTTTGAGGAAATCCGGAGCTCAGGACTGAAGGATTATTCTAACTCTCCAGTTATTCCCATACACTCATAATTTTCTCTCTATTAGCAGTATAGAGTGGCCCAATACAAGATCAGTTAACCATGTAGGAGTAAAGGAGCCTATTTCAGCAGAGCTATAGTGTCTTTTATCTATCCATTGCTTTTTTTGTTTTTTTGTGGGATTTTTTGGGTTTTTTTTGTTGTTGTTTTTGTTTGGTTGTTTTTTTTTTGTTAATTTGGCATAAAATCGTAGGTGAATAAGAAAGAGCATGACAGCAGAGTAATCACAAGCATCACTCCTTGGAGCTTTGGGGGCTTTTTTATGCAGGCACTACAAACTACCCTGCATGAAAATGTTTTGGTACAGAGTTACCCTAGGGTCTGGGAGTCACATCCTCAAACAGGTGAGAATGTACTACAGCAAGGAAGGTGAAGGAAGAGGAAATGGATTCCTTGACTATGCACTGAATCTTTTCAGTTTTGAGGCTGCTAAGTGTTGATACTGTCAGGATGATACTTGATCCAATAGGATGTGCTTTCTGACTTTTCCCCAAAGAGATGTTCTGTGGTATCGTTGCATTTAAGCCATTACAATATATTTCATCAAATGTTCAGACAAGGAAAAGTCWGAACCAAAGCAAAGCTGCACACAGTGCTATAAAATTTCTTTTCTATTTTAGTCAGAGTATTTCCAGAAGGCATACTTCTGTAATTACTTACCTATGATCTGCTTTTGTGTGTGGTAGGATTTGGGTGCTTTGACCTAAAAGGTGCCTGTTTAAACCATGGATAAATTGAAAATGAGAAAAATGCAGTGCTACCTGATCCTTGCTTGGACATCTAGTGCATTCAGTTTCTCACGCATAGAGTAATTACCAGATTGGCAGTAATTGCTACTCCTGGGCAGACTCAAAACAAAGAGCACACATTAAGTTGGCATGGAAACAGAACTGCCCCCCTGAGCTCTGTTCTGTTTTCTCCAAAGTTCAGTGACTTACTCATTAGCCACGGTGCTTGACAGTGGTTCACTCTGGCATGAGTGGTACAGAGTGAGCCTCCAGTGCTGTACCTCGTCCTGTGCTACACCTTGTCCTGTGCTACACCTTGTCCTGTGCAAGAAAAACAGAGAACACTGGTCTCCATGGCCCAGCTTGACATCTTCTGTTACAGCTGAATTTAATCAAAATTATAGAAAAGTGTATTTGTTCTGTTTTGATCTTATTTGTTTAGCTTCTTAGACACTTTCCCCAAATCAAAATCTTATGGGTAGTATGAACATTTTCAGCTAAAACTGGTTTCAAACAAAAATGCCTTAATGAACCTTGGATTTAATTTTTTATTGTAAATTTAGCTTCAATAAAATACAGTTTTCACAAAGCAGTTACTTTAGAAATTGCATCATTTTAATGTAATATAAGGCAGAACTTGTTGTACTTTCCCCCAGACAATTATTTATGTCTCTTGACTGTGGTCTCAGCTGTGATGTGAGTACACATATGCTAAGGAAATCTGAGCAAAAGGAATAACTAAAGCAGTCAATGCCTGTTCACGTTATCAGCTCTAGATGCTAAGCTGTTTTAAATAATTTACTGGTGTGTTTGATACTCTGATATTTAGACAGAAACTGCAGCTTGGAAACTCCATATGTACTTAATATGTTAAATCGTTGAATTCCTTAGGAACTTCACTAGACTGACCTATCAAAATGCAAAATTGGGTTCACAAATTTTTTCAGGGTTTCRCAGCAGCAGTATTTCAGCAAATCTTTTGTGATGTGTTTTTGTTTTCCTTTTTTTAGACACAAAGTCAAGGGTGAATTAATTGTAGGACATTGAGACCACTCTTCCCTGCTTGAAGGTAGAAAGTTACAGAGTTATGTGAGGGTACATGTAGTCCATTATTCAACTGCTTTTGTTCTCCTCAGACCTTTTGCAGGAATTGTCCCTCAGCTTCAGGGCATTCACTGCTATAACTCTGTAGGTACTGCACGTATTTTCCTTTGAGTTTTTCATGGCAATGTGTTGTTGTGAGAGAGGACACATTGGGACAGGGAGAAATGGTGATTGGAGCCTTCTGCACTTCACCTATCCTCACCTGGGTAGTACCCAGTCCCCCGAGGCCAGCAGCCAGCTGACACATGTTTGAGCACCCCCTCAGTCCTGGGCTCTGGATGGTCTGGGGCATCTGTCTGGAACAGTTKATTTTATAATAATGACTCATTGTTTTCGAGGTGCATGAGTAGACTTGGTCACAGCCCATCTGGCTGCCATGCAATGCAGTACCCAGCAACAATTTTTCTTTCCTTCCTCTTTCTGCTGCAAGCAACCAGGGGGAAGCTGCTGAACATTTGGAGTTGCAAAGGGGAAGCAGCTGCTGAGAGTTCCAAGTTCCCAGAAGAGCTTCTCTCTGGGCTGCAGCAGGGCAGCAGATGGAGAGCTGAACCCAAATTCCCTTCCCTAGTGTATGAGATGATTCAGACATTTCAATTAAAAAATTGCAGGACATTGTCAGGGAACACATTTTTGATAGCTGACAAAACAGATATGCTTTGTTTTTACACACACTTTTGAATGTTGTAACTTAGAACCAGAAAGGCCATAGAAATTACTGTAAATTCATATCAGAAGCACATGAATATATAGATCTGCAAAGGACAGAATCTGCTTATTTTATAGCAGCACTACAAAGCACCAGGAACAGAAAAATAAGAAATGCTGAAGACATCATAAAATGGTGAGAGTCAACAGTGCAGAGGAATAAAGGGCTGATGATAGGAAATTATGGTATGGATACAGTTGTACAAATGACATAGTTTCTTGTCTGTGGCACATAAAACTTCTGATTTTATGTAGAATATATAATGTAAAAGTAATGATTTATGGTTAATAAGCTGGCCTGATGTAAGGTGATTAGTCACTAGAATGTAATCATACTCACAGTCCCTTTGCTCTGGGGTTAGCTRCCTAACACATTGCTTACCATTAATGTGTGTGCATTCTTGTAGACAAAATTGATTTATTTAATAAATTGGATAAACAATCAGCTGACAACCATCTGTATATTTCTGAGCAAAAAAAAGGGTTTCCTTGAAGTCTTGAAATCCTCTTTCATTGTGTTGTACAACTGGTATTTTCAAATATCTGGATTACAGTTTTCAGCTACTCTTTTTCTGGGTATATTTTCTTGTTTATTGGCACTTCCTGCTGTGTGTCCTATTGTTTCATTCCCAGTGCTRCWTCAAGATCAATTGTTATTTTAATGAAGTATCACAATAACACATGCTGCATATTCTTGAGGCTTTAAATATTCTGRCAAAAKTTTGGAAGAGGGCAAAGTGTCATAATTAAAGAGACTGTRTTTTAATTCTTAAGAGAACAACATGGTTTCTTTGATGCTGACATGGTTATTATAAAGTAATAAATGAGTGTTGCTTGAGTGTGCAAGTAGTGGAAATGCTTTTCTCAAATTTATTAACTTATTCAGACTGATTGGGGCAGATTAATTTTACTTACCTAAGTGTCTGCATCATAGCCAGTCAATGTAGGCCCTCATCATAAATCTTAGCAGTGAAACAGTGTTCCTACAACATGATCCATCCCTTCCTAAGGCAGACAACCAGATGACAGAGATAGTTGCACTAAACAGGTGCATGTTCCTTGGTGTTGACTATAAAGGTTTGGGGTGACCAGCTTAGATGCTGAAGTTGGAAGAAGGAAGAACATGAAGGAAGGAAGACATGAAGGAAGAACAGTTGGAAACTTTGATGATATGGTGTAATAGAAAGAGAAAACTACAAAGCCAGACTGGTTGATATCATTTTAATCCTCACTTGCATATGTGTTTGGTGCTGGGAGAGTTCAGAATTTATGTGCATATGTTGATTTTACAGACCTAGGATAGGTCGGATGATAGGATGCCTGAAGGCCTAAGGAAATGGGGTCCTGTGCTATGATGAAGGAGATAGCATTTTGAAAACTTACCTTAAATTTACACATGTGTTGTGATATTTTCCAGGGTGGAGATCTAGACTTAAAAATGCAAGAGTACAAAGATTCTGGGAAGATGTTCACTCAAAGTCAAGTGATAGACTGGTTTATACAGTTGTTACTYGGAGTCAACTACATGCATGAAAGGTACAGTCACTTGAAATGAGAGCATTTAGCTTGGGAGGGGAGTGAATGGACTCACTGACTAGCTGGAGGTATTCAAACAGAAATGAAAGTTCTGTTCACCAAATTATYGTAGTTAGTTTATGTCAGATACCTCAAATGTAATTAATTACCTACCCTGCAGGAACAYTGTGCATTGCATCTTTTAGCAGGACAGTGATAATAGTCTTCCAGCATTAGACACACTTCTTTCAGAGCCAAATGGAAAATGGAGCACAGTAGGAATAGTTCAATACTGTTAGAAGAAAATGGATTAAAAGGTTAAAACAAAGTCATCTTTTTAAAGGGGAGTCAAGAAGCATGTCCTGCACATATTTAATGTGAAGCATCCAGTATATGTGCTTGATGGACTCCCAGTAAAATCAATGGAGTTATACACATGCATTCTTTGAAAAGAGATGGCACTTTTAACAGTACATCAAAKATTAACTTAAAAAATGACTGCAGACCATCCAGACATGAGGAGATCACACATGGTTGGGACAGGGGTAGTGTATATAGATGAATACCTACCTGGTCATCTCCATGAGCRTAGGTCTTGCCTGCAGTGTGATTTRGGCAGGCTGAGTGCAGTGATGGAAAGATTTCCCTTATTGCCAGTGTGCTGGACATGTACAATGCCTGTCTGGTTCCTTTCTGCATCATCCTTYGCAGGGCTTGGGCAAAATTTGCTTGCCTGAATTTTAGGTGCAACCAAGCAGTAGGTAGAGAGGTCACCTGCCGTCAAGAACAGAAGTTAAGTGTGTGGGATGTGTTTGACCTAAACTGATGGATGCCTAATGAGTTTTTGCCAGTGTCAGACTGCAGAGGGAAAAGGGCAGAGTGAATTGCTGCCCAAGATGCAAGAGAATTTTTGTTCCTAAATGCCAGTTTATCTAGGGCTTGTACCTGAAATGCTGCCCTGCCAGTGATGGGAGAGCACACAGAGAATTCCCTTGGGATGCTGTGCTCTTCAGCAGTCACCTCAGGCCAAAAGGACAGAGGGAAGTGGAAATAAAAATCCTGACAGTTTAACTAAACTATCAGTGTGATTTGGGGGTTTTTTTCCTCTCTTGAACTTCAATTTAACAACTTATTAAAAGTTTTGGTGCCCTGGAAAGTCCCCTTTTGGCAAAATCCTTTTTTTAACATGTGTGTTTAGAAGATGCATTGTGCAGAATAATGAAGCATAATAACATAAACATTCCATTTGGGCTCATGGTCATTGTAGGCCCCTTCCAACTGAACTACTTTATTTTACTCTGTGAGTTACTATTTTTGTCTTTAGTTTTCTGTATATTCCTATGCCTCTTTTATCTCGTCTCTCTATTTCACTTATCTTCTACTTGTTCTCAAATAAATCTTTAAAATCAAATAAGATCCTAGAAATAAACTTTATTTGGTAAATATGTATATAAAATTTGGTTTCCTGAGAAGTCAGTTAATTCTTYACTTAAAGCAATTTGATTTTCCAAACAGGATTTTATTTTCTTCTTTTCAACCATAGCTAATAGTACCTCTCCAGACACTTTCAAATAACTTGACAGTTTTCATTTATATATATTTATTTGTATTTTGTGTTATTTGGCTGTATGTATGTTATGAAATATAACCTTTYTCTTATTAGTATAGAGTCAAACAAGAGCTTAAATGGAAAAGGTTAGGCTTAAAAAATTTAAAGCTACCTACAAAAGTTTGAAATACTAAAACATAATAACAGCCCTCTGTTTCTGTATAAAGGAGTCATGCATTATTTCTTCTCTACTGACATAGAAAAAAGCTGTAATATATGTTTGAATTATGTTCTAATGCCAAGAAAGCTTTTCCCTAGAATTAGAAGCTTGAAGTGTTTATAGCCTGTGGGTTGCTCCTTTCCCATGCCATTACTAAGAAAACTCAGCTGCTGTGGATGAGAGGGTTTTTTTTTCCCAGAGCAGCAAAAATTTTATTTATGGTTTTAAACACAGACTATTCACTTGTCCTTCTTGCTCAACTTTAGTTGAACTTCCACACTTTTTAAAAAACTCTTATGCTGGAAACTTAATCTAATTTTTTTTTAAATTTGAAACTTAAAAAAAAATTATCTAGAAAAAACAAACAGATTCAATCCTTATCTGCCTTTGATATAAAGAAWGGGAGAAGTAAAAGAGAGACAACACAGTTCAGTGATCTTATCCTGATGGAGACCTTTAGCATGAAGCCATCCTGTAGTCTCTCATAGTACACATAGCCCAKTGCATGTCAGTGCTCAAAATTAATCCCACAGCAATCAGACAATGAGGCCATTGATAAATTTAACCTCAGTTTGAATAGGCTGACCATTATGCTACCCATCATTTTGCTAATCTTTATGAAGAATTTATGAACACAGATTTTTATAAGGTTACTCTTTAAACAAACAGCAGGTAATACAGGGTTCACACACACAAAACCTCTTACTCTTCTGCAGAGTTCTTCAGACAGACGAAAAAGAAATTAACTGTGCATGATTTCACAGCAGTAATATCCTTCAGCTTCCCTCAGCTTCACTTGTAGCTCATTCTGTTGCAGGCAAAGCTTCATTCAAGGAGGCTGCCCACTGCTCAGGGCTTGTCCTGTTCTTTTRTGACTATGAGCCAGCAAGCAGGTACTCTACAGAACATAGATGTGGGTATATTCACAGCCCAGATTTGAAACTGTCCTCAAGAGTTAATTTCTACCCAAAATAACTACTCAATAACCATTTCACAGTCCATCAAGTAAAGTCTTGCTGGAGCCCAGCTAATTCATGGTGCTTTTACAGGTCTTTCTTTTCCTACAATGAAATAGTTGCTCTCTTTCTTTAACTGGATTTACAGTGCAGGCTTAATATTAATTTCTTACTAGTAATAAAGAATTCATTTCAGTTAAGATTTCAGCTGGTATCTTGTTTATCTTCAGACATATCATAGCAGAATAAGTTGTATTGCATTGAGAGATATCATAATGGGAAGCTGAGGAAAACACCCCAGATATCTCTTTGTCATATTAATATATGAAAACATATTATGATTATTGTCAATGCAAATATTTAACATTTTCATCAATATGTTGCAAGAGTACAGTAGCATTACATTGTAATTCAAACTAMTGTGACCCAAACATCTTTTTTTAATCTCCTTTTCAAGTAATATGCTACTGAAAGCTTTCTGAATCATTCTTYTACTTCAATATACCCATTATTAAAATAATAAATATTCAAGAARGTTTCAGGTTCAAAAATCCTGTGGTTATATTTCTGCAAAGGAGTACTATTAAAAGGAGGTTGAAATCCACCAATTCTCAGCAACAATGTGCAAGAATAATTTAACTCAGTGAAAGCAAGTTCTTTSAAAGGATCTGTGTGATGAATGGTAAGAAAAGTCCTTATGAATATCAATTAACACAGCAAGGTTTCTGTAAAAGTGTATGTGTATATAAAGGCATATATATACTTATGAAAGAATAACATATATCATCTTAGTTTAATTTCCTTACTGGTCTATGAGTGTATGTGTATTGCTCACAGAAGTTGTCAAATAGAGAACAAATTATTTATAAACAATATTTTATAAACATGGGAGGTGGCATATTGAATATAACTTTCGTTTTTCCCAATGTGCAAACCTTTTCCTAATGAAAATAAAAGCATTACTTTCAGGAGAAAAAAAATTGAAAGAAAAAGAAGGGRAAAAAGATTGCTATAAGAAACATAAAGAATTCTTTTCCTTGACCCACAAAAGTAGAAATGTTTCTTTTGCATGCCCAGTCTATGTACATATGGCAATGAATTCTAGTATTATGTTGCATTTTTTTTCCCATTTGTGAATTGAGTATATAAAATTGCATATTTTTTCTCTTTTTGCAAAAAAATATTTTCAAATGAGTTGTGGACAAAATTGAGTATTTAAATTGTGCTGTAGAATGCATATTTTCTTATCTTAATCTAGAAACTATTTTGGAAATAATGTCATTATGTCAGTGCCTAAGACTTTAATAATTCAAATTTTAGATAATACTTGAGGATTGCTCARAAAAATTGGAATTGAGTATTATATTTATTTTTTCTGCCCTCAAAAGTCTTGGAGCATCAGTCTCTTTCTTTACATGGTCTGAATGGCTGAGTGATTACTGTATTTGCAGTAGCAAACACAGTTTCTGTAGCCAGTATGTACCAAATGCTATTCTGACCTCCTCCTGATGACTCATCCTGTGTGTTAGCAATCATTTCAAACGTGGATGAGTTCTAGTTTAGGTGAGGTTACAGACAGCAAAGCTTTTGGAAATGTTATTAACAAGAATTAATTGAGAATATGTTTTGCACACTGCAGAGGTMCTTTGTTTTCCTAAGGGGCTGCAGAATTACTGTCACACATGTGAGACTTACAGAAATTAAGAAGATTCTGTGTATCCTTACATGGTGTACAGCTTCTAATGTTTTTTTTCAAACTGTGATGGAAAAATAAGTCTGTAACAGCTAATTGTTCTGTTCCTTTTCCTTTTCATCTTTGTCTTTGTAAAGTTCTTTTATCTTCCACACTGTYACTGTAAAAAATTGAACTGCTAGCTTAGGCTATATACATATTTGTCTTTGAAGTAATACTTTTGCTCTGTAGGAGTCTTCCCTTAGCTTTGAGTAGCTCTTAYTGCTGTTTCTCTCATCTGTTATTCTCTTGTGAGGCATCTCACTCTCCTGGCAGAAAATAAGATGTAATGCTTTTAAGACGAGCCAGATAGGAATTCTTGCCTTTCTGCCTTCCTCTGCAGCTCATGCTATGTCTGTGTTCTTAAGCTGGGATCCCCAGGTCTGTTTTTATTATCCTGCTTAGGCTCTCACCCTGCATGTGGGTGCCTGTGAATGCACCTCTGTGAAGCTCCTTAATGCCAYTGTCCATGGATTTTTACTGACAGAGTTAGACTGTAGCACTGGTGGGCTGGCATTTCYAAAAAGGGCTGAAGTGAAATACCTGAAATACTTAAGACATGACTCTGAATGCTTCCAGTTGGATAAGGCTGAATTTCCTTTTCTATTGCAGATGGATACTTCACAGGGATTTGAAACCCAAGAATATATTTTTGAAAGACAGTCTTCTTAAAATTGGTGAGATTTCCATACTTTTTTAGGATATATTTTCATGTGATAGAACAGTCCAGCAGACATTTTGTCAATAAGGAGATTTAAAGAAAATCATGTCTGAAATAGCATTTTGATTTGTGGTCAGACATTTATTTGACAGATGCAGAGAGGCAATGAAATCTCTAGCCTTGAGGATGCCTCAAGCTTGGCTGGACCTGAGCAGCCCCATTTAACTTTGAGCCAGGGGTTTGAATCAAATGACCTTGTGAAGCCTCTTCAAACCCACATTGTTCTGTGATATTGTGCYTTTGTGGTGTTTTTATTTTGAAGAATTATGGACAATAGTTTTTCCCATGTTTTTTAAATACTAGCAGTGTTCTCTGGATGTACAGTCACTTTATCTGTCAATAAACAAAAAAAAAAGTWTATATGAATAGATACATGTTTATATTAATAGATTATTGTTTCTGCTGATATATTCAGGAGACTTTGGAGTTTCTTGTCTTTTGATGGGTTCATGTGATATTGCAACTACTTTTACTGGSACACCATACTACATGAGTCCAGAAGTACTGAAGCACCAGGGGTATAATACAAAATCTGACATCTGGTGAGTAATCATAATGCTATTGTGTTTGGATTAGTAATTTATCTCCACTAAAACTATTTCAGGAAATTAGAATCAAATGTTGCAATCTGAAGCCTTGCCCTTTGTGTTAAGAAGCATGYAGTTGGCTTTTACTGTGGGTTATCTGAGACTTTAAAGGAGAATAGGATTCAGGTCCAGTCTCTGGTGTGATACAGGATGATTGTGGACAAAGATCAGGTTTTTCTAGGAAGGGGGAATCTCTTTTTTTTTGTATTGAGATAGATGAATTGAGAGAAGCAACTTTCTGTGAAACTRTAGGTGAATGAGCAAAGAGTGATTCTGGCTGAGAGGATAGAAGGACTTTCATAGGAACTAAATGTAAGAACATTGGCAAATGTTAAAAGCAAAAAAGTATTTGGAAGTGGAGCTGAAAATAAGAATAACTGCAGTGTTAGAACAGAAACCAAAAGGCACTCTGTTTTAGAAGAGGCTCAAAGGTAGAAAGAAAAGTGTCAGTTCAGCATTTAGATGGCACAAATTCTTGAGATCAGGACTTCTGAGGTGATGATTAAAGTTTAGGAGCTGAGGTCTGTTGAAAGACTTTAGGAAACTTAGGTGTGCAGCTACTCTTCCATGCTAAGATGAAGAATGATTTTTTTGGAATGGCAAAAATATCTGGCTTGTTTATATGTGTGTMCTGAAGCATCTCATGTTTTAAGTTTATAGTTAAAAGTGTTGAGTTTTAAATTTTTTTTATATTTATTTTATTTATTTATTTGTTTCTTTTATGAGGTACTTTATTCTTTTTAGTTTTGTTGGGTTTTTTTTTCTGTATGTATGTATATCAGAAGTTTAGTTTTTTATAAATATTTCAAACCAGGAAAGTTCCTTTGTAAGACATTTGGCCCCTGGAATATAATTTACTCTACCTTTATCTCAGTTTTGCCTTTTCAAAATATACTTGTGGCTGCAGGATATAATTCTAAAGGTACAGAACAGTCATCTGTATTTTCAAATGGTAGCAACCATTTTTCACAGTTGACATATCCAGTCCAGTCAATGGATATGTCAGGGATCTCATCTCATGGCCTGTGTAGCTGACTGCTATGGATTTAATGTCAGATTCTCTCTTGTTCATCCATAGCAAATATCAGTTAATGCATGYAGTCAATAAAAATATACTGGGAGAAGATTTCAAAAGATGTCAAAACAAATGAATAGACAGGGAAGCCTKCCTTCTGTGCTCTTCTACTGTAAGGAATAATTTCTTTTATTGCAGTGCAAATAGAAAGTAAAACACATGTGTGAGTTCTATTTGTGATTACTGGTGTCAATTTATATTTATAGGTCACTGAAGTTGTATAGAGTAAGCATAAGCAGAGTTAGGTCCAATACTTCTATAAATCATGTGTTGATCACCCTTTCAAAATTTACAAAAACACAGCAAAAAAAAGCCTGCCCTCCCAAACTCAGTAGCTACCAGCTTTCTGCTATACTTTCTGCCTTTTATGATCTTTCCAAAGCATTACCAAGAGCACTCACCTGAGGYTGACACTGCCTTCATCAGGAGCTTCTTTGGCCCTCACTGTAGTGGCACTAAGGAGGAGGTGTGCCCTGCTCAGTGCTTCTCCAGCCTACAAAGCCCTTCTTTTTTTGAGCCAGAAAACTTTTCTCATCAGGACTCATGTGTTTGATTGATACTCTTGTCTTTCAGTCTTTTAATAATGATTCTATTTGATTTTTYCCCACTGTCCCCATTTAACAGGGGCCAAAAGACAAGACARCACTGAGCATACAGGGGAGCCCACCMTGGAGGCTCCAGGTGAGATTTTAAATCCTTGGGCCACTTYGCAGGAAATTTGGTTGCTCATGAAGAATCAGAGACTCATAGAATGGTTTGGGTTGGAAAGACCCTTAAAGATCATCTCATTCCAATTCCCCTGCTGTGGGCAGGGACATCTTCCTCCAGATGAGGTTGCTCAAAACCCCATCCAGCCCTTCCTTCTAATATGTCAGTCATACCAGCCTGCCAGCAAACTGGCTGTGGATACGCTCAGTCCCTCTGTCCATGTTAAACAGCACCGTTTGTTGACCTCTGAGGAATTTCAAGGAGCTGCCCAAGACTTTTATATGCATATACTTTTATATGTAGCTGAAGTGACGTTCTCTCTTCAGACTTGTCCTTCTCTAGCAGGACTCAAAAATTCCCATGCAAAAATTCAGACTTTCAAGTGTTCCCATGTAAAATGTACGATAATGTAAAATATCTTCTGGAAAAGACAATCAGTGCTATCTCACCTTGTTATCATGCTCCTCTCATTGTTCAGTTCAGTTTATTGGAAAGACTTTAATTTATGCTGATKTACTGATATGCACTAAGGAGACACTGTGCTTTTCAGGTTCACTGAGRTGTTCTTCAAATGGCTTTTCAAACCTGGTTTGAATATTCACAGCACAGCAGCTGGTGCAAGAAGTGTTGTCCTTTATAGTCCAGGGTCAAATAGATAGGGAAAAACTTCATGTTTTACAGTTTTTCCCTATGGAAGTTCTGCGGGCTCAGAGAAGTGTCAGAATTTGTTTTTCTTCAGTTAAAATGTCWGGGCTGAAGTTCTTTGCCATTCCATGCTTTATGTCAAATCTAAATTCACAGGAGGCAAATTGAARTTGGCTCACGTGTTTTCCCCAGCATCCCTGAGCCTGGACTGGCTGGGCCATGAGAGAAAACCTTTGCAGATGACACAGTCTGGGATTTCCTCCTTTCCTGACAAGGAGCTTCCTCAGGGAGCTGATCTCAGTTTGGCACCACTGCCTCTGCCCATTGGTGTTTCCCCCTACGGATCCAGCTGATGGTTTGTGCTGTGTTTGGGTAAATTGGGCTGCCCAGACCACAGATCTTGAGGCTTTCATTTTATTGTGCTTGTTTGTCTGTGCTTTCCCCCCACTCTGTGTTTTCCTTTAATATCAACAGTCAAAAAATGAAGCAAAAGGCTGAGGGGATGGTGATGGGGAAGACAGCAGCGGGGAGGTCTCATTTAAGGGCTGGTGAGTGAATGTTGTGGAAATTAAATTCAGAGACATATTCCTCACAAACGTGGAAGCCAACAAATTCTTAGGACCTTCTGATATGATCAGACTAAGAGATATAAGCCATAAAGGTATATGCATTTATATTATCTGACTTTTCATGTTGGATTTAAAGCTAACCTTTGAAGAACTGTAACGTTTTTTACAAAATGTCAGAAGGTATTAAAAGGATGACAATATTTATGTAAGCAAAACCAAAAACCTCAGGGTGGTTTCTCCTAAGAGAGAGAAGTTAGAGGTCTGTCAGTTGAGACTGGGGAGAACACACTGAAGCCTGTCCAGATGCGCCATTTTATGATGTAATTGAGCATAAGTAGCTTGACATGAACTGGTCATGCCACAGTTTTGCTGAAATTATGTGCTCTTCAGGAACTTTATCAAACCTATTCCTGAACATAGGGAGTTGTCAAACCAAATGTGCTTGCTGGCTGGTTTAATGACCATTTTAGAATTTTACAACATTGGCACTTCTCCAGGCTAAGATTATAGAACTAATTAAATTATATGTTTCAATCATGTGTGGATTGCTTATGGCAATTGGGAAGCAATTTCCTCCTGCTCCTCACAAGGTGCTTGGGCCAGAAATGTAGAAAAACAACTGAGAAATGCAGTTTTGAACCAAAAGCTTCTCTGTTACTTCTTTGTTTGCAGCTCAGCAGCTCTCTTGGGMAGAAATAGCCTTGTTCAGGAACCCAGGGCAGCATTCTCAGCTTAGGAGATATTTATTTAATGTCAAAGATTTTGATCCTGCAGAAAGAAATTTTCTTTTTTCCTTTACTTTTCTTTACTTTTTCCCCTGATTTTCTTTCATGGGACAGATGGGGTTTTCCCTGGGTAGCCTGTTCACAGCCCTGGCTGCAGCAGAATGCCCTGGGCATTCTTTTCATCCTTCTCCACCTCAGGTGTAGTCAGAGTACTAAAGTAGATGAATAAATCAGCTTCCCTGATGTGTCAAATCCCATGTTCCTAATGGCTCATTAAACAATTYCTAGCTGCCAGAATCAAGCAGCTTCCAAAACAGATTGATTCTGCAAAAAGAAGTTATAGTACAGTCTGTCAGGTTGGGATTTTCCTTCTTTTTTTCTTCTCTCTGGCTGATTTCCATTTTTATTTGATGCTTTCAGATGCAGTGTGCATAGGGTTTTTTTGGTTGTTCTTTTTGCTTCAAGTATTTTCTCATGGAATAATTATCTTGTTTCAGAGTCTGAACATACATCATAAATACAGATTATCATCTGTGTCTTACTGTTTACTGAATTTGAAAGTTTGAAAGATTTTTGACAGTTAAATCTTTAAAAAACCAAGGCAAATATTTATTTACCTCAGTAGCTGTTCTTTACTTGGCTCAATGCTTTGCTAATGGTTTTCACATATTTGCTTGAAAATACCAGTGAGAGGAATCTCCCCCATTCTCTGTCTTCTTCCTTATTTGCACTGATTGTAGAGCCTGGGTTTCAACTTTAAAATTATTTGCTCTTAYTCTTTTATTGCCAGATGGACCAAAACAACTCCTCTTCTTAAACCAAAATGAAKAATTGACATTTTATTCATTATTTGCTTTCAAAGATTTTTATACCCYTTTCCTGAAAGCCATTCAGCCATACATATTTCTTATCATTATGCTTTATTTTCTTACTTCTTCTGGAATCACTGGTTGAATTATAAATACCACAGTCAAATATAAAGATATTTAAGCTGGTTGCTTAGATGAGCCTCATCCTTTATCTGACTCTCACCAGCATTTTCTATGACGTTGTTTAAGTCAATCATTGATCAAGTCAGCACCCCTGGCTGGAGAAAGGGCTGAGCATCCTCCAGGGCCTGCAAAACTCTGCTCACTTATTTTTTAAAAGACATTCACCAGGCAAAACTCAGCTGAAGTGCAAACTGTTATGAGTAGTCATTATATAAAATTATTAGGAGARTGTTTGTTTTAAAATGTTCAGCTTGGTGACCTTTTATGATGGCCATTAGGACTGGTGAATAATATATGCTCTTCCTATTTGTTTATTCTTCAAGGTCTCTGGGATGCATTTTGTATGAGATGTGCAGTATGAACCATGCATTCACTGGGCAGAAYTTTTTGTCTGTTGTATTAAAAATTGTGGAAGGTGAAACACCTTCTCTTCCTGATACATATCCAAGCCAACTGAATGCTGTGCTATGCAGGTATGTTATTTTCTTGTTAACAAGGTTTTTCAGTAAGTTTGAGCAATTGCTTAATTACTGCTTTTGGTTTCTAATGTTTCAGCATGTTAAGCAAGAATCCTTCATTGAGACCAGCAGCAGCAGAGATCCTMAAATCCCCTTATATTGATGAGCAACTAAAGGTATGTAAGAAAAAGCAGCACCTGTACACCTGCCATTTGAGTATGTATTTTGCAAGAGCAAAATGGAGGCAGGGAAAACATGTTGAGGAAAACCAGTTTGATAGCTGTTGATGGGAGTATTAATCTGGGGGACTTTCAGAGCTGTAGTACAAATATGACTGAGGAACGAAGCCTTCATCACTTGATATGCTGGATGTATCCCCTCTTAAATGTTATGAAAAATACATTTATGCATAACAAATGTAGATCACTTRGGCCTGGGTACATATWTCTCTAAACTGTTYTSGTTRGTCATAGTTTTAATGAAAACCAATGCCTTTTGCTCTTTTTGCCCAGGGTTCAGTGCCTTTATTGTTTGGCTTTCTGAGAAGGTGGAGGGAAACTGCTTGGTCAGTTTTTATATCAGGATGGTATTGGGTAATAGGTGAAGATTCTGGATAATTTTAGCATCAAGTCTTGATACCCCTTGTGTTTTATTTCCTTGCAGAAAATACAGTACAAGTTCACAAACATGACTGTGAAAGACAAGGCACTTAACTGGCAGAAAGAAACTGCTCCCATTTTTGGTGCTGTGTAAGTATTTTTAACAGTTTTATGGGMAATAGTGTATGAAATTACAGTGTTGCCAAATCATGTCATTAACACTTGTGTTAATCTTGTAGTGCTTTATGTTTAGACAAACTATTCCTCTGAAATACATGAGAACAACCACATTAGGGAGTTGCATAATTAAGATTTAGGGAGTTAAAAAAGATTTGTAGATGGAATATTTTCATTATGTGACTGTGTAAATTGCACATGCATGTACATGTTTATGTTAATTTAGTACCAATTGGTATATTAATCATGACCTTTGTCTTTAAATTTTGGGGGTTTAAGCTGTCATTTTAGTTAGGTCATCATCATTTATAGTGCTGCTGTTTCTGTACCTACTAAAAATTGAATGTGAAAGCTGTTTCTTAATTACACTGAACTAAAAGCACATACACTTAAATCAATATTCATCTAATACCTCTGTAGGATACTGTTATTTTTATTTTGTAMCTACAGTGAAAAATCAAGTCTCAATGTTTCCTGGCTCTTACATCAGCAGTGTCTTCACACATCTCTCTTTTAGGCACTGAATATATATKGAATTAATAAATTGCATTAAATTACAATGCTGCAATGTTTAAAGAATGGGCATTTTAATTTTGTCTTTGTAAATCAGCTCTGCAGTTTCATGRGCAACTTGCCTCCCCTTTGCTCCCCATCCCTGAGTTTTATGTACAGGTTTTGTTCTGTTAAGAGCTAGCAAGAGCAAAACCAGAAGTTTGTGATCCTGTGAGGAAGTAATGAACATCCCCGTTTCTTGTTTCCTCTAAATAACTGTCAGGATTATTTTGAATTATTAGGTAACAGGGATGAAGATCAAAACAATCCAGAACTGGTAGTGCCTTTGAGGCTATAGGACTTTCACCTTTGTTTTTTGTGACCTCTGCTCTTGTACAGGACCCACAGTTTTGCAGCTGTGATCACTTTGCAGATGCTGCCAATTCTGCAGCTTGCAAGCCTCCCTTCAGGAGAGGTGCCCACCTTCAGCTCTTCCAAACAAAGTGTAGTTTGCTGTCACTGGTAGGAAGAAAGCAGAGTACAGACAGTTAAATTCAGCATTGCAAAACCTTTTATGCCTATSATTTTATCCAGTTTAACTGCTGTCAGTGTATCTGTAGGCTCTCATCTCAACAAATTGTGTTTGGRTTTCTACTTGTCACTTCTGTCCTTAGTATCCCTTGTTGAGAGATGAGTCTCTGTCTTTTTGTGAGACCAAAGTTTTCCATTTTGGTATGAATAGGTACCTTTAGTATTAATACTACATTGATCTTTGCAAGCCTTGAGGTAAAAAGAAACAATAAATACATCTATTCAAGTTAATACAATTAACTTTGAGCTGATTCCTTCCTTTTCAAATTAAAGATAGTTAACTACAGAGATGTTCCCTAGAGATACACTGTAAATAGTTTTGGGGCACAGAAATGTTTCCCAGATATAATACCATCTCTTTCTGAATTATAATCAGTGTTTAATGCTTGTTGAAACATATAGTATGAAAATCTTCAAGAAACTTTTCATTCTTGCCTTTATCTTGTGGGCACAAAATTTCAGATATGCACCAAAACCATTTTATCTGCTTTGGGGAAGCAGTATTGTTACTTGCAGAGTATATATCCAGATTTCAAATATCCTCATGCTTCTGGAAGAGACTGATAAAACCACTTTTGTTTTTTTTAATATATACTGTATTCTATACCTGATCCATTGTCATTAGCTAGAATGTATTGAGTCTCATCACCTTTTAAATGGACATAATTTTCTGACAGAGGTAGCATGTGGGAAGGACATTTATGTATATCCCAGAATCTGTAAGTATACTTTTTCAAAATCAAGCTTGTAGCCTCTAAGATGAAGGGCAAGTAGTTCTAACTACAAACATCATGCTCTTATACTGTTGTTAGAAGGAAATAGAAAGTCTGCTTCTCTGCAGAGGTCCAGAGTTCCTATAAATCGTGAAGCAATGAGTGGCAATTTATCTTGAGGTTTTAGAATTCAGGGCATCGATTAGAGAAGAAAATCCTATGAGAAGCTTTACTGTATCTTGTCCTCAGTTGTGCTACTGTGTGATTATTTTTGCCCAAGTGTTTGGAATATGCAAGAAGTCACTATCTTATAATGACTCTCATTGTACTTGTGAGAACACTAGCTGCCTGTATTGTCACTAGTAAGCAAAATGCCAAATAATTCCTGCAGTCCCAGATCTAAAATGAACTAAAACTACCTGAAAAATGACAAAGAGCAGAAAAGGAAAGGAGAAAAAAACTAAACAGTGAATTCCCCATATCTGCTGTCTTGCAGGAACACTCTAGTCCCAGTGAGTATACAAACAGTTTCTTGCTGTAGTGTTCTCAACCATTGCTACTTTATCTTTTCTTTTTTCTCACCAGGAATTCTTTTTGTCATGCAAAGCAAAAAGGTTGAGTCTAGTTTCTTCTATTAAAGGCCTCTGATGGCTTATTTTAATCTATTCCCATCCAGGTTATAAATTTTAAATATTTAAGTAAGTATAAGGCTGTACAAGTTCAGTTTCAACTTGAATGAAAAATTACTTTTTCCCCCATGAGATTCTTTTAATTTAAATTAGAGTTTTTTACAGGAGACAAGAAATATGTCTACATTATTCATACTTGAAGAGTTAGTTCCATTCTTATGAATAATTGAACTCTTCTTGTCTTTGTCCTTAATCTTTCATATTTCACACTCATATTCATATCTTTGCACTATTTGAAAARCATAATGAATCTTCTCTGCTCATTTATTAAAATCCTGATTTCAAAATGATATTCCAGAAGGAGTGTTACAATTTGTATGCTTACAAACCTGGTCTCTTAGATTATCAGAAGTGACTTTATCTCATAAGAGTGAAACCAGTAATTTGAAACACTTGGTATTATAAATATATGGTATAATAGATATCTATTGTTTAAGTGAAAGGAGAGTGCTAAGGCATTTCAAACTAGGGTTTCATTGTTGTTTTAATTAGTGTAGGGTGTGAAATAAAAATCTGAGATTAGTATCCTTTTTCTGATAMAGGACTAATATTGCTCTCCTGGGTTGATAAATACAGYTGAAATACATAAATCAATAATTCATGCTCAGCTTTCAGAAATGGTCTRTGGAGACCATTTTACCTGTGAACTGTTATTATTGATTAGGACCAGAAATTCAAGAGGACAGCATGATAATTATATCTGTCATTAAAGACACGTAAATATTCTCTTTTATTCTAGACAGCTTGTAACARTCAATGTAAAATGTACAAGTGGTATTGTGGCTCTCATTTAAAGACTGCCTTTGTACTTGGAATATGCCCAATAATGAAGCCTGACAGGGTAAATATTTCACTGTGCTTCAATATTTATTCYTTTAAGGAAATGAATCTGCCTTTTTCCATCCTCACCTGAAAKGATTCACCTTCTTCACAAATCCAAGTTTAAATATTTCAATTTAAAGAGCCATTTGCTTTCCAAATGAAAGCCTRTTTAGTCTGCTATAGTTCCAGAGACTTTCTAATTATTCCATCTGAAATGTCACTGTGTTTCAATATCCAGTCAAAATACCTCATATTTATATTTTTATATGAAGATGGGYTTTCTTGCATTCAATTTCAGGCAGAGGAAAGTTCATTTGCAAACTCTGCAGGAACTTTCTGAGGTRCAGAAAATGACACCGCGGGAACGAATGCGGTTGAGGAAGTTAAATGCTGCAGATGGGAAAGCAAAGAAGTTGAAGTAAGTTGTGCCCYAACCATGCAATTTTCCTCACCCAACAGTCTCACTGGAGAGCAGAATTGTCAAGGTAGAAATTAAAACAGTACAGGTATTCAGCTACTCAAGGACAATGAGGAGTTTGGAATACAATAAATCATGCTAATTATTTATGTAAGAAARAAATTAGAATGTTAGCCCAAAACTGATGCTTTGAGTACCATGGTTCTGGTTAAATCAGTATATCAGGTGTGTTTTTTTTAATGACTGGTAACGTTAAGAATTGCCCAGTCTGAGGAGCTGGACATTTAGTTGCAACCCAGGTTTTGTCAATTGTTTGGTCCTCAGAGGTTTTCCAAAARAAGTTAATAGCTCAGAGGATAGATAGTCTTGTCAAAGGATCAAAGAGGGGTAATGGTTATGTTGTAAAGGCTTTATGATTTATGGGGTTTTTTATTAAGTGAGACGTAATAAAATGTTTTAGAAGAGATTAGGTACAGTTTCTGATGGAATATGAGAAACAACTGGAAGGTTTTGTTWGGGGTTTTTTAATAAAAACCAGAATATGTGTTTTGACAACACATTTGAAGAAAAGAACTAAGACCTTCATGTCCTTTAGGAAAATATGTCTGAAGAGTACTTGTGCCTGACTGGTATTTGCTACATAAATTGATTCTCATTTTAAAAAAACCCTCTCCTTGAACTGATATAAAAAGTATTACATTCAAACCTCTCCTTCATGGTGCTTTCAGTAATATGGTAGGCCAATTTTTGTACTAATATGAAATTTGTAAATAGGAGGTCTGTCTCTCACTTTTTAAAAATGGAGATTAGAAATAATACTGATTGCAGGATTGTTCTAGTTAAGTTTTCTTTTTCATTGCTTTCTTGCATTTTGATGTTTTCTGATGAGACTTTCACTTTTTTTCTTTCCCCAAAAACCAAAATGAAATATATTTGTTTTGTAATATGAAGGCACCATTATTATTCAGACCTTGTTCTCAGTCATGAATCTTTAAAATGGATCCACATTGGGCTCTAAATCATTGTCAGCTGACTCTGGCTGAAAATGTTGGAAACAATGCAAAAGTGATACCTTCTCAGACTGGAGATCTGCTTCCAGCAGTGCAAATCTAGAGATGGGTGAGAAGGGAATATATTAATGGAAGCTGGAAGAGCTGCTTAACGTAGCACCTCTCTTAAGCAGTTCCACAGAAAAAGCCATGGTTACCAACTGTCCCCCCAAGGAAGAGTTCAAGCACACAAATGTTGTATGCCTGCCTACAGCTGAAAGGTCCCTGCTCTACGTGGTGGAATAAAGCCCAAAAGTATTTAAGACCTTTGGAAGACCTTAGAAAAGACTGCGACTAAYAATTTACTGTTTCTTAATTATGTTATGCAAGCTGTGAAAGTAAAATATCATAGGGTTTGGAAAGAAGGTCTGAAATCTCCTTTTGCATTCATAAAACTGAGTAGATGCCATGAATATTTGGCAACATGAAAGTCTCAGTACAGAATTTGTTTTACCATGTCTGCTTTTAGACGATCCCTTTGTGCATGCCCTGATGTCACATTCTAAATCCAAGTGCTCTCTATTTACAGGCAGCTGGCAGAAGAAAARTATCAAGAAAACATCAAAAGAATGCAAGAATTCAGGTCCCGTMATTTTCAGCAGCTGAATGCCAATGTCCTTCATGTAAGTATGGGCTGTTGTTTTGGAGGTCTCATTTRTGTGCACCCACTGTGTAACACTTTTCTGTTTCCCACGTGGTTTGTTTAGCACTAGAGGCACAGGCCTGTTCTGAGACTAATAACTGGGAAGCACATAAAACCAGGACTGCTTAGCTGAACCTGTTGGTTTGTGATGAGGCAAAGTACATTCAGTTATTCAGATATGGTTCAACAAGCATTTTGAAATACTCATGGCACAGTTTTATTTTTTTAAGTTATCCTTTTTAAGTTATCCTTAAATCTAAATCTGCTCTCTGACATGGTTTTACTGACTTTTTGGCATCAGAGTTCAAAATACATTTCTTTTCAAGATGTTTAGAATTGTAATCCTTTAAACATTTTAATTTGGCATGGCTGTGGGTTCTTTTCATTTGGTTAAGCATAACCACTCTTCAACTGGCTTTCTAGTAAGAATGAAGCCTTGGAATAACTCCTAGAATAAGTTGTCCTTTGCTTTTAAGCTATCTGCAACAGAAGATGAGCCARTTCAATTCTAGCACCACATYCTATTGTAGAAAGAAAAGAGTCAGTTTGGAAATAGTTGGTGAACGCATCACAGAAATAATTTTTTGTGTGCTTTGTATTCTACCCCTTTTTTTTTTTTTGCATGTCCTCTGGTTTCCATTTTCCATTGTGTCTAGAGGAGAAAATATATTAAACCTGCTTCTTCTTATGGCTGAGTCACTATTAATCATTTACAGAAATGTTAAGATTTTATTTTCGTATTTGCCTAATACAAGTCCCAGGAATTGTGTAGATCAGGGCAATCATTGTGCTGTGATCCTACTGAAAGCTCTGTTCATGTTTCTCCACGCTGATTCATCATTTGACTCAGGAATCTGATGAGAAGACTTCAAAAGACCTCACTCATTCTCAGCCAGGCACAATGGGCAACTGTGTGTCCACAGGAAATGATGAACCAAGAGGGAAKGGGACAAGTGAGCTCGGTGTATCTGAACATACAGACCACGGTAAGAATTCCAAGTGTGATGTTAAAATGAAAATTCCTATCAAGAAAKAAAGATTCGTCCCTTGTAGTTCGTGTGCAGTGGGGAAACTGCAGTTTAAAAAGTGGTCAGCTTTGTAAAGTTGTCAAAAAATGGCARAGAGAGAAGGAAATGAATCTGGGTGAATGTATGTGCAGCAGATGCATAGCAAGGTTACGTGGCAGGAGGTCTGTGTTCCCAAAGCTTGAGTGACCCGTGAGCAGAGATAGAGATAAATGTACTTCCTCCAAAGGAGATGCTGAGTTAGAAGGAAATAGGTTAAACTTTCCACACATGAAATGATTGGCATTAGAAAAGCACTTCCTAACTTATCTCTCCAGCGAAAAAGGSAGTACAAGAATTCAAAGTGTTTGCATTTTCTGTATTTTTAACAATGAGAGAAGCAAACGGAAACGCTTTAAACTCTGCTTATCTGTATTGTCCACAAATACTTAGCTATTGGCTAAAGAATATGAAGTACTAGATAGCATGTATTTTTCTGTTATAGACAAAAAAATAGTAAGCTTTTTGAAAAGGGTTCGACTGTGGAAATCTTGTGTTTAATGAGGAGMATATTTTTAAGATCATATTTMTATGTTTWTGTCTACAATGTTCTGGAGTAGTGYCTTACTCTTAAATATTTAAAAATCACTGTGTGAGCGCAGTTATGGTGAAAGATTTTTTAATTAGATTAGAATCTTGCAAATATGCATCAATATACTTTAAAGCAGGAAGACTGCTTTTCTCTAATAGCACTGCCTTTTAGTGTTGGTTTATGTACATCTGTGGAAGTATAGGTCATTAAATTAAAGTAATCAGAATCAGTTCTCTCGTGGTGGAGGTGTTTTGGAGGTTTTTAATAGCAAATGGAGCTTTTCTCTTCCCATGTACCCTCATTTGTGCCTGTGTGGTTGGCTTGCTGTTGCACAGGATGAGGAGAGATGACCTGTGTAGGAGAGAACCCAGCTGCTAGAAATGCATGCTGTGGGGAGGGTGGGGAAACGTGCAAAGGGAGGGCTGAGAGAAAGCAAGAAACGTGGGTGAGGGATGGACTGGGAGAAGCATAAAAGACTCCTAAACAGAAACAGAACAACATGCTTGGAAGGGAAGAAACAGATTTTTCTGCCTTTAGAGGTCATTAAGCTGTTAACTATAATGACAGGAGTGAGACGCATTTATATCTGTGATGCAAAAGCTGGGTCAGTCCATTGTACAAAACTGAATGCTTGTTTAATTGCTTGTGCCAGAATCTCTGACGGAGGAGTGGTGGGTTCATGACAAAAAGGAGTTATGGATAGGCAAGAAAAATTACATGGTTTCTCTTCTTTGCTTTGTGAATACCTTGTTATTCCTGAAGCTGATGTCAAAGCTTGTTTCTTACTCTATTCAGTATTCAGCCTCTTCTTTTCTTTAAGCATTTCAGTGCAACGATGCATATCCTACACRTCTAATTATTAAGTTATTAATTGCACCTTTGTATTTGAAAATGTAGAAACTGTTCCAGCTATTGATTTTCCAACAGAATTTTGTTCTTGATCAATGGCTCTACAATAATGAAAGAAAAAAAACTAGAAGCAAGGCTATAAAATGGTTTTAGCAAGTTGTCTTTCATGTTAATTAATCTTGCAGACCTTTACCATGTTAACAGAAGTTATCGTGTGAAAACCAGACTAACAACTCCCTTGTTACAACTAATAACTAAAAACTGTTTAGAAAGGAGAGAAAAGGCAGGAGCAACTTCTAAATTATTGGGGCAGACCTAAAAAAATCATCTCAAGAACAGCTGGTGAAGAACAGCCAGGGAGAGTACCCCAGACCCAGCAGGTGCAGAGGAAAGGTCAGAGTATCTGTGGCTCATAACCTGCAGTCATTATAAAATTTGCAACGTGAGCTGAAGAGAAGGGTTTGGAGTATTGAAAGACCAAGCTATTAAAGGATTAAGGGAAGGAATAGAGAATAAAACACCTTGCACTCCTCTTTCATGATCCAAATGATCCAAACCATTAGGAATCWCAGTTGTATGTCATTGTGGAAGGTGTCAAATACAAAGCTTAAGGTTTAGCTTTAGTAAGTAGTTTTGAATACTGTGGCATCTTGAGTCAGGTGTAGTAGTGGTAATTACAATTGATTGTAATTTGGGGGGAAAAAGGCAGTGTAGTTAGATAAACAAAACCCACTGTGGCAATTTGGGGTTTTGGACTTCACAGTGAGCAAGTTTTAGCAATGACAAAAGCATTCAGCTGCTGTAGACTTCCCTGGGAAGCTTCTTTCCATGTTTGTTTTATGGAATCAACTATGATATTCTGAACATTTTTTATTCTAACTTGTAGCCTTTTGCACTTGAGAGACATTTGAAAGAGTTCTTTGTAATCACCTATAGCTGACCAATTTTTTAGTCTTCAAGCACATTTATTTTCTGGAAGATGAAGGTTGTGAGTGGACCCTGTGATTTTGATGTGGAGATGAGCTCATTGAACTATAGAAAAACTTCTTCAAGACTGTTTACAGCTGGTACAAGTTCTTGAGAACTTGAAGAAATTAYCTGATTCTTATTCCTAAAGAGAAATGCTTCAGGCAATGTACATACTGGTTTTTTTAGCATTTTTAAGATGCATTGCCTTATTGCCTAGCAGCTTAAGTACTTCTCCTGTCTATAAATCTTCATATAGCACTTCTATATTGTTCATATGTTTAAGCACTGGCCACTTTTAGCATACTCAGACTTTCTGTCTTTATTCTTTCCTTAAGATGGTTCCAAGCTCTTCCCTCAGAATTTATAATAGATTATTTGGTTTTGAACTCACAACTCTGTTCTTTGGGTTTCCTCATTTTCCATTATTCCACTTCTYAGGGTCATCCAGTATTTGTTTTTATATTATCCTGGTTCTGGGACTTGGTCTCTCCAGGCGTGCATACTAGAACAAAGGATTCTTTGTTTGGCTATTACTTTTCTCCACACTGCAGATTTTCAGAGAGGTGGGCAGGGTCACATTACTTGGAATAGTGAAGTTTTAAAAATGCACTTTAAATTTCTATGCCTATGAAATTGCTATAATAAGTTTCTGAACAGTTTTGCTTCTTTAACCATACTATCTAAAGTAAACAATTATTCTCCTTCTGTGTGAAAAGACAGGCAATGGAGTGGTTCAGAAAAAGCTAGAAAACAATTAGTTCTATGATTACTGTTAGCCATATTAAGTAACTGAAGTATGTTGATTGAATAATTGGAACAGTAAATGTTCTTACAATATTGTTTCAGCTAGTTAGACCACTAATGTGTTCCTTAGAATACTAAACCTTTGTWAATAGAAGAAAATGAAAAGTATTTTTGCTCATTTGCTAGTTTTTATGTACTAGCTTTAATCTGCATTAGGCTTTTAGATTGGTTAATTGGAAACAAAAATTATATTTTGCTAATGAGATATTTATGGAAAGATATTTTATAGTTGTGTTTAATATTAGTTGAAAAATRTTGGTATTTCTGTCTTATGTGTCCAGGAATCAATGGAATTTTCATCATACAAATRATTTAACTCTGTGGCAGACAGAGCAGTTAAGAACACACTGTGMTTCTAGGAGCAATTTTGGGTTACTGTGAATATCTTTGTGCCTCTTCCATCTTCAGTTTCTCCAGGTACAAGCAAGAGATAAAAAGAGCTGAAATAAGATTTGTATGGAGATAGATATGCAGGAACACTGAGCCACTGAATTGTTAAATTCAAATATTTGTGTGTTGAACACAYACATATATGTAGAGATCTGTACATGTCATTTGTTTTCGATGAGCAGTGTAAAATGGAGTAGTAATGATTAGCATTAGGAATAGCTAATGATTAATAATGATTAATTCCCTTTATATTTTGATTTGGATGTTTTGTTTTCTGCTTCATTTCTCCAGTTCATTTWATTGATTAATTATTTCTGAATGTTAAAAAGCGTGTTTTGCAAGTCACAGCAATGATGCGGGAATGAGCAATGCGAAATGTGTCAGGATAAACTTGTACCTATTTCCTGTTCTTRCTGAGGGCTACCTACAAAGCAAATTATTCATCTTCTCTTGTTATCATCAAAAAGACAAGCCACCTAGCAATAAATTGCTTAACATCACACACCCTCTCCACCCTGTCTCTTGACCAATTTTTTATTGAAGCTATCTCCATTTGGACTAGGACAGATAGGCCAATGCACATTTTTCTGGGGATTACTGCATTTTCAATGCATGCACTTATCTTTCAACAGTGGGTTTGTGAAAATACTGGTAAGGCAAATTAATCTTGTAGTGCTGGCAACCAGAGGTCAGTTCATCTAACAGAAAAAAAAACCAACAAAGCTGTGAAAAAGAACTCTGCATATTAAACTGCTCATTTCCATTAATGATAATGACTGCAGCTGGAAGAAAGTAATTCATTTTATAAAACGCAAGCAAAAAATTATCAACAAGATAATAGGACCATCCATGACYTACAACCCAACCTTGTTGTTATGGATGAATAGGGTCAGTGTCTTCCTCTGCCAGTTAGAGCAAGGCATTTCCAGCCTTTAATGTTTAGTGATGTGCCCTCCTTCTAAAAAGCTACTGTAACCATCACAGAATAATGCACTGCTTCCTAATATAACATTATAATTTATCTTCATCTTCTAATTTACCTGATTGAGCTTGCCATCCACTTTTCTGATTCAAAAAGAATAACCCAAGGAGCAGATAACCCCTTTTTCAGAGAACTGGATRTTGACATTTTAGGATGCAGGAAGTCATATTTGCCTTAGATTTTCCATTSATAGACCACCTCAGCTTTTTTGTGTGTGCTACTACACACTGAGCTAGGTAATGGCAGATCTCTCCCTGCATCACATTAATTATTTGACTGCAGGYAGTTTCACCTTGGTTGCAATTTCTTCTAATGAAGCCAGATTTTACAGCATAGTTCCTCTCAGTTCTTTGTAGAACTTGATTCCTTTTGACTTGCCTAAGTTGACAGAGATATTGAATRAATTAGGAAACACTGCTTATGGGGACTTACTGTAAGAAAATCCAGAGAAATCTGTATCAGTGTACCCACCTATGTGGGAAAGTAGTGTGGAAAATCAGAAAATTCTTAGTTTACTAGACAGAAAATCCTCTAGGTAGAGGAGCTCAGCCTTCGCAGCTGAAAATAGCATTAAGAGCAAGGCATAATCCTGTTATACAACAGTAATAGCTAAAGGTTCAGGGTTTCTGATTCAATTTCTACAGTAGAGCTTGCCTTGAAATTGGCTACAAAATCATAAGCTGTATCTGAAAGTGCTTCTTGAAAGTTCAGTGCAATTACAGATGCAACAAATCTACCATTTCCTTGCCATCATTATTGAGGCTTCTGGTTTGGATCAGTGTTTACAGTTGAAAGATAAACTGGATACAAAGCTATCTTCACTACCAAAGGCCCAAACCTTTTACAGGAGCCCTAAGGAGTGTTGAATTCAACAAGCCACACTCTTAACAGGCATGAAAACTTCAAGCCATGCACTGGCATTGGTGGCTAAAATTGCCACTTTATATTCATATCAATTTCACAGCTGATGAGACATGGTAAACAAGGGTGGAGAGGATTTATTTTTTTAAAAAGSTATTCAAGATATTACATGTATCTGTATTTTTAAGGGCTTGTCCTCATTGTACYATTTCATTGCCTGGAATGAAAGAAAGCCAAAGCAAAACAACACTGGRCATAAGGGGCACTAGTAAAATATTATATCCTGCATTTTTGGATTGCCAGCTGGGGCTTCTCTTGTGTTCACATCCATTTTTGTAAGACTCCCAGCTCTGCCTAAACTGCTACTGCAGCTAATAGACATATTTTTGTGTGGGAAGGGGTCAAGTTAAAAGAGGAGAAYAGCTTCAGTTAAATATTTGTGGTATTTAAATTATTTGTACAGAAAAATAATGTAACAAATTAAAGCCATACGAATAAAGGGCCTTATTATATGATCTCTCTGATCTGTATTATATTGCTTTTTRTATTACTGCAAAGATTATAACTTGTTAAATCCCTTAGCTTAATATCTTGCAATACATTACACCTGGCAAACTTCTAATTTCATTACAGTTTCAAAATAGCAAAGTATGTYACAGTAATTGTGTACATCATTCTCCATGTCTCCATGGCTAATTTTAAGTTATGGATATATTGCTTTGACTTTCAAGTGGGCAAAGTTCAGTTGGCCCTCAAATAGGAAATGTTCACTCATTATAAAATACTGTGCTTTTTTTCTAGCCTGTTATTTTTACAAGCTGTGTTGAAGGATTTTCAGGGTGGTTTTGTACATCTTGGAAGGTAAAAAACCTGTAATATTTCTGAGCAGATCTTCCAGCATCTATGCACACACACCTTTGTTTTGTGGTACTCATTCATACTCATGGGTAACTGAGTAGCACTCTAAAAGATGACCATCCAAGTGATCACACTGCTCCAAGGCTTTAGGAAAAATCAAGTCTTGTCTTGTTTTTCAATCTGGCAAGTCAAAATAAAGCAGAATAGTGCTTACAATAAGTGGCATTTCTGCATTATTCTTGTTACACTATCCTTTGTAACCCAGAAATCTTGTCTCAGTTAAGGGGACAGCATTGCTGTGAGTTCTGCTGTGGTTAACCAGTGATCTCCTCTTTCTTGTTACCCTACTTCCAGGATCATGAGGCATATTCCCTGACTTGCTGCAATGATAGCGTGGGATGCTTGTGGAGAGAAACTCACTGTTTTAGTTCTGGCATTTGCAGTTACCAGTCCTACACTTGTCCTTGGAACATGGGGTGACAAACTCCTGAGAGTCTTGCATGATCTGAGGGTGTAGCATGGCCCTCTGACCTCCTCATCTGTCTCTTGTTTTCATTGCTYGGTTTCACACTGAGCTCAACTTGTCCCAGATTCAATTACAGGAATACTAAATCTGATTTATTCTAGCAAAATCAAGATCTAATGAAGTTTGCAAGTTTTAGACAGAAATTGAAAAATTATTAAATGCTTTTTTTTTTTTTAAATCATTGACTAAAGCATTATTGTTCTTGTTTAAGGAGTTCATCCCTTGAAGTATTGCCTTTGGAGAGCASGAGTTGAACTCTAGCCACAATCTCCTCAGGAAACCTTTTCCAAATCTATCTGCTCTTCARCATGCCTAGCTACTAAAATCTTTTCATAGCTTCACTAAGATTCATAGCTTACTTCTTACAAGAAGTCTTGCTCTTGCAGATTCACAGAGGAAAGCTTGCAGAATTAAGTCTTTACACAGCAGTTACATAAAAAACCCCAAACACTTCCAAAATATGGGGAGAGCAGATTATGTTACTGTATAGCTCCTACTTTTTTCCTAATCTATTTTTCATACTGGTTTGGTTTAGCATTGATAAAGAATAAGAAGAGTCTACTTCAGAATTCACCTTGGCCAATGACTGCAATTAAAATTATTCTGGCCTAGTCCTTTTAAGAATGGCACAAGAATTCCCCTCATTCCTTCCAAAGTATGAGGTTAAAAAACATTTGTGAAACACTCTGTGAATTTAGGAAGCAATTAGAAGCAAACACACTGAGATTGTGTAAGTCAAAAAACTACTGCCTACTGGATCCTCTAGCAGATACTCTCAGATAATTTCAGTGTTTTAAATCTTCCTTAGAAAGATGCTAGTTTTTATTCCAAGTTGTCCTACCTACAGAGCAACATAGCTTTACACTGCACCTTAGACACAAGGTTGAAGTGATGTAAATAAAGATGCACCAGGCTTGTGCTTGCAAACAAAGCATCAGTGAACAGGATGGTGTTGAAAAACATTTTGAAAGGAGTCCCAGTCCAGCCCCAGTTACAGTTTTATGGTTTGCTTATCAAACTACAGGGCATTTCTGGGGACAAAATTATATGGTGATGCAAGAAGCTGGAGGCAATTCCAAGTGAGGAAGAATTTGCTCTGAAAGAAGCTGTAAATGCTGAATTAGTTTGTGTATTCTACCAGTTAACTTTCACTGCGTGTACCTAGGTGGAGGGAAGGAGAAGGTGGCAGCAGTGAAGATCTTTGTTGAATTCTCCTGCTGTATTTCCTGCTTCACAGAGCAAAGTGTGCCCCTGTGATCTTGTAAATATGTGCTTTCACAAKYTAATTTCATCCAGGTGTTTAAGGGCTCAATACCTTTTTGCTTGGTTGCAATAATTTGCTCGTTTTTCTTACTTGTTCAACATATAACTTTTATTATTGCTTGTATCCAAATCAAATGCATTTTGCACCTTTGCTAGATGCAGACACTTGTGTGCACAACTGCTTACACCAAGTTTGGATATGAGCCATTCCCATTTGTYTTCATGTCTTTCTGTAACTTCTGGTTGTGGAAATACCCCCAATTTATGTCTTTAAATTGTCATTCTTGAACCAAATCTCAGGGAGACGGAAGCTAGTCTCTTAAGGGGCAGATTTTGTGTTAACATGTGGGCTTTTTCCTTCCCAGCACTGCTGTCAGACTGAAAGGGAAAGTGTCAGGACATCAGTATCAGGTTCAGGAGGAAATCTGGATTTTTATTGGAAAGTATACTTTGATAAAATAAGTTTAAAATAGCTCAGGGTGTARGATAGTTTTAAGTTGATGTCATTAGGTCATTTTTCCTTCAATTTACATCTCTTGRTCTGTTCCTGCTGGAAGCAGTGCAAACAGTAGGGCAACTTTTACAATAATAAGGACTCTTAGGCATAAATGAAATGGCTTCCAAAACTCACTAAATGCTCCCTGTTATTGACTAAATAACTATATTGTTCTTTGTCTTTATTCACCCATCATTGCTAAAAAGATTTCTGAATATTTGGAAGATTTTTAGATTTGCTGAACTTTAAACCATGTTTGAAGGACAGCATTGCTTGATCTTCATTGTCACAGCCTACCAGAGCTCCCATTTCTGTGTATGTGGCAACTAGGAAATCAGAAGGAAAAACAACTTATTCAGAAAACCAGGGGAAAATGTGATTAAAGTCATCCTTCTTGCTGTTCATTTTTGTTAACCACTCCTTTTAAGAACTTCTTTTTTCCTCTCATGCTGTGTTGCTGTACTTACTGATAAAATACCAGGTGGTGGAAGGTTTAGGGAAAAAAATTTGTGTCCATCAAATAAATTTAAATTTGGAAATTTAATTTTGGTTAAAAAGAGGTAATTTTTTCTTGGATAAACACTTTGAAAACTTGCTGCTTTCTTTCTAACATCAAGTAGTAGGTGATTCCCATAAGGCCACTCTGATTTACACCCTCTTGTATCTCTTTTTTTAACCATTTCACTACAGGTAGTTCTTCACTCAGTGACACCCATGATTGAATGGGTGATTGAATGAAATGATTGAAACTTTTTACTTTTTTTGAAATGCAAAGAGGAGAATTATAAAAGTATTAATGTTTAAGTTTGGTTATTTTTCTAGTTCTCATTTAGGAGGAGTCACTTTATATCTAAGCTGCACATGGCCATGTCACAAGATGATTCATTTAACAGCTTCACAGTCCTTCTGTGCTTATCCAGCAGGATTGTCCAGAACTTTCATGGGCACAAAAATCCTGTACATCTTCTAGTTCATTTCTTAAATGTATGTTCTGAGAGTCTGTTTCAGCCTAGTTTAGAAGAGATGGACAAAATATTCCAATGTCTTTCTGAACAATGAAGCTTCAGAGCTTGAAAATGCATWTATCATCAATACCTGACCATAGGATGGTGATTCTCTTTGACTGAAACTTTTAAACTTGAACAATTTGGTCTTGCACAGAGAAAAAAAAAAACCCCACCTCAAACCCCCAAACCAATATGAGTGACCTTAGATTATAATCAAGAAGTTATTTYATTTTTTCTAATCATGTGGGTATTGTCCTGAGCTGCAGAGGGACACAGAGCCCTTGATCTCCTTTGTGGKAGAATTCCTTGTTCAGGATAATGTAGCTCAGGAAACAGATCTCTGTGTTTCAAACTTCTCTCCTACTGGCAGTGCTTCAGCTCTTTGAGGTTTCTTCCTTGGAGGCAGAAATCCCTCTCTGATTTCTCCCTTTGTGAGAACTGATGCAGAGTTCTGAAGAGAGCTGCCCAGCCCTGTGCACCAGCTCCTCTKGCCAGCTCCTGAGTTTCTGCTTAGCTTGTTTAGTGTGTGTGTGTTAAATATGTGCACATACACAAATAGATCTGGGGTGCTTCTGAACTGTTTGTGAGGAATCAAATAGCCACAGTTTTATAAAATAACATAGGTTGGAAGGAACCTCTGGCAGTCCAGTCCAATCCCCTGATCAAAGCCATTCTTTTCAGGTCAGTTTATTCAGGGGTGTCTGATCAATTTTTGAACACCTCCAAGGGTTGATTGAGCTCTTGGAACTTCTTTAAGCCATGATCACCCTCTTTTTCTTTTGTCATAATGTCAAATTGAAATGTAGGATGTTCCAGATGTTTAGTGTCTCTTGTCTATCACCATTCCCCTCTGCAAAGAGTCCATGATGTCAMTGACAGTGTGTGTCAGAGCAGGTGGGGATTTGCTCCTCACTTTCCTCTCTGTGATGCTGTGCAGACTGAGCAGTGTAACACTGTAGCAATTTTTTTCCTAAGGTAGGAATGTGGCAGCTGAGAAAAATCTGCCTTTCTCCAGAAATGCAAGGAAGCCTTTGGATCAAAARAGTACAATAGTCCTTGAGATTCAAGTGTGACTCTGCTACTGTGAATACAAATGGTGAAAATTTATATATGTTACACCATTCTGTTTTCTTTTTTTTTTAGTAGAAGAGGCCTTACTTATTGTCTTCTGCATGCTTTGAAATGTGGGAATACCACATCAATGCAAGTGTGACTTTGAGGCACAAGAAAATTAAACATATTTATCAAAGTATTTTCATCTCTTTGGAGAAAATCGTTGTTGCTGAGTTACCATGCTACCTGAAACAAGCTTTTGGTGGATTTAAGCAAAATATTATAAGTATCACATTCCTCTGGTTTTTGTTTAGCTTATCTTCTTGGGACATAACCATGTTTTTAGGATTTTTTTTTAGATAATGGGTTTTTACTCTTCATTCCACTATTAGGATCATGTTACTGTATAGAAATMAATCTAAAGAGGAATGTTTTTATTCAAAGCTTGTTTTCTGTTGAATRTCTAACAGCAAGTATCAAGTGTCTCAGTGCTGTGCCTAAACCATSCAGCAATACCAAAGCAAGAGCTGAGTTTGTTCTGAATCCAGTGCTTTGTAAGCAAAGGAAAGCTGTTGTGACTGGCCTTGGTGCAATGTGCTCAGCTGGATAAAGCACAAGGCACTTTCAGAGACCAGCTGAGAGRTATGGGGGTGTGAGGGGGCAGAAGCAGCTGTACAGACCCTTCCTTGTGCTCCCTGKGGAGAAGATAAGCATGCTGTATCAGAGATGTTCAGCTGGATGCCAGTCCAGCTGTCAAAACAGAGGCAGGGTCCCCTGGGGGGTTCTGCAGCAGCAGCTTTTCTTCTTCTTTCATCACGACAGACTCGGCATTGCCCTCACTGGCACCTCTTCTTTACCTGAGTAACCCCCAGGCACAAATAAGCTTAATATCTATTTCATTCTTCAGAAAAAAAGGACAGGGTCAAGGTCCTGTCACTGGAGTTCCATGCTGGACTTTGCAGTGGTCAAACAGAGATCAAACAGTCAAGCCCAAAGACCAACATTTTTATTAAAAATACTTCTCTGAAAGCACAAACCAAATAATTTCCTTCTGTGCTGCATTRCTGAGTGTGCAACTTCACCCAAAATGTTCAGGAATGGGGGCAGTAACCAGTAGCCTCTTGTCTCCTGGAAACTGGAGGTGTAAAAAAATAGCTTGGATTTATGGGAAAACTCAGGTAGCAAATATTCTAGAGGATGGACWGCAGACATGGAAATGGAAGCTTATTGGGCCTGCCCTGAGCTGAAAATACCAACTTGCTCAAGCTATCTGTGCTTGGATTTTACTGGGCCAGCACAGGTACAAGTTTGCCATGGTGATTKATGGTATCTGCTGTGCCAAATCCACCTTATCTCTTCTGGAAATTGGTCTGATCCTGGGTCTCAGCTCAGTAAGCTGTTCTGTACTCAGATAATTCTGCAGAGAACCAGAGATGTCTTGTGCATCTGTAATGCACAGAGGACTGGGAGCTGGCTCTACTTTGGTAAAAATTGCTATATGGAAACAGTTTAAATAAATGTGTAAATGCTTTGGAGGCTCCTTCTTTAAAGATGCTAGTCATAGAACCAAAAAGTTTTAAGGACTTTTATTAGGTAAATGCCAAATTCCCCTGCACTGGACATGCTGTCTTCTTTCAGAAATGCCACTTGGAATTGGTTTCTGGTGTGGGGCCAGTAAACTTGKATACCCTGGAACATGTCTAGCATCTGAACCAGCATTTCAAAATGCATTATTAAGCTCGGATTAACTGGCTGTCTATGAACAGCTGTCAAACCMATTTCACAAATGATGAGGTGAATAGTTCCAACAAGGATGCAAAAGCTGTCATGGAAGTGGAATACAGCCTCTGCCAGCCTCTCTGCAGAGTTCAGGGGCATCACCAGTTTTGTGTGGTCATGGACTGCTCACAAAGTATAGAGCTCACAGTGGCCAGAGCAGACATTTTCAAGTYATAATTTTGAATAAAAAGACTGATTTTGATACCTTGTTTGGTTGGRAAGGGGAGGCTTGCATCTTTTAGTACAGCAAGAAACAAAAGCAGAATGTGGGAGGAGAAGATGACTCAGAAAACTCCAGCATAGTCTGATGTTTGTATCACAACACAACAAATGGGCTGTTTTGTATGCATTTGAATGCACATAGACAGAATGCAGATGAACCTAATAAAATTATCCTAATCACTGGGATGGAAGCCTCTCTCCAAGAAAAAATACTTGATCACCTCATATGGAAAAGGAGATGTATCTCAATTTTGTACAGTTCTTTCCATATAGAGAGGATGATATTAAAGATTCCCTTTTTGATGAAGTGCTGGACTTTTCTCTCAAATGGCACGTTGTAGAACTCCAGCAATTAAATAAATGCTTTCTTTGTGAGGAAATATTTTTGAGTTGGGGGTGTTCTTCTGGAAACTCAGGTATTGGTTAGTTGTTTGTTTGCTGGTTTGTTTGTTTGTTCAAATTAAGGAAAGGGGAAAATAGAAACAGGAAGGATTAGGGTTAGAAATTGCGACAGTGGAGCATGGGGCTTTTATGCAGCTTCCATTAATGCCTTAAAACAGAAACCTGAGTGAAAATCTGTTAGAATTTTGGAGCTAAATCAGGTTTATAAAGAAAGGAAGTATTTTTGAAATTACTTTAGAGACAATAGATAGTAGGCCTTATATCTCAGCAGTAGAGTTYAAACATCTAATGCTGCAGATAGCTGCACTGTTTTTCCTGAGTTCTCTTTCTTTCACCTTAAAGATTAGAATTTTGCTCCTGCCCAAACTCAAATGTCTTTTAATGGATTTTAATTGCATTCACATGTTTGAATCCTTTTGGGTTTTTATCCATGTGAAACAATTAAAAAATCAATTAATAACTTTTATGTCATATTGTTTGTATTTATTTCAATGCAGTAAAATTTAAGATCGTTCTTATTTCTCTAAAGGGGTAGACTTAATTGAGGACAATGGTTGAAACTAGCATTAGCTAAAATTGTGACAATGACAGTGATGATTTATGACAGCTGAACATTAAATATTTTTTGTCTTCAACTAACATTTCTTGTCGTAATATCCCCCTGAAGGAGATGCAATCAGACTTCAAGCTGTTTCACTAATTCTTTTGTACAGAGTCTGGGATGCTTCAGGAYTTCACCCAGTGCAGAGTGGCTGGAGTGTCTTTCAAGCTGTGATGAATGTGTTGRGTTTTAATACCAATTATTGTGCTTCATGGGCTCATTGGCTATATTAATATTGCACTCACTGCTATTAATAAAACTTGTGATAGTAATAAATTGAGAGAGCAAGACASCAAAGTATGCATAGCTTGACTTTATACTATTTTATTTTATTTCATTTATTACAGTTTTGCTTCAAGCAAGTTTGGAAAAATATATATATGTAATTTCTCMTATCTTTTAAACACCTACCTGATATATATTATTTTAGCTTAGCAGTTGTATTCACCACAAGTTATGTGTGTCAGAGAAAACAAAACTGAGTTATAATTTCAGCTCACAAAAGCTGGATTCAATTCAATACTGGCCCTGCTTTGACKAAATGATCCCATAAGGTCAGTTCCAGCCTGATTTATTGTTTATAGTTTAGAGATTTCAGTGTAGTATCAATATAGATCCCTAAAGTTCATTAATTCAGACATGATGAGGATTTGCCCTTTGCCAGAGACAGCTTTAACTGCTTATCATATCATTAAAACAAGCATTTTAATCTGAGAACCTATCCTTTGCTTTCAATTACAGAATGCATTGCTATTGGCATAGCAATGCTGCTATAAAGTTCATTTATGTCTTTTTCAGATCATACTTTCTTTCTCTATATATGCTATAAACTCATAATTGCCTTTAGAGATCCCTGAAGATCCAGAAATTGCAGAGGAATATTATAAAGATGAGTTTGAATCCTTTTCAGAAGACAGTGAAGAGGAAGAAGATGCAGAATTGTCATGGACAGTCTCTAAGACAAATCACCAGGTATATGTGACCTTTGAGAACTCTGTATACACTTGATGCTCATTTTCCATGAGAAAACTGASTTCCTTCCCAGAATTCATCCTACTGACATTGCTGAATTTGTTGTTGTTGGTTTTTGGGGTTTTTTGTTGTTGTTTTGGTTTGGCTTTGGGTTTTTTTGGGTTTTTGTTTTGTTTTGTTTTTGGTTTTTTTTAGGAGTGTGTGTATGTATCAACAGCATGAATTAATTATGTGTGTATTGAAAGATATTGATGAGGAAGATTTTTGCATTCCTTCAAGATGAAAGATAAGACTCCCATGAATGCCTTAAGGTAGATCATTGTCAGAAAACATCCTTGTGACTCTAAAACACTCAGAGTGGGATCCTCTCAAATGCTGGCTATGATTTAAATTAAATTAAAGCTGTTGGTATACTTCAAGCATAAGATCCAAGTTCTAGCTCTAATTTCCAGACAGTCACCTCTAGTTCCTGACTATATTAGACATATTTTCTAGGACAGKGTGGTGAATGATGAGCCCAAACAGTTGCAAGACTCGATCAGCAAATCTGTAGACTTTCCCACCTCAAACAAAGTGAAGAATTATTGTTGAAAGCCTTAAAGAAGCTTTGTCAGTTCAGGCTGCCACAAGAAAGTCAGGGATTGCAGTGTGAAGGTTGAAGATTATTGGAAAAGGCACCTAATTTAGATCTGATCAGAATGAGCTGAGATGAATGTTGTCTCCAGTGATCAAGTCTCAGTTAAATCAATAAACTTAAGTGCCTGAGGCAGTTCTGAAAATGGATCTTCCTAAGGCATTCTGGAGCTAWTAATTTCTCCCACGGGCCACCAGTTTCAAGCATGGCCTGCAGTGCCTCTGAATGGTTGTGCCTAGGAGCAGTTACTTTGTTCTGTGATCATCAGAACAGGCTGTGATGTCTTCTGCATTTCAGGGAACTGGCCAAGTAGACTAATACTCTTCACTAAATTATAAATAACTTGTGGTTTTTGAAAAAATTTGAACTAATAGCTTCTTTGAGATGTAGTTTTAATGCAAAAAATAAAATGTGAGAAATCAGARCTCTACTTCTACCACAAGTAAAACTTGAAGTTTACTCAGAAACAGCTTTATTCAAGCTAGACATATCCTCCTAACTTTTAAATTAAACACATAGGATGCCTTAAAATTCAGGAGYAGTTTGTGCAGTAGTGTTCTAAAGAAATTGTTATTCAATTGTAAAACAGTGGATTATCTTAGACAATRCTTTTTTTCAGTTTGCTGGGTTTATGCTTACCCACAACACATAGACATGCAAAGCAACCATTGCCCAGAAAGTCTACCACAAGATACTCTTGAAAATGAAATTACTGCTCATTTTCATCAGACTCTGAGACAATTTTTCTTTTTCAGAATGCCTTTTGAAATTTTTRTTCAGCTTTCATTGATGGTATCATTAAGTGTCAATCAATAGTGTTTTTGAACAGGCAGACTGCTGCTTAGAATTAATGAAGGGCAGAAGACAAAAATAGATTTCTCAGTAATGCAGAATAAATTAGGTGTTGGCATTCAGATGTGAGCTGCAACAGTCCCTCATGTTGGACTGATTAAAAATTCCATGATAAGAACCAGCATGGTGGGCTGGCAGAGCCATCCCACTGGCACCTCATTGTCTCCTCTGTAAAAGAAGATCATTATCTGTGCTTTTCTCATGTTGACCCCAGCACCTTAAGACATTCAATAAGTGTGTTTCTGGGTATTGGCACAATTACCTTTTCTGTTTCTTGGGAAGTGAAAATAGGCAATTTTTGCTTTCTTACGTTAAAAATTTTGCAGTGAGTCCAAGGTGAAAGCAGACTGAACGTGGCTGTGCAAATCTGAACATCTCTGTCTGAACTCAACAAACAGAAAGGGAGTGCTGGGGGGAAGTTAGCAAGCATTATTGGGGAGTAAACATCTAATGCAGGGTGCATGGAATATGCAGAGAGGTCCCTCTTTGGTGATTATAAAGGGATTTACAGTTATTAACATGCACACAACACCTTCCTTTGGATATCAACGCTTATGTGAGATGAATCCCACTCAAAAGGTAGGTGGGATCATGCTCAGTATTAATAATAAGCTTCAAATCCTACCAGAATAGTAAAGGTTTGCTTCTGCAGTCATTTACTTAATACCAAAACTCCTGTTTCTATGATGGGATTCATACTCTTRAATCCTTTCTTCAAAGATACCTTAAACCAAGCTTTTGCAGGTGTGTGCTAAAAGAGAAATCATTCCACTGCAACACAGTAAGGGCTTGTAAGGTAATTTCTGAAAATCTCTTAAATTTCCAATCCCAAAATTGCTTTACTAGTTACTTCAGTGCAGAGAGTGCAGAAATGCTGCAGCTGGTGGTGCTCTCTGGTGACCCCATTATTTCAAACAAGGATTAAAAAAATTTCCAATATTCATGCAGTAGCATGGGGTCAGAAAAGTCATCTTTATGAACAACACATTAAGGTGCAAGATGTAGAAATGGATATGAGCTGTTTATTCAAGTTATGTTAGGCTCCCACAGATGTCAAGACAGACTGAGAAGTCGGAATCCCCTTACGTGTGGGATGTAAGACCACTTTGGAAGGCAGAGTTAGGCACAGAAACACTGTAATTTTGGAGGTTTAGGATAGGAGCTGAGAGGGCTTTTTTTCTCCTCTTGATACCTTTCAATACAGCCTATCTGATTTCAGATACATTGGCCAGCACTGGAGTTTAGTGTCCTTTCTTTTGGAGCAGACACGCACAGTGACAGATTTCAAGCAGCAATATGCCAATTGCTTTTCCAGACCTYCACCTCTTCAAGCCAGTGGCTCTTTTCTACATATTTTTTTTTCTTGGAAAACCAGTTTCCAATTAGGGGGGAATAATGAAAGGGAATGACAAAACTGTTTTAAAAAACATTTTAATGTGTGATGCTTAACAGAGGTTTCATCTTGAAAAGTTAGTGTGTTATGAAGCTTCCATTGGCTTTGGAATGTAGAATAAGAGATATATATTGGATTTGGAATATAGAATAAGAAAAGAGCTGAGATGCTCTTTAGTGCAGTTCATCTCCATGCTCTTAGTGGCACTTTTCCTCAGTGACCATAATAACAAATTTACCCTCTTCATCATAACAAAGTTTACTACTGTGATGCAGCAGGTTCCTATTTTCAAATTCCATGTTGCTTCTGAGATTGTCAACCCAGACAATAAATTATCATAGCTCCAGCAGCTCTGAGTGGTCTGTGTGCTGTGACCCCACAGGTGCTCCACTGGTTTTCTACCACATGTTTTGGCATGGCTTGTGGCTGTTAGAAATGGGGTTTTTGTTCTGAATCTGAAATGTGCAAGCATTCACCCATGCTGGCCTTGATGCATAGGGGTGCCTTTCTTCTGGGCATCTGCCACAGTCCCTTGGCCATTACACAGCTCTTTGCTTTCTCTGAAA
>CADDXX010000319.1:405260-429330 GCA_902810485.1 Alauda arvensis
CATTAAATGAAACTGCTAAATCCTCTTCCAGTGCTAAACCCAAGTGGGAAAAAGACAGGAGTGATGAAAGCAGTGGAAATATCTCTTTTGCCTTACAGCATAATGAGAAGAAACCAGCTTTGTTGTTGTAATTGGAGTAAATATGATGTCCTGTTGTGAGAAGTCAAAGGTTTGGGAATTACAGGCTTTATCCCATTAACATTTTTTAAAAAAAAGATTTTATTAAAGCAATAGTGTTGTATATGGTTATTTACTATGTTTTGTCTATCTCTCTGTGGATTTGTGGTTAACTGTTAGTGATAACGAAAATAAAAATAATTACTAAGTAACATTAGCAGAAAAATCATTATAACTTTTTAGTTTTGAATGAAAAAGATTTAATGAYTTTTAAATGAAGTCTGTCTTAATTCAATATTCAACATGAACTGTGTATATTAATGTAATAAACGCATTTCCTAGCATTTCCTGGCTGCAGAACTTGAAACCCTTGTGCTGATTTTATCCAATCAGGACCCCACAGGCTGCTCCAAAAGGGCAGAGAGGTTCCTTCAAACCTCTGAGCCTGTGGGTTACCTGTTGTAATGGCCAACCCAGCAGCTGATTCCCACCTTGCAAACCTCAGCAGAAGTAGCAGAGCCTGTTTCAAATATAAGCCCATGGAACAAYTTGGGGTGAAGAACAGTCRGATTMTGCTCATCCATGACAGCTCCCACTTGCASCAGAAGGTCCCTAACCAGCTGGAAGTCACTGCCAACAATTCTTGCTGTCCTGGTATACTGGCAGTTCCTAAGTTAGGAAATTTAGGATGGGCTTTTTAGTAAGATCACAGAAGTCTATAGAGCAGATTGTCCATTGTAGAAGTGGAGGTCAATAGTGTTTCTTTTTATTCCATTGTTTTAAAGACATAGAGTACTGTTTTTATTACATATTTTTGACATATTTTTTAGCAAGGTAAAGATTTTGACTTCAGTTTTAAATAGTCAAGAAATGCTGTGTTATTAAAGGGATATGGCAGCAGTTTCTACACACCCACAGTCCAAGTTTTTCTTGGACTTTCATAAAATTGTGATGTACTTCCTGRACAACAATCATTGCTTAATGGCCAGAACCTTAAATTTCATCTGTGTACACAAACAGCACTTCATATGAAAGATACCATGGCAAAACTGTTAGCCATCTGTTTGGTAGCAGAAGACTTGAAATATAAAAATGTTAAAATATCTTCTTAATTAAAAATTTTTTCAAATTTCAGTTGTTGTTTCTAGACATGTAAGTAGATGCAATTACATGAAAGATAAGTATTGATTTGCTGTGGGCAGCTCTCATAAGCATAAAAAATTTTGGCATCATTACAAAGTATATACTTGCCTTTTCCCATGTAACATTGTTTCAGATATTCCAGGACTAACTGATGATAAAATGCTGGTGTATTTTCAGAGACTCCACAGTAAATATCTCCTTTAAACTCCATGCACAGTTGTTCTAAACACTTGTGTTCTACAAGGAATCTGACTTAAATAGTAGTTTGGTTATAACATCATTCCAAAGCCTGTTGTTTTAGGAGAAGAAAACACAGAAAATGTCCTGTGTAACTTCTTTATAGTCTAATCTGGACACTTACTGGTGTGATATCCTCTATGTTTTTGGGCTTGTACCTCAGGGATATCTAGGTTTGTACTCACACTAATGCTATTCCTGTTTCATTTATTCACAGGACAGTGATATGGAGGCAATGGTTGAGTATTTGGAGAGGGTCCTGAAYAGCAGCTCATTGGGTAAGATGATATATGTTCTTTAGATAGCAGCAGTTATTAGCAGTCTGTATGCATCACTGTCCAACTTTTCCATTTTGTAGCAAAATAACTCAAATATGTGATGTCCTTAAAAATTACTTCCTTAATCTACTGCAGAGAAATAKAACTATGCCAAAAGAAAAGGCATAAGTGAAGTGCTTTTGTTGAAAATAATAAAGCCATAAAGCATGATAGTCAGAAGTATAGAATGTTATAAAAAAACTTTTAAACACTTGGCTACTGCCATTTTTTCTCCAGAGGCAAATATTTATGGATGTGTAAGCTATTTTATAGTTTTTAATCCTRGTAACAATAMGAGAAAATGAATTRAMATATTTAATTTTTWWAAATTATGATCTAGATTTGGATAAYAATTTATGTAACAGTATCTCATTACATGTACAAAGAAGTCAGTGAGAATTTCGGTTTGTAATTTAATCCTAAAATCTGTGGACAAYATTTGTGGTCTACTTAAAAGCTAAAAAGAAAACTTACATGAAAGGAGGCTGTTTGCTGTGGCTGCCACAGTCACTGTCCTCRGAGGCCACCAGGTGGGACGGTGCCAGCAGCAGCCTGAGTGTGACTGCAGGAAAGGSCAGCTGAGTTCCCAAAGGCTCCCATGGGAGCTGCAGCCTCATTTGGCTGCTTCATTTGCACTCGTTCAGCTGGGAGAAACCTGMCTTGGTATTATCTAAAACCACTACACAGGACACTCCTAGGAAGTCCTCCTTCCAGAGATTCTCCCAGTGGTGAGCTGTTTCAGCCCTGCTTGGGAGCCTGGACAAATGGGAAGAGAGAGCCAAAGCAGAATGATGAAAGGGAGTAATTCAAAGCTGTTGCCATCACAGTCACTGGTCACCTTCTGGGCCCCATGTCAGAGAGACCCTCAGGACTGCAGAAAAGATCATTTGCATCCAGTTTCTCTTCACACTTACAGAGAACCCCCTGTCTCCAAATTCTGCACTCACTTCTGCATTTGCAGCATYACTGTCTGCAATGGCTTTGCAGAAGTTGAAATAAGAATAAAATTTTGCCCTGTGCTTCAATATTCTGGCATTTAATTAAAGAGAGGAAYTGTCTTGAAGGCTGCTGAGAGCAAACAAGGATATTGGCTGAAGACAAACAGTGGTCTTTTAAAACCAATCTTAGTATTAGAAACTCCCTTATCTTAATCTTTTTCATTCATTATTAGGGACAAAAAGATGCCTTTTTAAAAATTGTAGTATTAAAGAATTAAATTGTACTTTTATCATTAAAAAAATCTCCAACCAGTCTGTGCTGAARCTTATAGCCTTTCTCCAGGCTAAGGTAGTAATTAGGTATGATTTTCTCCAAAGAAATATATGTGATGATAATAAGAGACAAATCTCCAGGYTCCCTCTTATCTTTGTATGCCCTGTGCCACTGAGAAAGCCTAAACTTTCATTCTTTTAAGTTCTTCCAAAATCAAGCTATAAACCTGCAGTTGGGGTAATTTTTAYGTGTTTGCTTATGTTCATTTATACCTTGCATATTCTTCARTGGGCTCCAAATTCCCATYCCATCAACATTTTCTGTGTATGGTGCATTTTACATAGGTTAGATACTGGCTGCCTTTTTCACCCTAAAGCTACTTGTATCCCCTTCCAGGTCTGCTTTTCTTTGACTGACCACTAGCACACTGATTTTAGCCATGGCATTGCCAGTTCTAGCCAGAGCCTCCCTTCTTGCCATCCCATGCCTGCAGTCCTTTACACCTTGTCCTTTGTTCCCACTTTTCAAAGCATCTGCTGTTGTACCAGGCCTGTGCTTCTCTACATTCATTGAATTAAGTTGGTTATAAATATGTCTTTCTACACAGAATACTACTATACATCTAAAAGTACACGTTATATATTACAAGAATAAGTAAAAATAAAACAAAACAGGCCACTCTTTAGTAATTAGAAGAACTGCTGCTATAGTTTAAGCAAATAAATCAAARTTTCTGTCAGGACAAGGCAAGATCAGACTCAGTTCCAGGTGTGTGGCTTGGTAAGCAGTGGCAATACCATATTACTGGGCTACAGAGCTACAGCAGAATTATAATGGCTGCTCCTGAAACAGTATGAATTTCATGGCAATAGTGGGGCAATAGAAGCAGGAATGTGGTCAGGACAGGATTTCTTGTAGCATCTTTCATTGTTTAAGTATTACAAGAAAATTATGAGCAATTTCAAGTGGTTGTTTGAGAACAACCAAGAAGACAAAAACTAGATTKTTTTTTTTATGTCAGCAAAGGCTGTGATAAAAAGGATGCAATAAATATACATTTTTTTTTTCAACAGGTGGAATTTGTTTAGTATAAACCTCAGTGTTTATAAAAAGACCTGGGAGGTAGCTGAGTTTTCTCCTCCAGAGGTCCCAGAATCACTCCAAGTACCAGAGCTTTTGTGGTACTCAATTGCTTTTGTGTTGGCTCTRCAGGTCCATGAGGAGTACATTTGAAATAAGATAGGCCATGCTGATAAATTGAAAAACTGGGAAGGTCCCAGAAAAGAACTGCAAAAGATAACAGAGTTTGAAGAAGTAATTTTAAAATTTACTAAATTTACTTAGCATTAAGGAAAAGAAGTTTAGGGGCTGTTGGGTCACTTTGTATTGTTTATGAATCTGTAAAACACGTTTGATTCTTTTATATCTTGTACAAAAAGGCATTGTGAGATCTCATATGTAGCAGTGAAAGCTAAAGAAAAGAAATCTGAAATACAAACAGAAGCTTGTGATTCAATGGAGATAACAGCTTCACTGCACATCATAGCTTATGAAGAGATGCAGATGTGTATCACCAATTCTTTGGTCATTAGCAGAAATGATTGTAGGAATGCCTTTGGAYCACAATTTATGAAGACTCTTACCAGATAATGCACCTTTGAATAAAATCCTTTCTCTACAGATCCTCAAACTGGTGCTCTATCACCTGAGAGGACAAAGATTTTCTGCCCTTTACCCTATGTTGGTTCTACAACACTGAGGGAGATATTGAAATACATTTAGAAAGCCACAATACCTGGTTTTGAAAAGTCAGTGCTCTTGTTGTTTCATTTGATTTTGTTTAATGCATCCAGAAAGATATATTGGATAAAAAATGCAAATAATAATGTGGTAACTTTTTGAAGAGGCATAGTTCCTTGTTGTGTGTTGATATGTGGGTACACAAACTGCCTGAAGCTGGGTGCAAAATGTATTATTAATCARGTAGCTGCTTCTAAGAAAATACCTTTGATATACAAGTTGGTATGGTTATGAATCACCCCAGCAAAATTTGTTGAGGTGTGCTGTAGCACCAGTGTATCAGGCTCTTAGCAGTCTTCACTGAGAACTCATTTTTTTAATGATTAATTACACCTTTGCAGCATCYTACAATATTCAGTCTGTGCTGCCTTGCAGTAGCCAAAAAAATCATATTAAATGGAGAGGAAGATAGAGAGTTTGCACATAAAGACTAAGTTTCTCTTTGCCAACTGCCAATGTGTAAAGTAGACAAAATATGAATTATTTAGCCAGAAATTCCAAGAAAAAAAACAAAACAAAACAAAAATCAACACCACCAAACAAGAAGGATGTCTTTAATAGTGAAATGTCAGAGGAGAAGGAAATATTGTAGTAATAAATATACTGAATTCACTAAACAAAAGGAATATGCTGAGCTCTTACTACAGTGATATATCCTGTAATAACAGTAATGCCAGGATTTATCTGGTTCCTGTGGTTAAGTGTACTCTTTCTTAAGAGACTGCCAAGTTTATATTTTCCTTAGGCCACTGGTACTCTGGGCATCAATTTTTAATTGGTTTCAAAGCACCAAAGCCCTGCATCTGGACCTGAACACTGTGCCAGCTGAGAGAGGAGCATGCAGCCCAGTGAGTCACGAGCGCTGCTTTGCACAGCACCTGGGGTTTCCTCAGAGCTGTCCTGAGGACASCTGAATTTTCCAGTGCTGCTCAAGGAGTTGAATGCTCACAGACTCCATGTAAAAACACATGGATGTGCATGTGCACTGTTACAGTAAATTATCAGGAAATGGTTTTTGCATGAATGGGTGAAATAATTGGTTGCCAGTAAGAACTGGGCTTGTCATTTTTCATCTTTTAAACTACGTAACTGTACCTGAGTTGTAATACTTASACACCCAATAACTCCTGACCATTAGGTGTAAAGATAAGCCAGGAAAATGTTTTTAAATGTGCAATTGTTTGTCCATCCTGCTAACAGAATCAGGAATCCATTTCTTCTGTGCTTCAAGGCTCCTGAATCCAGCAGRCAGTGTGAGTGATGCAGTAGGATCACTCACGATGGAAAGTGTTAATCTCAGTATTCAAATGGATGTGATCAGGGTCTAGAATCATGTAAGGCATAGGAGCTTAAGTGTTGGAAGAGCCATGATTGCACATTCCAGGGAAGCATTGGTATTCTCTGGGGGTGTCTATACCAGCTCATAGAGGGAGGGGAGCTGCAAGCTCCCTCTGGCTGCATGTGATCCCTGCTAATGCAATCCAAACTAAGCCAAAGCCCAGCCGAGTCCAAGCTAAAAACCCCTGGTAGGAGGGAGTGTGTGTTCATTTAGACAAGACATTGTGTTAACATGTTTGACTTTTGGCTTGTACCTATCCTGTTCAAAGCCCTCCCATGCCTGTTCAGAACTGGGGTCCTGTGTGGCACASCCCACACATTCACACCCTGATACACCTCCTCTTTTGGGAAGTGGAATCCTAATGCCAATTTGCAACAAGAAACTAAAATAGCTGCTTTGTTCAGCTTAACAAATTGAAAGCTGAAATAGGATCTCTTTTTCCAATCATAAAGAAAGGAAAGCAGTAYGCAAAAGGGGAGGAAATACCTGTGTAAGCCAAGGGAAAGGACTGGCACAGGAGGAAAATGAGCATGAACTGCTCAATAGAGAAATTTTATCAGGAAATGAGAGGGAAGATTTTAGCCACTAGCTCCCAGTGAGGCTTTGAAATTGTCTTTCAATGGGAGCAGTCAGGGCAAAAAGTACATAAATTTCTTAGGAAAACCACAGACTTGCATGATGGGATGACTGCATGAAATTGCAGCATCTTTGAGCTGATAACCCAGAGAGTCCCCTGTGATTCAGCACTTGTGTGTTCCCGTGGATGAGTGCTTGAGTGGTATGTGAGCCCTAGGTTCTGAAATATTGCAACAGCTCACAAGGCCTGCAMACAGAAAGAGTGGGCATGTCTGTTTATGCATATGTACATTTCTTACACATACATATGTATTTACATAAACAGCTATGTTTATATATATATATATATATGTATATATATATATATACACACATTTCTCGTATATATTGTATATAATGTATTCATACATAAAGTACCTTTATCTGAAGGAGAAACTGATGTTCTAAGATAAATACTTCCAGTTCACAGTAATGATCAAGCTCAAGGAGAGACTTGCCTATTAGGAAGAATGTTCTTGCTCTTAAAGATAAGTTAAAAAACAATGGAAGAAAATGCATATTGTCTAGGCAGATTTAGTTTTGTTGCATATTTATCCATCCCAGCACTTCCTCAAGTATTGTCCTTTCAGTTGAAATTCCTTGTGTATTCCTTGTTATTACAATTCTGGTGCCTTTAAGCTATAAAACCACTTGTCCCTCAGAAAGGAGTTGCCTTTAATGTACATTTAATAATCTAATTACTCTTTAATTAGTGTGGCAGTGCCTTCCTCCTCCTGACTGCCCTTGATTCTGCAGTGGAGCTCAGGGGACGAAGGTGAAGCAGGCTGTGTGTCTGTGCATTGATTTGTAGGCTCGAGGACTGTCACCAGAGTGTCTCCAGGGCTGCCCCAGGGATTCAGAGCTCTCAACAGAACAATGGCTGAGACCAGGCTGAAGCACATGAGGGAGTAAGTAGCATATTTATATGTTTCCAAGGTGCAGGCAAATAATATGGATTTGAAAAACTGCAAAGCTCAGCAAATAAAACCCCAAAATTCCTTCAGCAAAAAGAAGTGGATGGTAAGGTGTTTAGAGACTTGCCTGCTTGCCTCCAGAGAGGATGAAGGCTGACCCTCATTTCTGATTGTTTTCTTGTAAGCTGTRCAATCACTGACATCCTTCCAGRATCCAGTTTGCCTTCCCTGCTGCYGGTGTCATTCTTAATTTCACTTTATTAGCACAGCCCATGCCCATAAATCACCTGCAGATGTACACATTACCACCACATTTGCTTCCTCACCCACACTTCATTCTTGCCTGGAATGAAAAGTAAGTGGGTTTGTTTCCCATGGTGATATGAGTTTTTAAACCAACCAAATTTGCTGCTTTTGTTGGAATTTTCAAATGAGATAGAGGAATGTACATGGACAGTTCCCTTTGAAACTCATTGTCTACTTGTTTTCAGCATTGCTGAAATCCCAGCTTTATTTATAAAGGTTTCAGTGTCTTAATAAAATGAAGATCTGTGCTGCCTTTCTAGAATGTACTGGTTAATGTATCTTGAGCTTTTATCTTGATTCAGTAATTTCTGACCTTCCAAGATTTATTGCATCTTAATTTAGGTGCTGGTCTGATAATCATAGAGATGTGTATTATTTCTGAGCTCAAATACTCTTTGCAAYGTTGCAAGATTCAACTGCTCTCAGAATGTAAACTCTTTTAAAAAGGGCAATTTTTTTTCYTGTGTAGGTGGACAGTGCCAATAAAGTGGTGGATGTTACTGGAATACAAATAAGCTCAAACAATAGATGCTAATAGCTATTTAAGTGAGCTCTCTGAGAAAAATGAGTACAATTCCAACATTTATAGCATTGTATAGCATTCAATGTTTAAAACAAATCACCATGTACTTCAGGAAAATACCAATCATATTTACTCCTGATAGAAGTTGTTTGGTTTTATAGTATTTCAAGAATGTAGCAGCTCCAAGGATTTCACTTCATGGCTTAGCCTTTATTGTGAAACCAGTCCCAGGTCTTTCAGCCTTCCACTTGTACTGCTTTCCATTCTCTTTTCATGGAAACTACTTAYAAAAATAAATTAATGCATTGTGTTGTCCCAGCTGCTTACAAGGTGAGACTTTTAGTCAAAATGCCTACTAAACTTACAGATTTTACCTGGTTTTCTCATGGTTCCTGGATAAAACATTTGATCTTCATGGTCATTGCTTTCAGGGCTGAGGTATTATTAGACAACTTCTTTCAAATTCTGTTTTTCCACTGATGTTTCAAGGTTTTCATGGTTTGTTGTGACTCACATTATTGTCCTTTCTCCAAAGCATAGCGTGACTTTTTCATTTTCTGAACATGTGAAGGTGAGGAAGGACTTAATTGCTTGGAAAGTAAAGTGTTAAGGAACAAGTCAATGAGCAGAGTACCCAGCACYTGTGTAGTCAAGGAGATCCCTGCAAACTCTGACCCATGGCCAATCTGCACTCAGGGCACAGTGGGRTTTTCAGTGGTGAGAAGGAAGCACATCTGGCTATGAATCAATACCTAAAGCCACAGCTTCTCTGCTCATCCCTCAGCAARCTTCATATGATGTGTTTGTTGAATGTCATCCACACAACAGTGCCACAAARGCAAGACTAATATAATTTAGACTTGTGCTATTCAGTTTTACTCGGGTAGATGCAGACTTTGGGGGGGCTGAGGATCTTTCAAATGACAGCTTCTGATGAAAGAGACAGTGTGAGGGATTTGTCTTACAGAAACTCTTTTTAGGAGTTCCTAAAAAGAAAGAGAAGAGCAGAGTAGGGGAGATAATGTGGAGGTGCAGTGAAATCTGTTTGGATGTCAAGTCAGTGTGGAAAAGGACTATGGAGGTTTGGGATTTGCATCATTTTCAGATGTTAGGAGCAATAGATTCTGATGAGGGAGACTTCTATGTTGTGAACTGCTCATAAAGAAACCTTGTGCCCCACACATTACAGATGACACTGCTGGAAGAAAGTGTCAGTAGCTCAGATAAAATGCTAGATTCATCTAAAATAACAGAGGGTTTYACAGGGAAAGTGCCTTTTAGCCATTTCCAATTGACACGTGAATAATGTTGCCTTGCAAACAACTGTAACAGCAGTCACTCGACAAGATGTYATGTGCTCATTGCTTGAGTCACTGCAGCATAATTCACTAATAATAAAAAAAGCCTTCTTTGACTTGCTGTGTATCAGAGCATCAACTTAGATGTATCCTKATGCAGGACTTGACAAGAATACTCATGTGAGAAGAAAACTGTGCTAAAAGTCTTCATCAGAATACAGAAGGAAGCCACTGATATTCTTGAATGTGGTAGGAGTGCTTGGTCTCCTCCTATTTTAAGTGGAAAGAAATGGTTTTTTTTCACTACAACCCCTAAATATTTGCCCTGACTTTTCTTTCTAATTACCATTGCACTCTTCCAGTTGTTCACATCTAGCATCAATGTGAAGCAGTGTCCACTCAGTAAAAGTCATGATAAATCACCAACTCCAGTAACAACAGTTTCCAGTTTGTTATATTTGGTATCAGATTGTAAAGTTTRTAAGAGCAGAGATTTAACTTTACCTTTCAAGCAGAGTTCATTGTCTCCACAAAAATTTCCACTTCAGTGCTAAGCATTTYGATATTGGGTTCTGCAGAGATGATAAGAAATCTCCATTTTTTGAACTAGCTCCCATCAAGGTTATCATTACGGTCCTTCCCAGCCCTGCATGCCAGCAGCAGGAAATAAAATATAAAATCAGAGCTGTGAGACTCTTGTTCCTCATATTGGGCTTTGAAACCAAGGAATCATATTAGGTGCAGGAAATGGGAGGAGCCATTTCCCGGTATTTTCTGTCCTGTCCACTATCTGATTCTCATGGTGGTTCCCATCCTTGCTGGTATGAGGTAACTTGGTGCATGCCAAGTCTGAGACGCCTTACTGCCACATCCTGTCCAGGGCCAAGTTAACTTCATGGAGAGATCCATGGAGACAAACTAATGACTATTCCACATATTCCCCTATAGAGACTTTCCARCTATACATCTCAGGAGAGAACCACACCATTCTTCAGAAGCAGCTCCTCAAGCCAAATCATTCTTCCCCCTGTGAGATTAAATTGTAGTAGCACCCATTAATTTTTTTCCCCCAAGGTCCATACAAAAAACTCAGTACAGATTGTTTTGTGCTCCTTTGTGGAGATATCCATGAATATCTACTATGAGTCATTTTAATAGCCATGAACTTTAATATGCACTTTAGAATTCAATAAAATGYATGGCAGTAAAAGGAAAAGGCTTTTATGCCCCAAATTTTAARTAAATTAAAATCCTTTAGCCCAGCAGTAAGCACCTCTTAGTCAGTCCCCAAAGTCTTATGCACAGCAGCATRCCATGATCAGGCAAAAGACTTCATCATCCCCTGCTGAGTGTAAGTAAAGCASTCTTTCAGAAGCCATGAAGAAAAGGCATTGGGTGATATTTTTATTCTGCTCCTGTGAATGCTCGTAACACTGTTGGTTTAGACTCATGAGCAGCATATAGGTATGCTTTCTGTGCTTGTGATGCTGCCATCAAATGCATTGTTTATCTTAAAAATTCAGAAATAAAGGTCGTTTTGAGGTCGCTCAGTAGGCACTGGATGTTCTTTGAGGTAAATAGTCCTAAAATGCCAGAAGTATAGAAGACTTCTTGTACATTTATTTGTGCAATTTTAAAATAAATTATTACAGTAAAGAAAGTRTTTACTTGATGTAGTATTTCAGTTTATGCAGAGTAGACCTTTCTGAGCCAACTAAAACTGGTTTTGTTATTGWCATCATTGAGAGCAGCTTAAGTGAAGACAAAAGCAACAAATACAGAAAAGCTAATTGCATTTTAAGATTTTGATTTAAARACCTATCAGTGACCTTTTGATTGCCATTGACTGTCATGTTGAAAGTGTCATGATACAAATGTGCTTGAGGAATAAGAAGTCTTCTCACAGACAAAAGACATATTTGGTAAGGGAGGTTATTGGCACTTAGCTACCACATTTTTTGCAGGTGAATAGAGTACTCTTGAAGGTCTTGATCCTGAAATGTTTTTGAGCAYTGAATTTCCTCTTACACACACCATAGTGTTTTGTCCAACAACTTCMTTTTCAGGTAATAATTTCTGTGTGGTGAGCCCAAGACATCTTACAGCATGACTATATTTTTCTGCATCTCATGGGCTAAGCCAAAATGTTATTTACATATCCATCATCCTTGTCACAGTTTCTCACACCTCATTTTTAAAGGCCAGTCTCAAATGTGTCTAATGAGTTCATTATGGAAACAAATTAAACATCTTAGACCATGAGTTTCTCTTTCTTTTACTGAAAATCTATTTTAAGACATTTGCACCATTACCTTCCAGACCCAAATTTGGAGAAAGTATTTTGGGTTTGCTGTTTGCTTTACAAGCGAGAATAAACTCAGTGGGAACATTGAAAGATTGAACCCTGCCTGTGTGTGACCAAGCTGGGATATTGGTTCTTGGCTTCTGCCAGGGACAAGTGAGTGAATGCTCCTGGCTCAGGAGTCATTGCTGTCCCAATTACTCCCCAAGAGAAAGTGGGAACTGGTAAATCCTGGGCTTCTGCTACCTTAGAAATGAAGGTGAGTGAGACAGTGTCTGCTGCTCAGAAGTGTAGGAGTCCTCTGCAGCAAAAGCAGCAGGAACCCCTCAAGGGTGAAGTTGGAGCTGATGGTCTAATTCCTGAGGGGGTCTTTGGTTTTTTTCCATGGGTCTGTTAGCCTTCCCACTGTCCAAACTCCTCCTTCCCTTTCCATGACAAAAATGGCCTCCTTTTCTTGTTGGCACTTTGTCTCTTATGCTGCTCCTTCTCCATCCTGCATCTGAGGATGGGAACAGCATGTCACCTGCCAACACCACAATTTCAGCAGTTCTACACAGCTTTACATTGGTTGTGGTGCACTTTGAAAGGAATAATGAGAACAAATTTGGTAGATAGAGGGAGTGAGTATTAGGGAGCAATTAAAATTTGATGCATTTTCTTGGGATGCTCATTTTTTGCCCATTTTGCACATGAACCTCAAGTCGTACCCTTAAAACAATGTGTAATATTTTGTGCATTTGCTTAGATCTGTGTAAGAAAGCACAGATGTTTTCAGCTTTTCTGCTGAGCTSTATGTCATAGATCCATGAGTCATTCTGTTATTCTGAATTTTTAAGGACTTCTTTTTAAGGGGACAGTAACCTTATGATTGCTTTAGCACTAGAGATAGTTTTTATTCACTTTGAAAATTGCATTTCAGTAGCAAAACACCTAAAATTTTATGTATAGATTCATTCATTTTRAAATGTCAAGTGGCCCCAAACACTTAAAACATTCAGGGAATTGGACTTCTTTTTGTKTTGCACACAAAGCATAGCTTGCCTACTTTCCCGTGCTGTGCATACATAATGCATCAATTGAGCTGTTCAGATTTCCAGGACCTTGATTTTGTCAATAGTTTGMAAATGGGAAAATGCTTTCACACAGCATTAATTATATAGTCTGCCTTCAATACRGAGCCAATCGAAGAATTTTGACAGTGTTTACTAGAAGTAGCATTGCAATCTTGGGAAGTTTACTTGAGAGAAATACAGGGAATTTTCCAAGAGGTTTGATGCAGGAATGACCAGAACTGCCTTTTGAAAGACATGAAATGTTTGCTTTTTAGGAAAAAAAACGTACTAGATTTCTATTTATGTCTTTAAATGCCTGAACAGCTCTGTGAAGCTTGTCTTGTTTTGATGCAGACCCAGAAGAAACTGAATGCATRAATCTTTCTAGACCTTTACTGTCCATAGTTGGTAACTGCTTTTCTTTCTTTCTTTCTCTATAGAATGGTGTCATCATGGAATTGTGTGGCTCTGCCAAAATGTGGATTTCCCTTAGTCCTGTTTTGTGCTAGGAACTTTTTAAAGGACTGTAGATGTGAAATGAGACCTGAAAGGAGTTCTGGACTTAATCCACCTAGCTTCAGGCCCCATTGGGTGGATATAGATGTCAAAAATGCCCAGATGGTTGATGTTCAAAAAACTGTTTGCATAAAACCTTATGCAAATGGGTTTGGGAGCCTTTTTGTGTATATATTAGTGTCTTTATGCATATATATATATGTATGTGTATGTATTAGTGTTTTTATGCATATATATATACACACTTGAATATTTGCCATAATTGAACATGTAACATTCCACAGCAGTTGGGGGTTTTTTAGCTTTTAAAATGTCTTTTTTTCTGGATTGTTTAAGAGTATTTTTATTTTACTGCAAGCTCGTATGGGTGTTTAGCATAGCTCAGAGCTTGAATGCTGCTTCACCTCCCTCTGTGGCWGTTCAGTGCTCAAGCCCAGCTGGAAATTTTGTGAGTAAATTACTGTGGTCTTTGTGATSTTTCTGTCAAGAATTGTCCATCTCCATACCAACTGATTGCATTAATCTCTCTGCTGAAGCACCTGACTCATTGACAACCTTTTAATGGGAGAGACATATTGCTAAGAAATGCATTGTTTTATATCCAGTAGTAACACTTAATAGAATATGGCTAAAGACARTGCTTGGATTGAGAAAAAATATATRYARTAATAGTTAGTATTCTGATTGTTTCATTGAAATGCATAAGTCCCTTTTCCTTTCTCTGATAGGCAAATTGTTGRTTTTAAAACTGTCATTTTGATTTGAAATCCTAAGTCAGGAGRGAACCCCTCCAATATTAAGCCATGTAAAAGGAAATCAGCATTATCTCTGTATTACCACACAGCTGAACAAAGGAGAATGCAGTTACATCCTTAAATTCTTACAAGATCTGCACATGATTACTGACTTTTCAGAGGTAACTACTGTATCCTCCCATGCCCACATTCAAGAAGTAGCTGTATATTGTGCTGCTCTTCAGACWCATCTCTCTGAAACAAATGCATTGATAAACAAAGTAAGAAGCATCAGGTATGTGTTAAATGTGCCATGAATTCCTGCTTTATCTTGATCAGTGATGCTGAAGGAATTAAACTGATGACTTTTCCAAGATTCTTTGAATGCCATGGCACTGTTAAAAATCAGAATGTTGTTTAAAGTAATTATGGAAAGACTAGGAAATCTCAAACTGTGTGCAAAGCAACTGCAGCACAGGGAAGTGTATTTCAGGTAATTCTTCATGGCCGCAGTGAAACTGTAATTTTCACCCATCCTGCCTCATGAAGAATRGGTATATAGAAGCAAATATATTTCYTTATATAATTTAGTATAGATATTTCTAGAATTGGTAGTAAATTTTTAATATAGGAAGACTTTAAAATTGCAGTATTCAGGTTTGATTTAAATGATCGTGTTTTGTTGTAATTTGTTTCCATCTGTGGGAAAAATGAAAGGAAACACRTTTTCTCTTATGATAAAGCATCTTTTAAATTCAGAGGAGCTAGAATTCAACTAGCAGCTCTAAATTCTAATTAATGCTTCTTCCAAGAGCAGATGTCAGCTTCAATTCCTATTTTATAAATTCATTTATCTCTGAATATGAGGTGCATGGAGAATATTATTGCTGATATTTCTTCACCTGTGTGTCTACATTTGAATAAGATCCTTCTTAACACATGGGAAAACACGTCCTAAATACGCTCTAGATTTTGCAGGTCTTTGAAGTAGGACATCAGAGAGTTTTGTTTGCAATCAAATTAAGGCGCTTTAATTCAGGAATTATGAAGTAATTAAGGGTGAATTAGGAAAACCATCATTGTGTTTTCAAGTGAAGAAATTTTCATTCAGCAGTAATGCAAGGATAGTCAAAGTCCATTGAGGCTTGAAGGTGAAGGTGGGGGATAATTTTAGTAATTTGTATTGCTTTTCTTACTAGCTTTTTTGTAATAATACTTTCCATTACCCTTTTTTTCTTTCTTTTTTTTAACTTAGCCCTTTTCTTACACTTAGCCATTTTTTTTCACATTCCCAAGCTTGAACAGCTGTCAGAACTAGATAAGTGTTGCCCTACCTTTAGAAATGAGTTCCTAAAACCTGAATCATGGAACTTATTATGCCCTTCTCCTAGCAGATCTCAAGGGGTCTTTAAACAGCAACAKAGAAGTTATGCTGCAAACGAATATTTGAACCTAGAGCCATTTCWTTTAAGTGTCAAAGTTTTAATCATTCATGGTCAGTAATGCCAGCAAACCGAATGACAGMAAGATAACTTGAGAGGACAGAGATCTTTTGTGTTCTGCCTGAGATAAACCTGTTTGTTTACTGAACCATGAGATGCTGTAGCAGATATCTTAAGATTTTCTGGTACAGTTAGAAAACAATATTTTGTATGAGACTAAGGATATGTAATTTCCTGGTTCTTCTGCAAAGTCACCTCGGGAGATAAATGTAACAATCTTTTTCACTGAGATTCATATCACTCACTCCTGGTTAGCTGCAATGTGCCATGATGGTACTGTTTTAAAGAGAAATACGGGATTCATAAATTGATGCTTGGAAATAGCATTAATTCAGGGACAAATCATTGTTGATGTGTAGATGAGAATACTCAGTAATACTGCTGGACTCTGTGGGGTTAGCTCCTTGAGTTAGGCAGAACAGAATTTAGAGGCATCTACTGAAATTGTTCTTTCAAAAATCACTGCACTTGCTTCTATGCCCCAAAATTAACACAGATTTGTTCTCTATTTGTTCTCTACTTAGAATGTGCTCTTTGGTGGTGGATGCAGGTGGCCTGACTGAATTCAAAATGATAAATGAATGCCCAGTGGAATGGGTATTCCRTGTCCAGAAAGTTTCTTTATGAAGGTTTGCATTGATGTAGGCATGAGTAACTGGTATTTTGAAATAACTGAATTTTCYGTGCTTGTCTTAGGAGCAGTGTGTTTGCCTGTTATGGCAGAGGTGAAATGTTATTGCTGATGCYTGATCCAGAGGGACTTCCATGGTGTTACTACCCCAGTGTGTTCAGCGGTGGCTTGTGCAGAGCCTCTCCTTGCACAGACCACACACAGCTCCCTGAAGGCACCAGTGAGACCAGGATGGCTTTAAATGATAGTTGCCATCATGCTACATGACACTAGAAACTGAGAAGCTGGAAAATCCCTTAGCTGCTGATTTGTGTCATAGTTACCCTTTAAGGCAGGTCATGACAAGTTGTTGAGGGATATTAACCCAGCTGCTAACACCCATGGGGGAGCACAAACTTCAGCATTAATCTTGTTTTGTGGCTTTTGTCAGTGTGGCATAAAGGCAGGTGTGTTGTAATTGATCTCCAAGGCAGAAAGGAGATGTTAATATGTAGCTAGTACCARAATAGTCAAAATGAAGACCTGTGGGATAATAGAGAATTCTTTYTTCACCTAGGGACAGATTTACAACTTCCTCAGCCAGTTGAGAACACAACATTATTATATTGTCAAATTTTAGTAATTTTACACAGATGCCTAGAAAATCAACTGTGAATCACCAGATAGCCTGATAAATTCAGATCCACTAAATGACTTGGAATGGTTTTAGACACCCTGTGTCTAAAAATTGCAGTTCTCAAGGCTCCTATTTAACTCCCTTCTAACTCCAGCAGTGCCTATGATTTTGCTGATATTCTTTACTGCCTCTCATATATTCAGAAGTGCCTTTTCCTTGATAGAACCAAGTCTCTATTTTATGTCCATGCTCCATCATTATCCACAAATCAAATATCAATATGGCCTTTGGGTCTTGTTGCAGTTAATTTTCTCAGGCATGTGTTGTGTGCTGCGTGAGAGCTGGCAACAAGAGGCAATGTTTTTCAGGCCACAGCTGCCATGGGTGACAGTGTCCCCACACTGGCAGTATCTGCTGTGCAGCCAGCAGGCTGATGGTCACAGCATGCCCCCAGCCCTGTGCCTCCTCTGCCTGGAGCATTGGGACTGCTCTCTGCAGCCAGGAGTGAGGGAAGTTGAGCTCAATTAATCCCTCTGTAACAAAGAAAGAAAAGAACAATCTGAGATATGATATTTAAGCACATTACTGAGTATCATCTGAAGCCAGACCCTTGATTGGTAGAGCYYGATRTMATTTCTGRGATTTTAGCACACTGGAAAACACTAAGCCAGTGTGGAATGGAGGTCTGGCCCACAATTTTTCACAGCAATGAAATTCCTGATGTCAGGTATCCCCTTTGCTTGTGCCATCTTGGCTGAAAAAGAGGTGCTGACTCACAGTGAGTTTGTAGGTGAGTGAGCTGTGGGATAGCATGAAGAGAGTAAATGCCAGTAAATCAGAAAACATGGATGGCCAGATGTGACTATAAATGGGAGTACTGCACTTGTTCTCACAGCACATTTAGGTGGTAAGGCTTTAATTCTTTTCMAAMCATTAGTGTAGGTATCCCATATTTCATGTGAACAAGCAATGTGTAATTGTGCCTCTCTAGGATTTTCCATGGATGGACAAATGGCCAGAGTGCACAAACCTCACTTTCCAGGAAGCACCTTCCCTCCTCCCTCCATGAGGATGATAGATTCACTCTTTGACATTTACTCTCTGAGATCCCACACTTCTGCCTCTGTGATGCATGATGTGGTAGTAGAGTCAAATTAATGCAGTTCTCAAGTCCAAACAGAGCCTGATGTCTTATTTTGTAAWAGCAGGTTATAATTTTTGTTACCTAACCTGTAATTTTCAACCTATGAACATTTTCCCCTTAATTCTATTGTATCAGCTATTTTACAGATTAGCTGATTTGCATGCTCTGCCAAGCTTAACAGAGAAGATTCAAGTCTTCAGGTCAYATTTATTAGCAGAAGCAATACTACCAAGGTATATGTTTGCTTAATTTTTCATCTTGAAATAGACAGGACTGCAAAAAAAATTAAATGTACTTGTCTAGGAGGGAATGAGGAGTCATTAAAGCCACTGATGAAGCAGCAGTGATTTCAGGATAGCTTTTCATGTATTGATTTTTACCTCCTGGAGAGAAATTGTGATAATTTTGATAATGTTTTGTGAAGAAATGTACATTGTTTGTCAAACAAATCTCCATTTAGCTTTCAGTGGTAATCCAATCCCTAGGCTTCCAGTGTCTGAGAATGAATTATTTCTAACAGTTTTTATTTTCTCCTAAACAACATTCTTGGTAGAAAAGAAAAAGGTCATTTCTAGTTATAGGAAGCAGGACTGAGTCAGGTCTAGACCTGAAGAGATTCCAGCTTGGCCCTGTGACTTCTGATCCTGGGTCTTGGCTTTCTCTGCCCCAGGYTCCTGATCTGCCTTCGTGTCAGGAGCCAGCAGAGGGGTGACCTGAAGCCAAGGGGGGATCCCACCTGGGCAKGATCAAGGTGCTAGAAAAGCAAAGAGCAAGCAGGATGGGAGAGGTTTGAGAAGCAGTAAAGTAGAATTCTTTGCCATGTTTTCCTAAGAACTGAGGAATTTACTTCATATGGAACTCTTACTGGCTGACATTTCACTATGAGGGTGTTTTTTTCTCAGCAATAGCAGGATGACCACTGATAAAAAGCAACTACATCGTTAGTAATAATAATCCAATAACTCCATGTTATTGGATGAGAAGAGTTAACCTTGCCCTGTGTTAGACATGCAGCAAAATCAGTGCAAAACCAGGAAAAACTACGAGGGCAGTGTGTGAAGTTGTTGTTGGGAGGTAGGTTTAACTATTCAAACTGCCGTGGGAAGTGTGCCTGCTCCCTCTGAGCCTACGTGCACATTTACTGAAGTTCTAATGCTAGCACCAGGAGACATCTCTGATCCCCCTCTCTGCCCCTGCATAGATCCCCCTTGGAACAGCCACAAGCTGGGGTGTCCCAGCCCCTGCTGCCTCAGGCACTGGCTGGGGAGCTACTGCAGGCACTATATGGTGTGGTTCCCTTCCAAGTACCTCCTTTTTGTCTAAAAGACAACTGACTCTCAACTGCTCTAACATTTAAAGGTTTAGTGACAAACCCCCTAATTCTGCTTTAGAAGTGTGAAGAGCAGGCAGACAGTCTCTGACATGCCAAAGGAAAATTACCCTGGTATTTTCATCAAAATATGAAGCCATCACTGAASTGAAAAATTTTATGTTACCTGTGATACATGAATTTAAAGATGTTTTTCCTTTAGGAGGAAGAAATGCTGTTTATTGTCTTGCAGTTTTCAAATGGGTCTTTTTAATAAATCAATATTAAGATGCTGTGTTTTGTCACTGAGTTAYAGATCTGTGTTCTGATAAAAGGAGAGCACTGTAGAAAAGAAAAAAGTATCAAGTTATCTCATGCTGAGCTTGTACAATGGCTTTGGTGTATTTGATAGAAGCTAAAATAAAGCAGTGAATAACAAAGTGTGCTCACGTAAAATGCCACGGGTGCTTCTTTTGGTTTAGATGAAATCTAGAGGCAGTAATTACATGTGTGTTCACCAGACTTGTAGATAAAAGGGTCTGTCAGACTCAGCATGAAGAGGATTCTTGGATTGTAACAGTGAAGATGGCCATGCTTCCCATGACTTTGCTGGGGCCAGGTTTTTACTCTTGGGCTCTTTGTGTAGCAACTAACCATGGAAAAACTTGCCAGGAGACTTTAGTTCCTTTTACTGTCAGGTAAACAAGGTRCATCATGATATCATTTTAATCAAACCTACAAGAATTTAGAAGAAATCTGCTCTAGCTAATGCTTGTGTTACTRTATAACACAAATTAACTTTTATTTGACCCTTTCTATAATATTTATCCCCAGATGTGCCATTGGGAAGCTGGGAGTGGAGGCATTYGAGGCAGTGTACAGCTGCCTCAAGCAGGCAAGACAGCAGAATGCCAGTGAGGAGGAGATCAGGAGCTGTTTGGAGAGACTGGTGTCCAGAGCAAGTGATTGCTTCGAAGTGGATCAGCTGCTGTACTTGGAGGAGCAGCTGCAGGCTTCAGAGCCTCATCTTCAGCTCTAACAGTGTCAGCAGCAGCTGGAAATGGCACAGAGGGGCAAGRGGCCTCCTTCAGGCAACTGCAGAGGTATTTGCAGGACTGCTGAAGGTAATGTAGTACATAAGCATGTGGGTAAGCTCCATTTGAGAGTCCAGACTGCAGTGAGAAGTAGATAAATATGGCAGGAAAGAAGAGCAAAAGTTTGGGACAGTGGAGGGAAGGATTCACAGTTACCTGTGCCCCCTCTTTCTGCCACTTAAAGAATAAGGAAAAGTTCTGGGCTGTGGCTGAATGCCAGTCCTGCCCTCAGAGCTTCACTGACAAAGCTGCCTCTGATGGAATGATGCAGGATTAGACTCCAGCTGCTGTTGATTTCTGTGCTAACTGGTCCCTGTGATATTTAAGCCCATAATTTTTGTAATTTGGCAGATTTAATCTTCAGCATATCTGTATATGTATGGCCACTCAGCCCCTGAGTGTTATTACTGATCGTTCAAAAGGGCTGCATTTAGTCTGAGCTTCAAAGGAACTGTGGAAATACATGCACATGTGCACATTTATATACATATATGCATGCTCACATACACAGAGATAGTGTGTATATTCATAATGGCAGCAGTATGTCTGGTCATACACTGAACTTGTATAAAGAGTTTTGGATTAAATTCGTTCTTCATAAAYGGAACAATAAACTGATTTTGTTTCTGCCTTGCACGTTGTTACTGTTAATATTCTTTGTTAGTGTTTATGCTCCCTGCTTCAYATGCATCCCACTCCTGCTGATTTCAACTGTATGTCAGCTCTGATAATATACCTGATGTTTTCMTTCTACCTCTTCCTTCCTTATTCTGCATTCTGAGCTCCTTCCTCCATCTGTGTGAAAGACTAAAGGTTAACAAAGTCATACAATTTAGTAAAGGAATCAAAAATGAATTGTAGACCAAATGAATTTTAGGTATGGAGCTATTATCATMATTCTTATGCTTCCTGCTTTTTCACCACAACTCTTAAAGGACTTTGGGACTGTATTAAATAAATTAGAAGAAATTCGTATTAAAAATATCAGAAAACCATTTCTATTTGATCTGAGTTATTTACAGTGAAGTATACCAATATTGATGGTCAGTTAAGCAGTGCTACTGGTCCATCTTTATGACATGTGTTAGGAACAAAGCAAAAGGCAAGAAGAGTCATCTAAATCTCTTTTAGCAGCAGCATAAGCTGAGGAAGCAAAAGGCACATCCAGCTACAGATGATGTGGCACTATACTTCCAGCTCAAAGTAATAAGAGATTCTGGTATTTTTCAGCTTTCTCTAGCTTCAGCTTTTATTTAGACTACATGGTGTGACAAGCCAGAGACTAAAGTCCACTAGGATGTTCACTGAGGTAGGGAAACATATTTTTCATGTTTCAGTCTCTTTCCTATTATTTCTTCTTCACCCCCCTCATCCTTCTCAATGTTGCCTGTGTGTGCCTGATTCCGTATTTTCTGCACAGAACTTAAGATCATTTTAAAACAGAAGTGCTGAAATCCGAGATACAGGAGGATGTTGCAGGGTCTATAAAGTCCAAAAGCAAAGATTGAGTAACTGACACAGTAAAATAATGTCAGAAGAAGATAATCTTCACTCCTTCATTTACCTTTGCTGCAATTCAAGGTGATTTACCACAAAAACTTCAAAAAGAGCCTCTGTAAGCAGTCAATTCATTTTTCATTACTGACAAAGACTTCTTGAAACTTTTTTCCATGCAGCTTGCAAGAAAAAATACCTGGGTAGGAATGGGTCAGGCTCCTTAAGGCAGTCAACGACTCAGGAGATCATTAAAGAGAAACCTTTAAAACCTGAAAAAAATGGTTTAGTCACTCAGACTGACTTCAGGGAAATGGTTGCTCTCTGATGAGCAGTATTTTCTTTCATTTGTTGCACAGGAAAAAGAAAAAAAATATGCCTTTTATACTTAGTTGTTTTCTGCTCTCTGCAGGGAATGACCTTCAAGGCACGTGAGGATCTGGAGGTTACTGGTTTACTSCTTATATGCTTTAAATCATACTTTGTWTTGTTKTGTGGGTTTTTTTACATGAATCATACCACAATTAGCTAATGTAGTACACATATTAAACACAGCAGGGAATTTTTGCCTTTGAGCTGAAGTAAGAGCACAGAAGTACGTCCCATGGATTTGACAGAAATTTTTACATTTCTGTTTAACTTGCAAGATCCCATTGCTGGTGGTCATTAGTAGAAATCTAAAAGGGTGGAGGAGGATTGTTGATATCATGGATCTTCACTAGTAAAAAAGCAACAGAACTGCTGGAAGTAAATGTGAGGAAATAAATGTAAAGGCATTRAGTTGCTGTGTATAAATCTTCATAAAAGTCCCATTTAACCTAYGTATTTGTACCAAAAGCTTTGCAAGCATGAGGCAACCTTGCTGCCTTTTTTATTGATTCTCCTAAAAATGCTACAAGATGAATTGCTTGATGAAGAGATATTGAAAACAAAGGAAGTGGGGTGAGTATTTTTTTAATGCTTTGAGGCCTTAACCTGGTATAAAGGTGCTTGAATTATAAAGGGAAAAACAACATTGAGTTTTCTGATAAGAAGTATAACTGTCAGTTTCTTATTGACAGCTGGATTAGGAGGCAGACCAGTTCCATTTTTCACAGCAAACAAAAAGGAAATCCTTTCTTAGAGGTGATTGTTCTGCTGGATAATTTCTAGAAAGCATCAGAATCTCCTTTCTGCAAGATGAAATAGAGGTTTCCAGTGCCTGAAAATCCWGCCTGCAGGAAAGGACCTTCCTTCCTCACAGAGCTGGCTTTGTGACTTGCCCTGCGATGACCAGCTCCGAGGAGCTCTCACAGCCAAACCACAAACCTGGCACATCAGGAGCTCACCCATGGCYGCTGCTGGATCTCCAGCTCCACACATACCCAGAGGAGTGGAGCATCAGGCAGATACACAGGTGAAAAAACTGGTAGGAGGCAGCAAAGTGGCCATATGGATAATGCAAAGGCTGACCTTTCATCTTCGGTGTAAGTCAGTTCAGACTGACTTGTAGGTGCAACCACTGTTATCTGAGGTTATTTAGGGGGCAAGAGAAGRAAGGCTCAAACAGGAGATCTGTTTGGAAACAGGATCAATATGYACAGAGGCACATTCATCTTCCATATTTTGCTTGTAATATGTGTGCACAGCACAGCCTAACCTGAAAACTCCTTAGCCTGTCTCCACTGAATACTCTTGTTTTTCAGGAGAAAGAAGTCCAGCAGAAAGTTTCTGCATGTGATTATTGGTAGTARGTAGAAGTCAAATGAAAATACGGTCTCCAGATGGTGATTTGGTTGATGATTATTCCTGTTCAGGAATATGACTGCTTTTGTAATAACTATCCAGATGTGCTGGATATATGCACATAAGAAGA
>CADDXX010000319.1:433683-455184 GCA_902810485.1 Alauda arvensis
CTTCCTTTCTTTCTTCCTTCCCTCCTCTTTTTTTCTCTCTCTCTCTCTTTTCTTCCTTTCTCTCTGCATTTGACTCTAAGAAGCTTCCTTCTAAGTGCACACTGTGTGTCTACATCCCTGCAACATCTTAGAAAATYCTCCCTTCAAATTCCTGACAGGCATAAAGCTTACAGGTAAAATTATTCTGACACTTTGGAGCAGTTATTACTCTTTCAGTGTATTTGGTTACAACCTCCTCTTAAAAGACACCAGGACTATATTACTGTCACATCCCTTCTTTTTGCTTTCCTTCCCTTTTGTAAGGGCTCARCTTCTCCCTTATGCTTTCCTGTGTTCCTTACATTTTAAATTASTTTTGAGCTTTTGAAATAATTACAAACAGGATTCTGTCTATGAATGAAAGGTGAGCATCAAGCAATACTTCATGGCAAGACAAATCCACCCTTCTGGCTAAAGAGACTCTTTAAGGCAAAACATCAGAGAGACAGGTAATAAAAACAAGTTTTTTCAGCTGCCAAAAGAAAAGACAGGTTTTCAGAATTCTTATTGTCTTCCAGAAATATCTGGAAGACAATAAGAAAAATGGGAAGCATCATTTAGGCATTATTCTTACAAAAAAAAATCTACAGTATTTTAGTATTTTCAGGACATTAATTCTTTGTCATCAAGCCACTTTTTTATTATTGCATTTATATTCAGCAGAAATATTAGAAAAGTCATCCCATTGTTTTCATCTGAGAAAATACACTATTTTTTTCATTTTTCTAATCTTAGTTACAAAAAATGTAAGAGACTAAAAGCCTGGACAGATGACTTTGAAGAAAAATACTTTTCTTGGAGATTTATGTATTTTTCTAGGAAAGTAAAAAGAATTTGAAAATGTCTAAAGTGTGAGCTGCATCAGCTGAYCTTGTGAAAATGAGCTTCAATCAAACAGGCTTTGATTTCTCAGAGAAGGGAGCACACTTTCAATATACCCATCTGCAATCAAAAAGCCTAGRCTGATTTGACTTTTTCAGCAACAGATTCAGGGATTTGCAGAACCTGATGATGTGTTGATTTGATGACAAATCCCATGAATTATAATGAGTGGCATTCTCACACCTGTGAACATTTCCATTTCCCCACAGCACAGCACCAACTCATTTAAAATTGCCCAAGAGCAGGAAGGTATTATTCCTTGGGCAGTCACTACCTAGAAGAGCCACAAAGCTCCTCTTGTGGACCACATCTTAGGTTCAAGATGATGGGTCCTGGTCAGGAAGAGTAGCAACAGGATCTTAGGGCAGAAGCAGTCCCAGTCCCACCTCCACTTGTAGGAAATTCAGGTGATGTGGTTGGACCTCACATGGGCAGTGCTCCACTGGCAGTGCCCCTAAGGCAGAACATGATCCTGTTTCTGCCAGGATGTCTAACTGCAGAGTCAGTGAAAGGAGATGATCAAGATAAATATGTCCCCAAGGGGCAGGTGGTGTGATTTTGTTGGATCACAGAGCAAGGACAGTCAAGCACACAGTTTTAGATGGTGAGGATGGGGTGGAGTGCTGCCTGACAGCCCTGAGCTGGTCTGTGCAGCCCAAAACTCTGGTCCAGGGCCATCCCAGCAGTTTTCAGGCTTTTTCTAAAAGGTAAAACCTCAAAGTTGGTGCTATTGTGTAAAAGGAGCCTGCATTCCYACTGCTAACATCTGTCCATAATTCCAACAAGGCACCAGAGACTCACACAGACAAAGACAGAGCTAGTAGTAAGATGTGTTGTTGCTCAGTGCTAATGGTCTCTGCCTCATTGTAGCCGTTTATCCCTTTTCCCTTTGTCACATCTTTCTCTCAGATCCAAGCTGCTGTCACCAAAGATGGGAAGCTGTTTGCTGGGGCTGCTACCTAAGCACGAGTTACTAATTACAGACTAGGAGCAGCTAGAAGGAGCCAGGTACGTTGTGAATTTGTCTTGATTAACAAGTGAGCAGCTTGGCTGAGGGTCTCCAATTATGTTCTGTGTGTCAGCAGACTTGCCTCTCTCCTGGCTGCTTGTTCAGGGAGCAGAACAGCAATCCTGCTGGGTAATGGGTGTGCTCCCAGTGGGAACTGGCCTTGCACTGATTAGCCTGCAGGTACAGAGGCCTGAAAGCAGCACACCAAATGCACCCAACCTGACCTTTAAACACCCCATTAAAACCAGCTGTCCTCAACATTCATTGTGAAGACAAGACAAAAACTCATTTGGTGGTGAGGTGAGTTTTACCCTCAGAAAGAGCTTTCACTCTTGGATTTGTGACTTTGTACTGGCTGTCCAGATAGAGCAGTGACTTCTCAGTCACTGCAGATGGCCATGCCACAGCTCTGTCTGTGTGGGCTRGTTTGAGTGGGAAGGAATCCTTCATTCCACTTGGATCACACAGCCCACCCAGGGTTTAGTAGATGGTTGTATTTCCAAGAACATYGTGGGTGAAGATGTATTAGGAAACTGTTTCTTGGACTGGAATGCATTAAGAGAGAGAGGAAAAAACTCCAGATGTACAGAGGATAAAGAGRGAAGAGGCAAACTGCCTTGAAGAGAATTGTAGACCTCAAATGCATCCTGGTAAATGAGGATACCTCCCTTCAGCAGGTAGGGGCCCCTGAAAAAGAGACACATTTCTGAAAAGAGAGTGCTGCTATCCCTGTGGGTGTGTGTCAGTGTTTTAGGTTCTCTTTCAAATAAAACAGCAATCAAGTCTTTTGGTTATCAATAGTACTATAAACTTGCCAGCCTCTCTAAATTCAGAGAGGGCTGATGTGACTGACCTCATGTTTCTGRTAACTGTTGGCTCTAGGGCCCTGCCTCAAGTCACCTGATTTCAGCCAGAGCAGGGCACAGGAAAACACTGGAGRGAAAGTGATTTTCCTCATCCTGTTCAGCAAATCAAATGTGAATAAGAGATTTCAGTGTCAGTCCTTCTTTAATATCTGAGTATTGCTAAATGTGTCTGAGTTTACACTGGGTGTGATGAGTTTAATATCAGCCATCAAACATAATGGAGCAGACTGCCTGAATTCCCTTCCCAGGATAATAAGATACACTGAAGTAGGGATGATTATTTTCATGTTAATAAGCCAAGTGCCTTTCATTGTATTGGTACCATGAGGAACTTGAGCTGGATTCAGAATAAAGCCCTTGATCTGGCAGCAGGCTGTTACACTATTTGAATGACTCTTTTGTTTTCAGGTTTGTCAGTGTGAGGGTGAAGCTTCAGTATGAGTTCTTCAGCAAATGATTGTCAATGAAATATCAGCTCCTTAATGAAAGGAAACTAGGAAAAAGGCACCATGGATAAACGATGTGCTCTGAGATGTTATTCTAATTAAATAAGCTTTGCTTTACCCAGAGGCTGGATCACCAACAGTGTACCTGTTTGGCAGCAGACCTATCTCCAAAGGGTGTAGAGTTGAGAAAACAATTTATGACAGGTGGTGCAATGTCCATAATGAGCAAGAATTGATGTGGTAAGAGGGCAAACCAGCAGGATACATCAGCACAGGTAAGCCCACGTGGTGGAAAAGATAAAAATTTAATAGAGAAACTTTATAAATAATTATGCTTGGCAAAAAGACTATGATAATATAAAACCTATAAGCAGAGTAGAAATTAGGGCCAACTTTGACATCTAAAATGCCAGGAAAGCTAGTTACTGAGTGACTAGAGGACAAAGGCTTAGCCCAGCCAAGAGATAATCCCCATGATTAAACAATACCCTAAGAAAGTAAAGAATGCTGGAAAGCCCAAGGGTGAGAGACCCTGGCAATGTGGCAAGGAAGAAAAAAAGAGGTTTTGGAAGTGGATTTTAAGGTTTAAAATGTAACATGGTATGGTAATATAGCAACTCTTATTGGCTATATGTAAATTGTATGGGATCTGTGTCTTGTACTGATTGGTTACTGTAAATAGTAATATAAGATAATATATATTACTGTAAATAGTAATATAATAAGATACAATGTATTGTAACAAGAACTTGGGACACCCACCCCCCCACACACACACCACACACACACAGAGACAGACACTCAGAGGCACACACACACACAAGCTCGTGCTTGCTTTCTCTCCTGCTCCCTCTTTCTCTGGGGCTTACTCTTAGCTGTGGCTGGSAGCTTGGGTAAGCCCCCCCTTTGTTACCCACGACCTTTGCAACAAGCTGCATGTTCAAAGAGCTGCTCTGGACTTTAGAGATCCCTCGTTACCATCCCAGAACCACGCAGACTTCCCTACACACGTGCATCACTCATCTCCCAGAAAAGCACTGAACTGCCATTGCATGACAGCAATTAGTGCACAGGTTTGAAGAGGCAGGGGAGTCAGAAARGGGATGTTGGCAATTGAGGAAGTCAAAGGTGCTGGCTGGACAATCAGACAAATGTGGCTGCTCTCATCAGAAGAGAGAGAAGCAAGAACATGAGGTAGTAAAGAAGGAATTTGAGATACAGCACATAACCAAACCTACAGCTGACAAGGTCTCCAGACATGTTCAGGTTGATGTGTTTAACCACAGGGGCCAGAGAAGATGTTGATTCTAAGCCTCTGCTGGTCTGAAAATCAAAACTTGGCAAACAGGCTCTAGCCCTCCTYTGATTTGAGTATGAATAGTGGCAGCTACCCAGTCACTTGACTCAGAGCACAGCTCAGTAGGTGAAATGGAAGGATCTGAGTTACCTGTATATCACAGTTGCAGTCTGTGGTATCTTTTCTGGCTTTCCAGACAGCTCTGCAGGTATGTTTTGTATGAAGCAACACAAGCAAGAAGCAGTTATTTTCATCAGCAGGGTCTTTTCTGTGTTTGAAAGTGCTTGGGTGAATGTGAGTTGATTGAAGAGGTGTACTCCTAAGGAATATCCCACTGAGAGTGTCAACCAAGTGACTGCCCATCTTTTCCAAGCAAAAAGATACAGACTGACTRTATTTCTGAATTCTGCTAGTGCCCTTTAGGTAATCAGGGAAAAATATGYTCAGAGGTGTTGCCAAATTTGATTGCAAAAGTAGAATTCAAAGTCTCTCTAGTTTCAGTGTATTTGCTTTTGATTGCATTTCACTGACAGTGCACCAAAATATGAAACACTGAAGTTATTCAGTTAGAAACAACTTGCTGCTGCTCCTGTCTGTTTAGTCTTCCCCCACTCAGCTCATGTCACTCAGAGAAGGACTTCCATTGRAAGGAGATGCTTGCTAGGCTTTCCAGATTGCTGTTTAATTGGCTCCATTCCCCAGAGACCAACATTCAGAGGACGTTTTCGAAGCTGAAATGACAGTGGTGCAAGGAAGTGTTTCCTCCTCCTCCTTCACTTCAGCCTCCCTGCATGCAGGTCCCCTCCCCTGGGAGGCCCACATGCTGAGGGGCATTCAAGCCTCAACTCCTGTCAGGAAGAGAGGGCACGCAGAGGTGACAGCACGCACCAACGTGATTCCACAGAGACGCAGATACTCTGGAGAAGAGCAATTCCCAGTGGGGCAGGAAGATGTGTGTGAGCTTGAGCAGAACCGAGGAGAGAGGCAGGCAGGTCTCAGCTGGGTGAATGCAGRAAGACTTCTCAGTAGCTGCCCCCTGACAAGCTGTCAGACAGAGCTCCCTTGCTRACTACAATATCTCTRGTATCTCCACAGTGGGCACAACTCWGACTTTGAAAAGCATTTCAGAGCCACAAACCTGATTCAGATATACTGTTCTTATAACTTTCTTATTACTTCTTTTAATTATCTGCTTAAATTAATTTATATTGAGTAATTAGATTGAGCCTATTCAGATTAAGACAGTGTTTCTTCTGATGTCTCAGTTCCAGTARTTCAAACCAGTTACTATCTACAACTGTCCCAGGCTCCTTACAGAAGCAATGGGTGGAGCACCCACTGTGGAGGCCAGAATAGTTACTTACAACAGCTTGCCAGAATACACCCACTGCTCCCAGGCAAGCTGAAAACTCCAAGTCCATCCACAGTTCATGGCTATTCCTTGATACAAGGACTTGATCAGATTCTGGGAGCTGAAGTCTCGGGTTTTGGGTTGAAATGACTCCTGAGATGTTAGAAAAAGTCTTTTTCCCAAGCCCCATGCCAGAAGAAGCCCAGACTTTTAGGACACTTAGTGCTCTCTCAGCAGTCTTYCTTGGGATGGCAGTGCATGCCATGCACTGGTTCTCATGTTCTCATTACAGTAGATCAATGCATTGCTGAGCACACCCAGCAAGCAGGTCTGYTTTCCACAGCTGTGCTGCTGGGCTCTCTTGTTGCTGAGTAACAGGCAACTGGAAAGGGCAGCTGGAAAAACAGCTCCATAAAGSCTGGTAATTCATCTAACCAAGCGTTTACAAGCCTCTAGCACCTTCTGCTTGGATTTGGCCAGTTGGGCAGAGGATGTGCTSTGTGTGTGGTCTCCAGGAAACAGCAGCACATTTGCAGCTTCCTTCACTGCTCCATAAAAAAATTAGCAATCTTTAAGGGTGACAGATTACAGAAGATTTACTGCCTGATTCCCAGTCTCGGTATTCACACTCCTACCTCAGCTGCTGCTCAGTTCTGGAAACCTCACTTTCCAAGTGTARCACATCTGCCAGAATTCAACTGGCAACAACAAGGGCTGCACTCAGACTTAACAGAATGAGCCAGAAGCAAGGAAAAGATTTACTACTTGGTGAGCTTATTCTCCACTTGCAAAGAMAAAAGAGATATCTTAATATTTTGTTAAAGGGGACAACGAATCTCTAGCAAGATGGGTAAGCAGTAGTCATTGCAACTATTTTCTAAGGTAGAGCTAGAGCTTAAACAATTTTACTGTATTTTCTTTTGGTGAGGCAGMTTCTAGGACAGAGGTTGGCTTTCCTCTGATTTCTTGCACTAATCTAGATGAAGAAATTAAGATTCACTCTGTTGAGTAACAAGACCTGTACTGATCTGTGCAACTTGACTCTGCCAGCTGCTCCTTCCTTTGCCAGTACCCCTTTGTTTGGCCAGTCCACCCTGGGCAGAGCATGTCCCAAGGCTGATTGCTTGGCATTCTCAAGCATCCCTCTCTGCTTGAGTAGATGTCCACAGGCACTTTCTCAGTGTTTTCTCCCCAAGGAGTTCTGGAAAAGGGAGGCTTTGGAGGGAATGGTGATGCCACACTGAGCTGGCATGGAAAGCTGAAGGGATCTCACCAAAGCATGCTGGTGTGAAGTGTTTGATCTGTGTGTGGCAGCCCTGTGTATGTGGACACTGGTATGTGACCAGCACAAACCTCCCTCACTAATCCAGAGGGAGATTTGCATTCCCACTTGAGATAAAAACAGTCACATAATCAAAGACAAAGTGCTTGGGCAGAACAGCACCATACTCTTAGGTGAGTGCATTATCTCTGTTGGATTTATTTGATCTGTTTGCCACATCTCTTTTCCAAGGAACTGTTTAGCAAATTCCCTGTGTCCATCAATCCCTCTCCCTTCATAGCAGCAGTCAGATGTATGAACTGCTGCCAGCACTGTTGCACTCCATCCATTCCTGAAAACAGAGAACAAGTTGTGAGGCTACAAAAATCATCAGACGCCAAAAGCAATTTCTTKGGTTTCAGGGGAGAAATAACCTGTCCCTTTAGCTGTGTCACCATAATATCAGTTTTCAGCCATGGAATAGCCTTTGCTRTTCAGCTTGCCTAGGTGAAATTATATTGTTCCTGCTCTTTTCTCTTTTCTTCACTGTAACCCTTGTGCTGCTTTAGCCAAAGTACTTATCTGGGTCCCCCCTTGCTATAGTGAGGCTGTTCACTGCATTGTTCTGCATCTGTCTCTCTTAGGCTGCCTCCCCAGGGTGCTCCCAGAGATTAAGGGTGTCTCTTTCAGGAATTTGGAGAGACCTTTGCAAGAGTAGCATTTGTTCTTTCTGAGCCACAAGGAACTCGCTGAGGGTACCACTCTTTCCCAACAGCACTGCTGGTTAAACAATGCCTGCTAGGGAAAAAGAAAGAAAAGGGAAAATAAATAATGAAAATAATTAATAGGTGCCACCCTGAACCACATCAGTTCTGTTATGCTGGTAAAGGAGGAGGGATGACTGAAAAACTGTGGTGATAAGGATGTCCTAGTAAATAACTGGTAGATTTTCTATCTGCTTTCAGGAGGATGSATCTTTCATTCTCAGGAATATGATAAACTTTCTTCTTGTGCACAGTCAGCTATCCCAATGTCAATCACTGCAAATCYACTCASTGAAAYTTTACTTCTTTATGGCAACWGGAGGCCTGACTCCATCACATCCTGACTCAAAAGGCAAATCCATTGAAGGACTTGACAAGGTTTGAGAGTTTGAACTTCAAAACAARCCCAGAGGTTCACAACCAGTGCAAATGGTTTTTCCCAAATAGYCTAAAGGAAACTGTATTCCTGCATCTCATAGGCTCCCTGGGGGCTGAAGTGTGTGCAGCACTGTGAGCCCTGGGACACAGAAGCACAGAGGTGTGACCAGCACAGGGGACATGGGTGCACACAGCTTTAGATCTCAAAGCTGGGTTTAGCCCGAGGCCAAAACAGCAGCTTTAGTGATGCCAGCAGTTGAAAGCTTAGTCTTTCTCTTGACAYCCCATCCTTGCATGAGGCCAGTGGCACATGCATCCCAGCAGTGGAATAGCTGAGCTCTCCTGAGTTACACAAATCAAATCTCCTTCCATGTGCTGAGCCTCACTCACAGCAGACCCCAATATCCCTGYACTCAGTATCCAGCAGCATTACAGACCACAGTGAGCCTTGTGGCAGGGAGCAAGCAGGGGTGTGAAAGGGCCACCAGGCCGTCACWATGGCCAGGGAATCTATACAGGAGAGCATAAAAGAACAAAGAAAATAATAACAAAAATAGAGCTGAAAAATGAAGCCAAAATTGCACAGGAAATAGCAGCAAAGAAAAAGTGTTGGGAATAGAGTTGTTGAAAATGTCATGGTAAAGGTCAGGGCAGGCTCAGGGAGACAGTGATGACAGGAATACTAAGCATGCCAGGAAATGTAAATACATTCCTTTTCCCAGTGCTCACAGAGGGATAATGAGAGCAATGCTGGGGCCAGCCTTACACTTTCAGGGGGAATAAAGGAAATAATGAAGGGACTCTGGGTAAAACCAGAGTGAGTGAAGAAGGACATGCTCTTGCTGCAGATTGTTAAAGTTTCAGGGCAAGGATCTCTGCAATGAGATCCCCAGGAGCGGGGGCTGTGCTGGATGGACAGACCTTGTTATGCTGCCACTGTGGTCTCGTGGCAAGGTCAGGCARATGACGCAGGTGGTAATGAATCAGGGTCCTTGAATTCAGCAGCTAGTGGGTCCAGCCAGATGGAAAACACCTGGAGAAGTGTAATTTGATTAAAAATAGTCTGCAAGGGCTAACAAAAGAAAATCATGTTTAACAAATTCGATGGGAAGTTATTGTTCCTGAAGTGGATGACATTARGAGCCGACTGGCGGATGCTGTGGGTGTAATTTACCTGGCCTTCAGTATAGAATAAATGAATACATTACATTTGCATTTATATAGCTCCTGKTCATCCACACAAAGCACATTGCAAACATCACGTGGGCCATACAAAAGATCCATCCATGRCAAATTGAGACAAAGAAATTATTGGGAAAGCGGGTCCTGGAGAGGCTGTGGGTAGGAGTCACGGGTGTCTCCTGTTAGAGGTGCATGATCCACACCTGGGAACTCACAGTCTGTCCATAGAGAGCCACTTAATAATTGGAACATAAGCCTGCAGACCAGTTGCAAATTTATACAAGTGAATTCCTGCTGGCCAACTCACACAGCCCTTCCTTCTCTCCAAGGGGAATCTCCAAGCAAAGGGTAYCCAGGCTGTGCTTTACCTTCTTTTAGCTTTTATGGTATACACTGGTCTGAAGTAGTCTCACACCTCCCAGGTCCTGAAGCAGCAGCTGGAGCTGAATTAGCCACTACATCCTGCTGCTGCTGCGGATGGCTCATAATGAACAAGTCCCTCAGCAAAATGCACATAAAAGCTTCTTTAAAGTGTCCTCTGCTACTGCAATGAGGCAACAAACTGCACTTTGTGGAAGCACCTAAAAGCCTCATTTAGAATTGACCAYAATATTTTCATAGATGATGAGTGCTTTTCTTTAGTGAAAAACAGCAGAATTGTTTCCAGATAGCTGAGATGTGGTTTATATTAACCTTATCAAAATATTAGTATTTCTTTTTTATTTTTAGTAAAGGTGGTTGTTGCACAATTTTACATCTGAAAGYATTCCACCAGCTGAACCCTGCTGCCAATCATTTCAAGGTTAAGAAAGGCAGGAAGAAGGCCTAGAAAAAGTCAAAATCATGACTAATGTGGAAGGGTTAAAGATGACTTCTAGGTCAGCCAGGCTGCTCATGGTCTCTGCCCTCTCCTGCTCGATGTAGCCTTTGCTGACCTAGGTAATAAACTTCACAGTAATTGTGTCAGCAACAATTTCAGCAGCATGTTGCCATCAGGGCTGCACTGGACTCTGCAGTTCCTGGTTGTTGGTTTATCCTGKGGGCTTAAAAACTTTTCATTGTCTCCAGGACTGATGTAATTCCACGCAAGCACGAGGCTAYGTCTCTCCACAACTGTGTGGTACTGCAAATATCTCTGTGGAAGGACTRTCCATCAGTAACTTTAATGATGCTAACCAGCTGGTTGTAATTCCCTTGCAGCCATTTTTTTTTTTCTGTTTTAAGGCAGTATAAAGTGCTTTGCCAGTATAAATAACAATAGCTTAAAAATCTCCCTCAAAAYGGTCTCTTCTTCAAACAATCCATGACTTATTCCAAAAGCATTTACTCTGTGAAACAATTGTGAGAAATTACACTGGCAGCCAAAGACAAGCTGTCTTCAGAGTCTGATTTTAATAGATTATTTTTATTAGGAAACACTGGGAAGTGTCACTGAGTGACAACTTGGAGAACTGGTTTATGGCAGTCCTTTCAACAGCTATCTCTCTGCACTTACTCCACATCAATCTTAAAYGAGTGCCTCCTTCAAGGCTTATCTCATCTACTCCAATTTTAGAAACTTAATAAAGTGCATTCATCCCCTCTTATCCACATGGAAGCCTGGCTAGTTCTGAGTTTGTGTAACTTTTATGTGCATCTCAACCGTGATCTGCTTTTCCTAAAATACACTTAGCAGCCTATTGATGAAGGGTATTTCCTCCTCCTTTTTCATTCCTCCATGCTAACATCCCTGAGCTGTCCTCATGCTGTTGCACTAAACTGTTCCATTTTCACTGTTCAGCTTTTAAWGAGGGCTGTGAATGGCTGTGGCAGGGTATTTGTGATCCCACTGCCTTCGTGTTTTAGCATGTAGGGCATGAGGCACAGTCCCAGTGCTGCTTTGCAGGAAGGCAATGTGCCTTTGTCCCAGGCTCCCACAACCACTCAAGGTGTGTGCACAGTGAATTTAGGACAAGCTCCTCAGATGGAGAGAGAGTCTGCCTAAAATCCCAGGTACCACATATATATTCATTARCATCAATATTGTTTAATTGTACCCAGTGTGCATTTTAATGAGACTTGGCTCTTTACATGTGCCAGGCCTTGGCCAGGCTCTGCTTCCATCTGACACYCCACTGAASAAAGTCATACATTTATGATGTAAGRAAAATATGTTTTGGCACATTGCAAAGATCTACTGTTTTCCTTCTACTTTGGATTCGGGAATTTGCATTTGCAGCAGAAATATTGATATTCTTGTTYATAATGGGGAACAAGGATTTGTAATTTGGACTGATGTGGCTTTCAGGAGATTTTTATACAGTCTCTGGATATTACTTAGTAATTATACATTATTGTCTGGCCCTAGGGCTTCTTCTCTCCAGCCCTGCTCTGAGGAGCACTGGCTACAATTTTAATTTCTTTGCTCAGCCCCTATCTTTCAGTCTCTTGAGGACTGGGGACCAGGGGGACCCACCTGCATGGAGGGGGAAAAAAACCCAAAGCTATCTGCCATCCTGTGTGGAGATAGGCTCCACCAGTGTCAGTCCCACAGTCACACCATGTGACTCCAGTGGCAGTGCTGTGGCTTTCCACTTTAATTGGGCTGCTTTACTAAATTCTTTTTTTTTTGCTCCTTCATTTTGCCTCTCAGGTTATCATGGTGATAATGTTCTCTGTTCTCATATCCAATACCCCACCCTCAGAATTTTATACCAGCAGACACCCCCAGCAGAGCCATGCACCCCTTGCTGCCAGCCATGCTGTGCACTGGAGGGTTCATATCCTTACACCCCAAAAGAGATCTGGCCTCTCCCCCACCTCTTCACTGTCTCCACTGCTGCCAGCCTTTCTCTCCCCTGGGATCCTGGGTGCACATCTGCACATTTTTACTCACCTTCTTTTTCCTGATATCAGCAACAGTTCCAGATGTCACAGATGTGTATTGAGGAGCCCACTAAGTCTAAGGCAGTTGAATGGTTTCAGGAATCAGCCACAACAGAGTTTTCAGGAGGTCAAAAATGGAGGCATTTCTCTCTCTTATGGTCTTGCTTGGTTTGTGTTCTGTTCACTGTCAAAAGCTTCTGCTGCTGCAGGTCTGTGTGGACTTGATGGGATCTGTAGCACTGATGTTTTTATGCAYCAGAATAATGTCTGGAGTGACCTTTTGCTAGCCCATGTGTTGCCCACTTTTGAAAATAATAAATTCCTTTTGACCCACCACARCAGAGCAGAGCGTGGTCTGCCTGGTGGCATTAGCAGGATGATTGAACAACCAGTTGTCCTTTCACCACAGTGATGGAAACAGGGATGAGCTGAAGAGGCAAATTAGTTCTTCTCATGGTGGCATAGGGAGCATGTAATAAAAAAGAAGACATTTGGAAATAAATGTCTGAGATGGCATTTAAACTAAGCTAAGATATACATATTTGCCTATTCCCACACAAAATCCTGTAAGACTTACTGGGCTGASTGGGGGCTGATCTTTTCTTTGTTTTCACCACAAAGATGCAAATGGGGTGAGAAACAGCAGGAATTTATTCTCATGACAAATACAAGAGTAATACTGATCTGCTTTATACGTGTAATCCCACTTTCTGTGTTTTCCTGCATGACAGTGCTCAGCAGTACAAGCTCAGGCTCTTCCTCCTTGGCTATCTTTTGGAATGACAGCTTGGAATGACTTTCAGCTGGGCAAGTGTTGTCAGAGGATAACTATGATGATCTCCTGACTTCTCAAGAAAGATTTTAAGCCCCCATCTAGGCAAGTCAAGGCTGCTGGCAACATCAGAGCCTGTCTTTGGTGTTTCCAGGGAGTCAGTAATGCATGTCCACAGAAATTTGATCACTCCTTAGAGAGCAGAAAAGTGTTTTTTAACTGATTAATTAGCARTGGTGAAGTGGATTGGGCAGGTGGCTGGTTAACCTCTACAACAGCAAAACCTGGAGAAAATTCCCTGCAGCATTCAGAGGCTCATGGGACAGACACTCAGGCTGGTGGGGGCCATCACACCCCATTGCAGCTACACAGAAATCTGCTGGACACCTGAGCCCAGGCTGCATCAKGGAACTGTGGGGCCACACTGTCCCAAGCAGGCTTGTCCCAAGAATTGGGAATGAAATGTCCCTCACCTTTCTTACAGTGGCAGAGCCCAGTCCCAGCCTTTACACGCATYATTSTGTTTTGATGCATTGCACACAGAGACCAAGGRAAGACTGCCATTTTTGCATTATTGCAGTGCAGTAGGAGCAGATCTGCAGRGTGATGGAACTGGTACCAAGGACTGAAGCTGGCACCATCCATCAGGTTACTCTGCTTTGCAAGAGTTCCAGTCTGGTCACATCAGTAGAGGTTGGAACCCATTAGGGACATCCCTACACCTTCCAATTTGCTTTCACCTGAAAAAAATTCCAGTTTGTGCACTCTGTAATCAGTCCATGATGCACAGCAATGCATAGGAAGTGAAGAGGATCAGGATATGTACTTTCAAATTTCACTGCTGATTTGAACTAGAATTTGGACCAAAGCAGGACAACTCCCACRCTGATTAAAGAAGCACATCACATATTTTCAGTCTATACATAGTTCTCATCCAGCAAAAAAAAAAAAAAAGTGACAAAAGAGAAAACTCACAAGTCTGTTCAGCACSTGTTGCAGCATCTCCTGTGTTTTCTAAATGAAGTGGGAAGACACTTCTTACAGAGGTCTTGGGGAGTTGTGCACATATAAAATTGTGTGCTAAAGTGCTGGATCTTCTTGTGACATTGCATGAGCAAGGATAAGGTGTGCTCAGGGCTTTTCATTTTAAAAGTGTGRCAATTGAGTTAATGCTCAGGAAGTCTTATTGTGTGATATGAAAAGGGCAAATTAAATTCAGGTTCAGCATTTATATTACAATTTTCTCCTTGCTTTCTGTACCCATTCCTGTTACCATCCATCTGATCTTCAAACTGAACAGATGAAGCTGCATTCCTATTTCATGGGACTAAAGAAATACATATTGCATTGATGAGAAATCTTTACATCTCCTTGAAGAAATCCAGAAAACCTCTGCCTGTAAGGACATGGAGAACTTAAAACAGAGAAGATAAATTGTGTCTGACAAAGGGCTGTAGGATGAGGCCTCCCTTTGAGGAAAGACCTAATAAATTAAAGGTGACAAAGAAAGTTTTCTTTTCAAAAGCAGATAAATTCAGAGGTCTGTCTCACCAGAAGTGTGTGTACCAGGGAACACAAAGAGCCTTCCTGCTTACCAGGGCAGAGGTGACCCACCTCCATCTTCTTTCACTGGAACTTCCTGCAAAAGAACCCCTAGGCTCATGCCCTTGTGAATTTACCTTGTGTCCTCACTCTTCATGTGACAAAACACCCCTGGAGGACTTGTCTGTCTGTCCAGTGTGGTTTGTGCTGTGGCAGCACCTCCTGGGACCTCAGTGCTGCCCAATGTTCTGGGAGCCTCGGATGCAATGGGAACAGCACAGGCAGCCTGAGCAGTGGGGGCAGTGCTGATGGGTCAGTGCAAAGTTCCATGGGACTAAAAGCAGGTGAATATTAAGATGAGATGACAAGGTAAAACTCTGTGGCCTCAGCCATTGGAGGCTGGGTGTATTTCTGGTCAAAACCTGGCTGAAGAACTGATGATAAACCTTGACTCCCTGCACAGCATGACAGAGAGAAGGGAGGGAGATCAAGAGCAGGGTTGAGCCTGGCTGTTGGCTGGCTGGGTRTTAGGGTTTGCACCAAGGTGTGCAATTATTTTTAATGCAATCCTGCAGCGAACAACAGAAAATTCAGACCCTGCACATGTTTTATGGATTCTAGAATAACAGAGGTCAGAAAGCTTGGAATCATCTGGTCCCATTTCAATCCATAGCAGGGGTAACCAAACTCAAAGAGCTGACAACTTAGGGCCTTGTCTAGACCGTCACTGTAAAATCTATGCTCCAGCACTTAATCTCTCTCATGGTGAATGTTTTTCTTCCTCTGTCCAAGGTATGTCTTGCTGCAGCCTGTGCCTTGATATTTTTTTTTTTGGGCAATGCTTCACAATGCTCCTGTACCACAGAGCTGCTCCTCACAGTCAGCCCCAGCCCCAGGAATGTCCCAAGAAGAGGACTTTGCATCTGTTTTTGCTGAACTGTAGGAGGATACTGCCAGGAGCTGGTCTCATGGGTCCCCAGCCAGCCTTTTTTAGAGCAGACCTCAGCTAGTAYAGCTAATGAAAGCTTACCACAATCAGCAGCAAAACCATTAGGGCCTGTCTTTGAATTCAAGAAAGGTACTAATGCCAAGGCAGTCCTCTAGAGGACGTCAAGAAAAAGGATGTGAAAAGACATAGAAACTGTCCTGCTCCCTTCAGTCGTTTCTTAGATGATGAGTCGTTTCTTAGACCAGAAAACTGTGGTGAGTACCAATTTCTTACACACCATGGCTGCACACGAGCACACACCACCCTTCAGCAGGGCTGGTGCTGTGGTCCCAGAGGCAGAGACCTCAGGTCCCTGTGCTGTGACAAATGCAGTCGTGCTGTGGAACAGGAGAAAAGTGTCCACTCTCAGGGACCAACCACTTGAGGGAGCCAAGGTGACGTGCACTAGGAACTGGCAGATTATATAAGCATTTTTGGWGCATTTCACCTCTTCTTCTGTAATATTGTATCTGTTGGGTCAGAAAACTCTGAGAGCTTCTGTCCCAGATTTAAATGGCTTTTATTTGGTTTCCAAATGAAGTTTTGCACAGTTGTGCTCAGTCTAAACTCTTTGGTAACTTTTTATGGTGTGTGTGTGTCCAATAGATTTGACAGCTGTTGAGAAAATCTAATATTAACTTTCTACAGGTTGCACGAAAACAGACAGAAAATAGTCATGAAAATAGGTAAAGTAAGGTCTTTTTGTCATTAAATCAGTCAATATAGTTGGAAAAAACACACAGCCACTYGGCCTGCGAAATTTCCTTCAAGTCCAAGCCTACTGTCACTGTTTTAAACATTAGAGACTCTCCAGAGAAGAAAGTTACACAGAAGCTATAGGAAAGTAGTTATATGCCACAGGAAGTCAGGATGCAGTGGTCAAAGAGACACTAATTTAGATATCACACAGTGACTTTTTCAGTATGSTTCACTTTTCCTCTCACCCCTTCACACAATTTCCTCTCCCCAAGACCCAGGTACTATTTTCTCCCATCTCATTAACTCCAACTGCTATCTTCATCTTAAACCAACATTTTGGAGAAAACTCAAAGCTTTAACTTATCCTAGCTTTTAGCCCATGGGATTTACCATACAGTGAAGATTTCTTTATGGAGCCAGGAGACTTCCCCATTTTTGGGTCCCACAAGAATTCTTGCCTCTCCTAATAGGACTTGGTACTACCCAACTCAAGAATTTCAGAGTGTCTGAATTCCAAGCTCACTGATGACCTTGTGTGAGAGTGGTGGGACCYTGTATCCATGGCAATCTTGTTCCAGAAGGACTGTGGTGTCTCCAAGTCACAACATGAGCAAAGAAGAGRGAAAACTAGGAGGCAAGGGGAGGCAGAGCAACCAAAAAGAGAGGATTACATGCAATGCTCACTTGGCACCTGAAAGGACCACCACAGTCTTCCCTCCCAGATTTTAGTAAGCTGTAGTCTTCTGTGGGTGTGTTATGGACASCACTGGTTCTTGCAGGGACTCTTAAAGGGAAATGGCAAAACGTTGTTAGAGTTTTGTAAGCCGTTGGTCACATATCATTTAAAATGCTGTTTGAGTTTCAAAAATTATTKCTAAAAGTGACAACACAACCCTTTGATTTTACCTGTAATTCATCTCCAGGTGTACTGGGAAATAGCACTGGAATTTTGGGTAGAGGTGTTACATTATGAGCTCTCATTTGTRTTTCCTTTCCCTCCAGGCAGATTTATTTCTTGCCYCCATCAAAATGCAGAGACTSTTCCATCCATCAGGACTATGGCATGCAAAGGAGACATTATCAAAATGCAACTTGCATCCTGGCATGGAAAACTTGGTGTCAGTAGAGATATTTAGCAAGTGGACAGAAGCACAGATTTTCCATATTAACAGATACTGCATCAAATGAAAAAATAAAAATAATTATTTTTATTTATTAATGAATGACTGACATCATTGCCATGTGCTGAAATACAGCAGCAGCACTTGACTGTAAGAACAACCTGAGGAAGACCACCTGGGGATATGATTAGGATTAGCACATGACAGAAGGATGGTAAAAAACATCATGCCTCTTGTCTAAAACAGGCCTTTCTTCTGAAAAGACTGGAGGTRTATATTCAAGAGCACTAAAGCCATGTGCTTTTAAAAAAGACCTCATTTTGCAGTGTRTGTATGCATGTGTGTGTCCCTCTCTTCATATCCCCATATATGTAAAGACTCATTATTTCTTTCCTCACCATCAAGAAAGGTGGAATGTCCTATAGGTAAAATGCCTATACATGAAGCTTCATGGCATARAAATCTGTCTCCTCACAGTAGTTCTAGGTATATACTGAAGAAGCTGTTGCAAAAGAATGAAAGCATCAGTACCATTCATCCTTTGCTGTCTTGTCCTTGTGTTCAGGAAAAAATGTGCCTTTTTTAGGAAACAGAATTAACACTGAAGCAATTTTCACATCACTGGTCYTTCAGCCTCCTCAAATATTGTTTGTAGTATCTGCTTTCGTGCAAGAGAATGGGGCCACATAAAAGCAATCACAAGGATGAAAATGTTCTCAGCAGGAGGAAATGGGATTATCAAAAAGCAGAGGAATAAGGYTTATGAATGTTTTGTACTCTGGGGCAGCCATATGCCATTTGAGCTATGTAGAGTGTTAATRGACAGATCTAAAAATAAAGAGTACATTATTTATTAATTTACTAAACTTTCATAATCAGGAGCTGAATATGTTTGGCTAATAAAGACATCAGACCACATCCACAGGAAGACACGAGGACATAAGGTGGCTGAAATGGAAATCTATGGGTCTTTGAGAGGCCATTCAGGAATGCAGACAATGAGTKACATTTTTCTAGAGAAAATACATAGAATAAGTTTGATGGCATCTCTTTGACATCCTATACCTGCCCTTGCCCTGCTTCCCCATGAGTAATTCCTTATTTTTTTCAGAAGAAAATCTGCCCGAAGGAAAATATGATTCAAGGGGAAATACGATACCTGAGAGCAAATTAAATGCAGAAAACAAACCACTGAAGGCTTTTGSTTGGGATCTCATGACCTTCCAGGCCTTTGGCTGAGCAAAAAAYACTGCTGCATGCACCAGAGAGCTCATTTACAAGCTGGAGAGCTTTGACCAGCTTTCTCAGGCGTCCTTCTCATGAAGGTTGCATCTTTATTTGCATCCTTGCCTAGCTGAAGGAGAGAGATTAGCAGGAAAGGCTGGAGTGATGGTTGTTGAGACTGTGACCTGGTGTTTTTTTCAGATCCAAGGAAAGAGGTGCCCAGGTTCCTGGAGAGGTCTGGTCTGTCTCCACACTGATACCCATGGCAGGCCTGCTGCAAGGGTCTTGGACACTGTAATGACATTTGTGGGAATCAGACTTCTATGAAGACWGCTCACTGTTACCATTGAATCACCTCAAAGACAGCTGCTCACGGCAACCATAGAGGTTATATAAAAAGCATCAAAGGTGAGGATTTCAGAGCTTTTGGTGCTTTTCATGGGCTGAGGGGCTGTGAAAGGCAYGGAAATGACTCTCCTTTTGTCCAGCTAAAAGTCAGAGGAATCAGAGAAATGTTCTTGTCTTTTGTGGTTATAAAGACTTCATTCTCACTCCTCCAGCCAGGTATCTCCCTTTCCCCTGCTAATCTTCCCTTTCCCTAATGGTAAGACCACCTCAGGACAATCTGACTGTACACCTGGGAAGGAAAGGAATGAAGGCCAGAAAGAGAGCATAAAAACGTGCATCGGCATCATGGAGCACTCTTTTTCAAGGGRACAAGTCCTGATGAAGAAGGAAACCTTCAGACCATGAAAAAGTTGKTTTGGTGATGAAATAAGATGGGAAAAACTTTTTCCCCCAGGATATTCCTTGCTGCCAGCTAAATTCTTTGCTCATCCTAGAGAAAARAGGTCTTTACCTCACAGAACAAGGTCTTAGTAAAGGCTTCATACTTTTGTTTATGAGATTACTTATTAGCTTTGGGTTTTTATTTTTAAACCCCATCACATCCAGATGGCCAAAAACTGGTGTGATCTGAATTGAAAGACCAACCATTGCCTGTATTTTAAAAGGAAATCCTACCAAAAAAAAAAGAAAAAAAAAAAAAAGAAAAAAAAGAGGGAGAGAAGGGGCATGTTTTCAACTCATGGGTTTTAATTTTGTATTTTAAGAGAAAAAAAACGTTTTTCTCCATTATATCTGCAAAATCATATTACATCTATTACATCTTTATTTTGAAATGCCACATCATCCAATGTAGTAATTGCATGCAGCTGCTTTGTAATTGTTCTACTTGTTTCTATAAAAGATTTTATTTCTATATTTCCAATTAGTATTAAAAAAGCAGTTAGTGGAAGATTTTTTTAAATATTATTATGTGGCAGATACCTCCTGGGGACAATAGCTATTCATATGGTCTCAATAGTCCCCCAAAAGGCAGGTCTAACCTCAGGARTTTACATCCTCCAACTCTTTGCTGTGGAAGACAGCATGGAATGCTGGTGTTGGAATCAAACATCAGTACCTTAAGGGTAAAACCCCCACCCCATTCTATGTTCCCTGTTGCTGTGTGCAAAGCCCTCTTTTGTCCTCAGCCTCCCCAAGCCCCCAAAAGTCTGTTCTCTCCTGGCAGTTTCACCTGGAAGGTCAGGCAATAAAACACAGGATTTACCTGTTGCATTTAGGTCAGAAAACTGACTTTAAATAGAGCCTCATACTTTATAACTCAGTGTTTGTGAGTGCTTGTTCTGAGAGATYGAAGAGAAGCAACACATTTTCTTTCCTCACTTGACTGAATTGGGTGTCMCTAATTTCCATCTCCTGAAAGCAGGCAAGAACAAAATGACTGATATGTACAGGAGGCCCTCCCTCCTCAACGGAGTAAGTGCCAAAATAACTCATCTGAGGAGCTCCCTTCACTGGAATGCCACCTAATGCTAACCATGATGCCAGAGTTAATTGCAGCAGTCAGCTGCGGCATTTCATTTACGAGTCCCCGCTCAGTTTAATTAACCTTTGGGGAATTAGCATTTTGTTGACTTACAGTACCTGCTTGGAATTTCTGGCAGTGTTAGAGAAACACTGTGACTTGTTTCRCTCAGAGAAGAGTGATGCCCAAAGGCAGTGCCTTTAAAGGATGGCCCTGGGGCAGCAGCTGGCTGATCCTGAGTCAGAAGAATCTGGAAAGAAAGAGCCAATACACCTCCTTTGACCTGACTCATGCCCCACTGTTCTGGAATTACTCATTCAAACCCACCATGGGGTCAGGTGTGAATTTTTACTCCTCCCAGTCTCCTGAGCATTTTTCATACTTGTYCATCACTTTGTGTTTACAGTAATTTCCAGCTGGCAGTGCTCTGCCTCCATTTACCAACTGACATCCATGTTCTGCCTTTGAAAAACCACCAGATGATCACCTGCAGCTTGCAAGAAATGATGCTCATCTCAGAGTAGTGCAACCCACTGGACACATCCAWATGCTCTCTGTCCTGGTGCAGTGAGCTGTTGGTAGCTTCAAGGAAGTGTCAGGCCAGGAATGAGAGCTGAGTTTGGCTAAGCAAACATATGTCTTGGGGCTTGCAGCTATCYAAGAGCCAGCCTGGCCTTGGAAAAGGTGTTGTTCAGGTTCCTTAAATCAGGCTGGCAGATTATGTCCATCAAAGAAGGTACTTCCAGCCTCTCTGAAGAGACCTGTACTCCCACTTTCTACCATTCCTCACCTTTTTGACCTACACCTGTGGCTTTTTCCCCCATTGTTTATCTCTGGGCAACATCTGAAGAACCACTGCAAGGGGCATGAGATGAAGTTATATCAGGTGGCCAAAGGGAATGACAGCCCTGAGAGCTGTGGCAAGTCAGACTGGTGCTTGGGCTG
>CADDXX010000319.1:461363-472329 GCA_902810485.1 Alauda arvensis
ACAATTGTGTGAATCTGGGAACTGCTCTTCTTGGAACTGGTTTCAAAAGAACTGATGATCAAATCCAAAAACTTTGTGACTCTAAGTCATGAGAATGGAAAAATTCCTTTTGTTTCAAGAAGCCCTGTTGTCTATAATGGCCRAATGCAAAGGCTCCAGGAATCAGAGGGAAGTGCTTACTGACTCTAATGAGGGGAAGGCACAGGCACTGATGGCTGTAAGATAATATTTTTTTCATCTGATCCAATTAATTTAGACAAAGAAGAGTATTTTTGTTTAAAGGAAGAAAATGTGCACATTGTCTGACATRGCTGACTCTTAATGCTGAGCCACTGTGATCAGAACCTGTGCCATTATAAGTGACATGAATAAAAAACAGGAGCATGAGGCAGACATAATTGTCAATGATTTTTGTATACAACCATAACAACTGATGCATGAAAAAAGCTAGCCAGAGAGAAATAGCAGAAATAAACAATTATCTCAAATCCTGTGGGAAAAAAATTATTACTCTTAATGAAAAATAGTATCATCTCTTGTTTTTTGCAGAGGGTAGGAGGTGGATGGGGACATGAGACACAACAACCTCCAAATCTAAGTCCTCACAACAACAAMAAAAAAAAAATCTATGAAATGCAAAAGAATGAGATGGAAACACTAACCCTACCATCTTCAGAGCTGTTGTGTGGATTAATGTGGCCCTTGAACCACAGCCCTATACAACAGAATGCTCTTAAAGACAATCCTTCAGCCCAGTGGGCATTGGCCTGTCTCCATGCCCATCTAGATGAGCCTCTTCAGCAAAGTGAGTTTCTCTGAACTTCTGTCCTGAGCAGGTGTGTTCCTAAACAGGGCTCTGGGAAACACATCTTTATAGCTCTCCTTCAACTGTGTTGTCCCAGCTGTCTCCACATCAGCAGGATCAAATGCCATTTGTAAAAGGGGAAAAAAGAGGGCAGATGCCTATACAGAAACACCTGAGCTCCTTAAAGTGCTGTGTCTGCACCAACACCAACTCTGTCCTTTCTCAGTGACCCAGCACCATTTAAAGAGTTTTCACTTTCACAAGAACCTTTTCAAATGTCACCACATGGCTCCAATTTCAGCTCTGATAACAAGCTAGACCTAATTGCCATTGAAGGATGTGGCAAAATCAATCCCCACACCAAACAGGTCCYAGCTGAATATGGGAAGGGAACATCATCCATTGCAGCAGACACCTCACAGCCAACTTCCCCAGGTACATCTGCACCTGGAGCCCTCCACTGACAATGGATAGTTCTTTGGCATTTGCAGTGTRCAAGGATTGCTGTTTTGGGATAGATGGGTGAAACCCCACTCACATCTAAAGGAGCCTGGCAAAAACCCTTGTAAAGATCCCACGGAACTTTCCTTCCTTTAAGGCATCTTGAGACATTCACAGAAGAAGGTGATTCCTGATGGGAGAAGAGGAAAGGATTAAATCCTTGGGAGAACATGAAGCATTCTTAATTAAGCAGGGCACTTACTAGCAATGATGAGAGCAACAGAGAAAACTAAAGATGTCTCTTCAGAAAGTTCTTTGCAGTGCAATTTCCAACTAATCCATGCAGCAAAAACRTCTTTAGGATCAAGCTTTGAATACAGCCATAGTTTACTACCGATTTATTACCTGTTGTTGTATCTAAGGTTGCACAATACATAGAGAAGTCACTGTTTYACCACGTCAGGTCAGTGAGGAGGCATAAATCATCGGTGTTTTTATTATGTGTTGATAAGCCTCTTGCTCATAAATATTCCTGTGCTATGCAAAATTGCACCATTTAGTCAYATGCCCCCCTCTCATTTAGTGCTAATAAAAGGCCTGGCAGCAGTATAGACACAGCAAATCAAGAGTATATGTGTGGGGGTGGAGCAGGAGCAGGGACCATCAGCTCCATGATCTCACCCACGCAGTGTCTGGTGCAAAATGGCACCCAGGGCACACAGCAGCCAYGACACAGGGACACATCAGAGCAGCAGCCCTGGGTGGCCTCACAGGATGTCTCCTTTGGCACTGCCAGACTTTCCTCTCCACTCTACCTTGATCCCAACCTATAATTCTACATGACTGAGCATAGTGAAGTTGTACTGTCTGCTTAAGGTTCAGGGACAGGCCTACAAGAGCAGAACATTCTCCAGGCTTTGGCCACTCTTCCCTGGGGCAAACACAACCACTAAGGAGATCTGGGGTGGGTGACTGGCTCCAGTGACCAAGCTGACCTCCCAGTCCCATCAGACTGCTGGGCAGTGATGATGGATGGAGGTGTCAGCAGTGCAGAGCCAGGGAGAGGCTTCATTCCCCAGAGCCACAGCAGGTGTCTGCCTGACACCTCCACCTGAGGTGTCCATGTCCATCCCACTTGGCACAAAGCCTTTGTGTTCCATCAGAGCTYCATTTTGGCCCTGTGTAACACATGGGGAGCTGCAACTCCCTTCCAAACGCTCCATCTGGACTTGGCAGGAAGTGCATTTTCCTGTAGGACTTTGTACCATGTACATTTCTCATCAGGAGCTAAAAGTAATTGCTATTTACAGAGCAGCCAAACTGCAGAGGGCTTTTACAAACAAGCAAGGATAAAAACACTCCCACCCAACATGTTTATGGCTTTAGTGAGAGTACACAAACTGTCTGCTGAAGCTGGCTGAGGTTTTCTAAGGGGCAACCAGTGCCCCCTCACTGAGGCACAACACTTAGCTGTGCTTCAGGGCAATGGTTGCCCTGTGGCACTCAGCCTGCAGGATCATTCCCACAGCATCCTCCAGGGCTGCCCGAGTCTGCTCCTCAAGCCCAAAAATCGGCCCCACACCTCAACTGTTTCTTTGGACTCTGCAGAAAAAAGCTGTGGGGACAGGAATCTCAGCACCCCCAGGGCTACCTCCCCAGCCCCCACCTGGCAAGGCAGGCTTTTACAGAGAGTTTGAAAGTGTCTTTGGTAACAATAGGCACAGCAACAATTGAGACTTCTCTCTCTGCACCTTCAGATTGCAAAGCCTAAATTACGTTGCATTCTTCCTCCTCTGCTTCTCTAAGAAGAATCCCAGCAATCACCMGCACAATGGTGATTTTTGTTTTCTGATGAGCCTGTGGGGGAAGCTAAACTGCAGAGTGAATGGAAATTTAGCACCCAGGCAGAAGAGTTTATCTGCTTTTTTAAATAATAACTGTATTTTGATTAATGTGAGTCGATCCGTCCGCCAACAGACAGGGGAGTGCTGAGCTGCACCAASGGAGCCAACAAGCAGCAGCTGCCTTCCTGTTATTTCCATCTCTCTGAAGCCTCCCACACCTCTCGTGCAGACATGCATTTGAACTCTGCTKAAGTCGTGACTATAAAAGGGGGGGATGGACTTCAACTGATGCTATAAATAGCTCACAGCCAGTTATGGGTGAGAATCAGAAAATCACACACCCTCTGTGTGCTAAACTGAAGTGGTTTATCAGGAAAGGAAGAAGTAAACAGGTAGAATGAGGGGGCAAAGTAGAGAAGATGGACCAGTGTGCTGACACTCTACTAAGAGGCAGAGGTGAATATCTGGGGATGGGAGCCCTATCACAGGACACACAATTGGAGATGCTACCAGAGTTAGGACAATGCTGGTCAGCTAAGGGTGCATCCCAACAATCCCCAGTGGCCCGGGCTTTGTCATCCAGCCTCACTCTGTGCAGTGCAGCAGGACTGTTCCAAGGGCTGTCAGGCCCTATTCACATGGGGGAAAAACAGCTGCTCTCCCTGGGGGAAGAAGCTGGTGCAGCATCTTGGAACACAAATTTTGGGAGTCTGGACGCAACTCGAGACCTGGCAGCTCAGAGGTGACAGCTTATCAGGGGTTGTCACAGGAAATGGTAAGTTATCAGTAACTTTTCCAGGGACATATCTCCCGATATCTAGTGAAGAATTGTACACCTTGGGAATTCTATGGGTGTAAAAACCCCTCAGGAGCTGCCCCAGCCCCTACACACATCCCTCCTCAGAGCAGGAACTCACAGCAGCACCACTTCTCCCCTTCCCTCACACATCCACTGAAAGCCTGGCTGGGGARGGACCAATGCAAACCTGGAGACAGAACCCAATGAAATAGGCAGATCATCAGGTGTTGCTCAAGATCAYTGGCAAAAACAAAGCTAACTTTCAGAATGAGTTTCTGTTTGAAAACATGATTGTACCACATGGCTTGCTCCAGTAAGAAACACAGTGAGTGATTAAGCTGCAGCTATAGTCAGGAGCAGCAAGACTGGCTCTTTGGGGATGGACACTGCACAGCAAGGATTTTGATAGCACATTACATTAAAAACCAAAATGCATCCCATTCTTTTTTCTTTTCTGAATACATAGTAGAACAAGTATTTGTGTTGCYTCTGGCCATTTCATAGCTATGAAGATCAGCTTTCTGCCTGTATTTGAAATATAGACAGCCTAGGGGAGTTTTCAGAGTGCCAGAAATGCTGGCTGGGCACCACTGGTGCCAATGTGCAGCAGTTCCACATCTCTGACTCTCTATCAGACACTGGTCTAAATGAGACACTTGGTCTGCAGCTTCTCAGTAACCTCTTCCAGTGTGGAGAAATTTCTTCCCAATGTCCATCCTGAACCTCTCACGCCACAATTTGTGGACACTATCTTAGCTCAGACAAGAGTTTGAGGAGCAGAATGCAAAGATCTAAGTCCAACACAGTGGGTCAGAACATTTTTTTCAAGACTGCTTTAAATATCTTACATCTAAATTTTACCTACTTAAGTAGTCAAATTATTTAAACACCTAGTGAGATGTCCGTAGTTGGAAAATAAGCAAAACTGAATATAGGAGACTAAAATCATGTGCTTTCTGCAAATTCACTATGAGCAGAATATGAAGTACAGTCAGGGTCTTAATTTTCATCTGTTTCACATTGCTCAGTAGTTCCATCTTGTTGGTTTGCTTCATTGATCCCAAAATTCACATCGGTTTATCATCAGTACCTGGAGAAGGCAGCTCTTCCATGGGAACCACCAGCCTTTGGGATCCTCATTTTCTGACCAGTGGTTCAGCTCAGCTCCACAGAGAGGAGCTGACCAGAAAACAGGCACAGCTCCTGTGGCTCCTCTGCTGCAGACTTCTGTAGCATTTCCAGGCAAATATCATCCCAGAAGCACAACAAATTCCAAGCAAAGACCACCCCAGAAGTATAGTGAAGGAAAGGGCCACTTTGCAGTCATGATTGATGCTGCAGCTGCAATTATTGATGAAAGAGTAATATTAGGCTCAGAATAAGAATTTCCAGAGAAGACCCTCAACAAACAATGAGCAAAAAAAAAAAAAATTAGCTTAAAATCTCAAAAAGCAGAGGTATCCCTGGGTAAGGGAAGCCCATTCACCCTAAACAACAGATGATGTATGAAAAGTGAAYACTTGTAAGTCAAGGGCCACCCTCTGCATGTTGTTTTGCATCTCAATTAGACAGAGCTGATAAGAAAGAAGAAAGTGTGGTCAAACTGCAATGAAAAGGAATGGATTGATTATTTAGATTTGCTGTGGTAAGGACACTTGCAAATAGAGCTTGTCTCCCACTCTCTCATTTTCTTGCCTGGGACACTTATGGGACTGTGGGACTAGGATTGGATACCCAGTTGCATTTAACAAGGTACTTCATATGCTATTTGGATTTCACAGTGTTTGTGCAAATATGAGATTAATTAAAGGGATGATGAGAAGCTGCTAACAATTTACTTTTTTTGAAAAAGGGTTTGCTTTCTAGTTCTTTCAAAGACTCAACTTTGTCTCCTCATCTAAGTCTATTGTAGCTCCAGTGATGTGGTTCTGTTATGGCATCATCAAAAAATCTATTAGATTTTCCTTGTACCAAGAGATTGCATCACTCCCTGCTCTGCTGCAGGRATTTGGATCTAGGGCATGAATACAGACAGCACAAGCCCTCCTAAAAACAGGCAGTGCAGGATGAGCTATTCCATTCACAGGGAGCACCAGCCTCCAGTCTGGCCTAGACCTGCAGCACAAAAATGTCTTGGAACAGCCTAAATGGCTTGGCTGCCTGTTTGTTTAATGGAGCTGGTGAGTAAGATGGTGCCAGCAAACCTGGAGACAACTCATGGGGCAGTGGGGGCTATTTGTGGGCTGTGAGGAATGGGAAACAGCTCTGAGCTCAGGAAAGAGCTGTCAGCACTCTCCATAAAGTCAGTAACAGGCAGCAGCTTCTCGGCTGGGGCAGCAGAGCTGATACCAACTCCTGCACATCCCACCTTAATCATCACATGCTGAAGCACTGGGTAAAATACAACTCATCTCAAAGGTTAAAACAGAGGTGAGGAAAATTTTCCMACTAGAATTTGTTTTCCTACTGTCACTGCCGGTGGTGCACACCCCATAATTAGATGACCTGAAATTTTTTGGCACTGAAGAATAGCCTGCTCTGATTTTCTGAAGAGTCATTGTCAGTCCCTTAGGACTGGCTTGGGTTTGTTGCTTTTTAGTCTGTGCCACTGCAACTCATGTGAAAACTACATTGCCTTAGTGTACAAAGGAGAGCTGAATGGCAYCTGTCCCTGCAAAGTCATACATGGAGTCTCATGCTTTTGTTAGAAATATATTATCAGCAAAACTAACTTTATCTTTCTCTCTTCACTAAGGTCTGGCTGTTTTACAGAATCACTGAMTAYRCCAAGTTGGAAGGGACCCACAAGGATCATTGAGTCCATCTTCTGCCTCTGCACAGGACCATCCCCAAGAGTCACACCCTGTGCCCCAGAGCATTGTCCAAATGCTTCTTRAACTCTGTCAGGCTTGGTGCTGTGACCACTTTAACACAGAGCCCTGTTCCAGTGCCCAACAACCCTCTGGCTGAAAAACCTTTTTTAATATTCAACCTAAACCTCCCCTGACACAACTTCAGGCCATTCCCTTAGGTCCTGTCACCAGAGAGATCAGTGTCTGCCCCTCCYTTCATGAGGAAGTTGCAGATTGCAATGAGGTCCCTCCTCAGTCTCTTCTTCTCCAGGTTGAACAAACCAAGTGACCTCAGCCACTCCTCACCAGGCTTCCCCTCAAGGCCCTTCCCCATCCTTGTTGCCCTCCTCTGGACACTCTCTAATAGTTTAATGTCTTTTTTATGTTGTGGTACCCTAAGCTGCCCCCAGCACTCAAGGTGAGGCTGCCTTGAACAGAGCAGAGTGGGACAATCCCCTCCCTTGCCCAGCTGGTGATGCTGTCCCTGATGTCCCCCAGGACAGGGTTGGCCCTTCTGTCTGCCAGGCACTGCTGACTCACATTCAACTTGCCATCAACCAGAACTCCCAGGTCCCTCTCCACAGTGCAGCTCTCTAGCCTCTCATTCCCTGGTCTGTCTGTGCATCCAGGGTTGCCCCAAGCCAGGTGCAGAATGCAGCACTTGCCCCAGTTAAGCTTCATACAGTTGGTGATGGCCCATCTCTCATTTGTTGAGGTCTCTCTGCAGGTCCTCAAGGCAAGTGACACCTCATCCCAATTTTGTGTCATCTCCAAACTTATTAACCCTTCCTGTCCTGCATCCAAGTAATTCATGATTAAGATGAAAAGCACAGGGTCTAAGATGGAGCCCTGTGGAACCCCACCAGTGGCAGGTGCCAGTCTGGTGTTATTTAGTTCCAAAGGCTTCCCTGTGCCACAGCAGGGAGGCCCTTCCAGGATGTGAGACATTTGTGTCTGGATGGCTCACCCCAGGTTGCACTGGGATCAGGCTTGAGATTGAAAGCACAACCCTGCTGTCACTTCCTGGTGACAGGAAAGTGTTTGGCTGGAGAGGAGCACACATTCTCTGGAAGCACATGTGGTCCTGCAGCCCTCCAGTACAAGCTGTGTCTTACAGTCACTGCTTTCCCAGTTACCCCAGTTATCCCAGTCCCTCAGGTGAAGAACTGCCTGGGAAAGTGGAGCTGCCCTCCACTTTCCTTTGCTTTACTGTTGCTGTGGAGATGGTACATCCACATTCAATTCTTTCATGCAGGTTTGCTTGGTCTGACTCTGCAGAAAAACATGCAAAATGTGTATTTCTATATTCAGGGATTTTTTTAATAAGTGTGTCTTTGCACTGATACTATAGCAAATTAGAAATTATATCTAAAAGGTAAATTTTAGGTAACTTTGACTATGGTTACTAAGTCTGTGAACCTGGAGCTAGAATTTATGAGATCTAATCTCTAGCCTGTAAAATCCTCCAAGGYTGATCAGTTTAAGTTTGGCTTTTGAATACTTGAACCCTCAAGGTGCAAAAATGGTCAGACCCTGCCCTGCTGTTCTCYATTTTAAATACAAAGCAAAACTGGGCAAAGTAGAGTGGCAAAAAGGCATCTGAGGACAAGCAGGTCACATTAATGTGAAATGAAATCTAGCTTCCAGCTGTGCAATGAAGGAGCCAAGCATCTTCTGCTTCTCACAGGAGAGAAAAAAATGCTAGAATTCCATGTGCAGAACAGAGCCTAAGCATCACTGCTGTCACACCAAACCTGCAGTGGCTGACAACAGCTGACCAGGGACTACTGACCTGGCTGGCAGTTAGAGTGAAGTTCTGAAGGGAAAAAAAGAAAAAAAATATACAAACAAGGGAGGGAAACAACAAAAAACCACACACACACAAAAAAAAGCTGAGCTGTTTTGAAGATATTATCACCTTTTAGGATTTTGTCTGTCAACAGCTCTTGGGAGATGTTAACACAACCTGTGCTGGATAAGAACTGCCAGGAAGGCACAGATGTGATCAGTCACAGAGCCTGTCAAGCACACAKTAAATTCCAAGTGAACCTCCAATATTGCACTGTAGCTACTTTTGGGTAAATACCAGATGCAGGATGAAGTCTTTTCTCTGTGCAACTCCTTCCACAAAACTTTCTCTTCCACCACCAATCTAAARTGTTGCACCCAATTTCTGTGCTTCTTGCTGGGTGTTCCACACAGTTCATGACACACCCAACAAGTCACTGGCAATAACTGAGTTTGTTATTAAATGACTGGCAGCCACTGCCACAGGGAGGCAAACAGAGACAGATGAAAGGAGAACAGAGAGGCTGAGGTTGATGGACTCCTCAGTATAGATCATCCCTGCATTTCTAAATGTGAGGTCTGTACATCCTGCTGGCCCCTTACAAAATATTCTTGGTACCAAGAGTGCACAGCAGCAGACACAGCAAGCAGGGGATTACTTAAGCCAGCTAAGGATGGGGCTTAAATTTAAATCATGCCCTTAATCAGGGAATGAAAGCCTAGCTGCAGGCAACTGGCAGGCACTTTCCTCAGGAATGATTCAGAATAATTCAGTGCCTRGATTCTTCTGAAGATCATGTGCCTGAATTTCTTGTTTCAAGAGGGTTGCTWATCTTTTCAGCTGGGTTAAGGAAGGCTCAGCAAATGTGTGGGGCATTTTTATCTCCCCCATCTCCCTCCAACCTTGCTCTCCTGAGAGTTTATCTATCTGATTTTGTCAGGCTGCTCTCCCAGGTGATGCCCAAGCTGGATGCTTACAATGCTGTCCTTAGCTACAAACACTTCCTAGGTTTGCTACCCACATCCATCCTGGTTTTGCAGCCTGTTCCCTTGTTCCCACCAACCTGCAGCACGAAGCCATGTCTGTCCTGTCAGAACTGCTTCTCTGCAAATTCCYCAGTGCCTCCTTCCTCAGCTGCTCATCTCCACACCATGCCCCCGGTGCCTGCAGTGCTGGGCTGCTCACACTCCTTACACACATCTGCCTCCTCCTTCCTCTCTCTCCATCAGTTTTTGGGTGTTGCCCCTGGGGCAGCACAGCTCTAACAATGTGCYCAGTCCTCAGCTGTCAGGTGTTTACTCTCTTCTCCTTCACAGCCCTTTCAGAGCAGTCCCTGCTTCTCCAGGACCACACACACTTGTCCTGAGTCAAGCTTCATTTGAAGTCCACAGACTGTGGGATGAATCTTGTGGTATGCTGGCATCTCAGACATGTGCTCTCCTGAAGCCACTACCTTCTAAATGTAAACCCACATAAATAGCATTTAGAAAGGTAAGAGTCTGGTTTGAAAAACACGTTGTAAGTAAAGAACTGGGCACTAGTAATGTATTCAGTTTCTTACATGCGAATTAACAGATGAGATACTTTCACATTTTTAAAACAGCAATTACTTTCACCTGATGATTAATAACTATGAAATTGTTTTGTCAAAATATCTTTGTATTTAAAAACATTCAATTACTTCTAGTCATCCACAATAAAGCTCATTAAGTGATTAATAGAAGATGACCGGTTAAAGCACTGGCTTCAGATGACACCACCTGATATTTCTGATACAGTCTGCATTTCAGACAAGAGCAAGCTTTGTGTTCACATCAAAGCACATATTTTGGACATCAGTCAACATGGTAGATGTGACTGAGGGGATGCACAATAGGGGAACAGGCCAACCCTTATATTATGTGTCTGCACAGAAGTTTCAGGACTCCATTTGGGTTTTTTTCAAAGAGTGCAGAGAACAGACTGTTTCACCAATGGGAACAGTTGGACCAAACTGTAAACAGGTGAAGCTTGAAAGGCTGTCACTGAGCCTCCTTGAACTGATTTGAAAGCAAAACTAGTGAGAGACTCTGTCAGAAATGCAACTTAATAGGAAAACGATAAAATAAATGCAACAGTAGAAAAAACAAAAGACCCTTGGCAGAGTCAGAATACAACCTGACACCCTGTTCATTAGGGTGGTAGTAGCAGTCCAAATAAAGCAGTCTTGTTGAAGCAGTGATCCTGTAGAAAGATCTGGCAGCTCCTGTCCTCTGGGAATCCAGTCGGTGCCTGTGCTGTCCCAAACTGCAGATTATATCCAGGTGGGAATGCTTGGCTCCTTCTCACTGGGCAGAGCATCTCACAATGGGCTGATGTCATTCTATGAGTCACACAATGGGTCCTTGATTGCCCATTAAGCAGAGATGGCTCCCGAGGGGAGTTACCTGTGAGTCA
>CADDXX010000319.1:472518-550730 GCA_902810485.1 Alauda arvensis
CACACAGTTTATATATACACTCTGCTGCTTGGGTTATTCAGCTGCTAACTCAGAGCTGGTAATAGCTCACAGTGTTAACAGGCACTGTGCAGGGCACTTAGCAAACTGTGCTTCCAAAGCACTCCTTGGCTTTTCAGCAGCSTGAGAAGACAAAGCCTCCCTGAAACTCCTTCCGCGGTGCGTGTATGATGGGGGTGGGTGAGTGCCTTCAGCGCCGCCCAGAAGAGGCAGGATCCAGCAGCCACACCATTAAATGGTCCAACAGCTTCAAATAACAAGGCTTGAACCGTTCTGTCTCTGGTGCTTGCTGTGCCTGCAGGATGATAGCCTTTGGGCTGACAGCCACGGCTGTATGGATCCAGGATTGTGTGACAAAGAGCCGAAGGACATTTCACGGCACCTTGTTCTGAGGGGGTGAAGTAGCCKGTTAGAAACCAACTGGCAATTTCACAGAAAACAATTGATTTTCTCTTTAAGTGCCCTACAGGGAAAGCATTTCTCTCTCAACTGGTGATCAAGGGAAATGAAAGATGTGGGAAACGAAATAAAATGTTTCTTTTCTATCAAGCTAGTTCTCACACGCAGTTCTAAAATAGAGAAAATATCCCACTATAGGAAAATTTCAAGCTAACCTAAGGAAGAACAAGGTAACTCCAGAGAAAAATTTTCCTTTGGAAAGAGGTGCTCCACCTTAAGAAACAAATTGCAGACAAAAATGCCTTTCTTGCTTGCTGCAGAGAAAGGAACTGTGATTTTGCAATTTGTRCCCTGTAGTAAATCTCTCATTGCCCACTGCCAAATTTTCATGCATATTTTGTGTGGTGCTGGGCAGATGTACATTAAGCAGGACTGAGGCACCAAAACTGTAATTTGTGCTGGAAGCAACAAAAGATTTCAGGTGGGATATGGTGGGAATTTATGGATCACTTCAAGAGAGGCCACATGCAGAAAAGACTGAWGCAGCAATCTTGATCTTTCCTCTTGTTCTCTTAGAAATAAAAAAAGAAATTTTTATAAAATGACCCTTGCCTATGAATGATGAGTCATTCTGCTTTTCAATAGAGCATCATATTGGCAAGGGATCTTCTTCAAGGTTTTGAGTGCCTGAAGAAACCCACATTTTTAGAAGTTTTTTACTATTGAGAAAAGAAGTGAAGAAGAAGATGAGAACAGACCAATGAAAACTCGACTTAGCTGACTGGATGGCTGTGCATGTGGGGAAATGTGAAGCAAATTATCCAGCACAGCTTGATTGATATGAAAATGGTTTAAGTAATCTTTACCCTCCCCCCTTGCAATCCTGCCTCTTCCAAAACCCCAAATCTGGATTTGTGCATAATTTGACTTCAATATGTGCATTTTATGTCAGATTTTACACACAGGAATTTGAGAAGCAGCAGGAAGCACCACAGCACAGAGGGCCCCATCTCCAGCATATACTCATAACATTACAGCAAATAATTCAAGTCATTTTCTGTGTTCACACTAATAACTGCACTCATTTTCTCAGCTGGCTTTCAGTGTTCAAGGTTACTGCCATGACAGTGAATACTAATTTAACCCCCAAATGGAATTATTCCCGAGCAGTGATTTTCAGTTCACAGGCAGTGGGTGCCACTTGGATGAAAAAGCAAGCTGCCCACAGCTCAGGCCTTCAGTATTCCAACAGAAATTATTCTAGGCTGCATCAACCATGCATAAAGCTGGGACCCCATGTGTAATACCTTATGGAGTGAGAGAGAGTTAGGACATTATTATGGACATTGATGCTGCTGGAAATCTTTCTTGATGCCCACTCCAGTGCCACATTCCCACTTACTGCACACACACTTCTGTGAAATGGAGGGGAGAGAGATGCAGGGAAGATGCACTGACAGAAGGGTAGGGGACTGGTAAGGCGTGATGGTCTACAGTTCACATCCCACATGATTTTGGGGCACTTCATGAGGTGGAAGTCAGCAGGCTGCATTAATTTGGAGACTACCAGTCCTGAGGTACCCCCTTCCTACCTGGCACCACAGCTTGGCTGTGCACATTCCTCAGGAAGAACTGCCATCTGTCTGTTTTTCTGCCACAATTCAGACCCAGCAGAGCTGCACTCATTGAAATAAATTCTTTTTCTGGTGTGATAACATTAAGGCTACGTGTAACCAACTTAAATTCCTCCCCCAGAAACTGCATGCTGTCTCCAAAACCACTGAACCACCCAAGGCCAAGGTCAGCAATCCTGCATGTTCTTACAGCTGTTCAGTGCCTTCAAGCATGTTATATAAATAAATCATACTACGCTACATGCTAAGGTATGCAACAGAGCAGGGTAACTTGCTGCAGGTGAGAGATGCTCATGAAATGCCATTAATAAGCACTACCTGTGCACTGAAGGGCAGAGGAGCTATTATTGGAAGACACCATATACAAATAATGTTTACAKTTATGAAACCAAAGCATTCCCATGCAAAATCTCAAGGTGGGGGGAAGAGGGGAAATGACATACATCAGAAGAAAGACCCAAGCCATAGCTACAGACACAGCAATTCTAAAATTAATTAACCCCACCACTGTCCTCACTGTGGTTACTGGGCCCCTCTATTAGCCCGATTTCATGAAGCACCTTAGGACAAGACTAGCAGCTTCCTTTGAAGAGCATTCACCTCGGCATTCCAGGGGTGTGCTGGAGCTCACAAGCACAGGGATGGCACCAGCCTGCCAGTGGGAACCCTCTGACTGGGATTTGGGTTATGCACATCAGCCCCTCACAGTTCACATGGTCACCGRTTTTCTTTCAACCACAGTCTTTAGGGTTGGTAAAGGTCTCTAGGATCATCTAAGCCTTCAGACTTCTAGAATTCAGCAAGGAAACAATAAGGAGGGTGCAATTTTACACGTAAGCTCGTCACCCCTTCAGTTTAGTAGAACAGTATTTGCTAAACACTAACAGAGCAAACCACATTTTTCCACATGAAGTGAAAATAGCAAACGAAAATGTTTATCGGTCTCACATAATGACAGAGCAATGGCATTTGAAAGTATGGTATTTCAAGAGAAATAAAYTCTCCTTGTTTATCATCAATGGCTGCAATTATCTTGTCAAGTGATACAYGAGTGTTTTGATTTCCTCTTCCTGCTGTCTTGTTACCTCCAACTTACATTGTAAGCTTGACACTGTTTATTCACTTACTATTACAGAACCACTGAGAGGGGTTATTATTGAAGAGTATTTATTTTTCAAAGCAGTCACGCCATTAAGCCACTGATACAACTAAAGCTTAACCCTACATCCTCCTCCAGAGCAGCATGTTCCTGATGTTAAAAACAGCCCACCAACCAACCCCCAATCAAACACAACTGCACAAGGAGAGGGTTAAGGAGCTCCTGGGACATGCAAACCACAGATCTGTGCCTTGACCACAGCACAAGGGTACAGAATTAACCCCTAGAGTGACTCCAGAGAAAGGCCAAAAAGGTGATCAGATGCTGGAGCRCCTCTGCTRTGAAGACAGGCTGAGAGAACTGGGGCTCTTGGGCCTRGAGAGGAGAAGGCTTGGGGGAAACCTTGCAGGAACATTGACAAATTATGGTACTGGTAGCAGAGTTTGCCAGTGATTACTTCCTTGGGCAACATAACAGCTCCCAACATTGGGTAGGACATTGTCCTACAGAATTCAGACTCCTCAGTTCCTTCTTCTTTAATAACTCAGGTAATATGGAATAAGAATTTATTTTTGTTGCTATTGTTGCTTGCCTGAGCTAATGTTGCCTGATGGCTCTAAACTGTCATTACTCAGACACAGCAACAAAACACACACATACATCTACTTGCAACAGAGCCCTTGGCCTGCCTTTTCACAAAAAATAACACATCCTTTTGCATTAGAAACTGTTGGCTCATCTGAGACATGAGGACTTGATATTTGCCTAATTTTGTCTTCTATTTGAAGCTTAAAAGCACATCTCGATTAGCCACAACCTTTGGCCACACTAAAGAATAAATATTCAGCTCCAACACCTTTGATAATGCTGAAAAATAGTTCATTAAACATCCTCAGCCTTTTTTAACAAACTTGTAGGTGGGCTTAAAGCATTTGGTGTCATTACACTTAYGAACAATTTTGCTCCTTGAAATAAATTCAGCCTGGCTTTCTCCTGCTCAAAGTCCTCTCTTTACTCAGAAGAGCAGAAAACAGAGATGGGAACGATAAGGAAAATTAAAACACCATAAGCCTTCCAATGCCTGATGGAAGAATGGGTCTAATGGATGTTTATGTTCCAATCCGAGTTGCACTGCTCTGAGCTCACATCAGCAGATCTTGCCCATCTCACTCGGCAYCTGCTCTACAGAAAATACTCTGGGACATCAGTCTGCAGTTGAGCTATGAAAGCTCTTGTCTTTGATGTTCAAGTACTCCTGATAAAGATGGAAAAGGTTTCACCTGCACATCTCAGTACAAATGGGATCTGAGTAAGCAGCACCTCAAAAAATCATACAGCTCACACCCAGCATACATTCCAAAATCAAAACTGCAGAGATTACTCTGACAGAATATTGGTTTCAACAGAAAATTTAAAACTGAACTTGGAATTTCACTTTCTGTGCCAGAATGGGAAAAGTTCTCTTACTAAAGAAAAAGGAATTGAAGTTCTTTGTTGATTTTTCCCCACACTGAAATATTATCTGATACAGAGTTCACCTTAATGTACTTCCACAAACCTGTGGCTTCCTCTGAGCTCATAGCTGGTGACGAAGCTGCAAAGATGAGCAGACAGCACTGCCAGGGTATTAATGGCAACAGTGAATGCAAATTCTTGAACTACTGCAGGGCTTGAGAGTAAAGTGCTCAGATGGCACTGAAAGTTAYGAAGGAAGAATCCAAAAGATCAAACTTATACATCGTAAATCATGCAAAAGGAAATGTAGAAGGGGCRTGATCCCAGCTACTGTTGAAAGGCGGGGCAGAAGAGAAAAATGAGCAAGCACTATGATAAAGACAAACCCCTCACATGTGGCCTCTTTTTCTTGAAATAGCTCTCCTGTAACAGCATAATAATCCAATACAAAGACCATGGYAGATGCAAAGACTTCTCCAGAGAGCATTCAAGGGACCCTCTATGAAGTTCAGAACAAGCTGTTAGCAAAGGTGACGAACAGGTGGCCCCTGCAGTCCTAGTGCTGCTTTGTCACCAAGTGTTTCCCACAGGAACACTCCCTCACCCTACTCATGGCCACCATCACCCTCCCTCTAGAAAATCTGTTTGGTATCTGCTACATTAAACAACACAAAGGCARAAGGAGAGAAAGAGCTCTGGATAAAAGAAGGAAGCAAAACAAGCTCATTCTGCAAAACARTGCTCATGCATTTTTTTGTTTTATTTTGGATTACTACTCATGGATCCCCCGCCACCTCAAAYGCCAAGGCAGATTTGGAACCTTTTTCTGATTGATCAGAGTTGCCCAGTATACTTTACATAAAAGAGAAACAGAATTTGTTCACATTCAGAAAATGAACTGGAACCATCTTCAAAACAACAGCTTTTCAGGATTGTGTAGGTTTTCACAGCCTGAGGCAGAGGACAAGAGGTCTCTGAAGACACACAGTTTGGGTGTGCTTTACAACCTTGTCCCTCAGACTCACCTGTTGCTTTAAGTACAGGTTTGAGACTGACAGTGGGAAATCTGATTACCTGACCAAAATGGCAATACAGAAAGTGTTTAAGTCAGTTGGCCAGAATGCATTTTATACAGCATTGCAATGCACATGAAAATAACAAAACTGTGATTTCMAAGATGCGAGGAACATTATGTGAATGTGACAGATGGATCTGTGAACTGGAAAATCTCCTCATCAAAAAGGTCTTCTGGCAGTTCTTCATCTCCATCGGCAAAAAACGTAGGGAATGGAGGGTTTTTATTGCAGTCCTTGTAAGTAGGCAATTTGCTATCTCTGACCTGAAAGCAGGAAGGGGGAGTATGGTTAATAAATCTTACAGAAGATTTTCAGACAGTGATACACTAGAATTTAAAGAACTCMGCTTGCATGTATAAAAAAAACCCAACAGCATTCACATTGCATTTGTTTAAAGAATTCCAGGTATAATCACCAGTTACTTTAACATCAACCCTAGCTATTGAATTTAACATTTTGTACTCATCCTTAAAGAGCTTTTAAAAATCAGCAAAACTAAACAAAAAAAAAACCACCCCAAACCAAACAAACATAAAAAAAATCCCTAAGAGAATGTATCATTACAGTGAATCAAACCCACTCATATGAATTCATTGCTCAATATTTTAAAACGTTATTAAAATAGAAGCAGAGTTTGTTTAAACAGTGCCTACTTCCCACAGTATGTTCCTACGTGACATTCCAAGTTATATTATGAAGTGTAATCACCTCCTCAACAAACAAGACACGTGTTTGTATCTGTGATGCAAACTAATTATGGCAACTAATTTTACAAAGATATGTGCATGTGCTGTAYTGAATCCCTCTGGTTATTGCAGAGCTGTTCAGTGACTGCAGAGTTAAACAYTGAAATTTTTCACTCAAGAATCAGTACCTTAGTTTGCTGAACAAGAGCCTCTAAGACAGCTCATTTGCAAGAACCATGGTGCCACAGAGAAATTCCTTTACTGACCTCTCTGCATGTGAAAGATTTAAAATCTAGCCCCTGAAACTCCAATCTCTGAAGAAAATTAGTAGCTAGAATTATCAGCAAAAAGCAGCTTTTCTGCAGTAGCAGATAGAAGGCTGGTATCTCTGAACAAAAAAAACCCAGCTACAAATTCTTAAATTTGATTTAAAATGAAATTCTGTTTTCTATATTGTTACATATGATCTTTCTCCTGAGCTGTAATAATCCCTTTCAGGCACTATACTCAAGTGGATTAAAAAAAAAAAAAGTGCAAATAGATTAGACAAATAATCTACTGGTAGAGAGAAGATAAACTCTTCCTCCTAGTTTTTGGTGGGTTTTAAAGAACAAAATGCTTGCTCTTACTTGGTTGGACAAAGACCTCRTGGGGACAATTCTGATTTATGCCAAAAATTAAATAAAAAATTTTTATGACCACTGAATGCTCAGTTTTCACAGCCCTGYATTTACCAAATTCATATCTACTTTTACTTGAACCTTTCCCAAAGTCCATGAGGATTCCTGTAGGTGGCATGTGCAATAAATTTGACATTCCAAAATTTTTTAAAGGGAAGGTCTGATAAAGAAAACCTTTTGATAAGAATGAGGGGCTCAACTTATTGCACTGGCTTGGATGGCTAAGTAGCTTTTCAAGTAGATCATTCCTCTTCTACAGAAGTGTTCTCTACTGCCTTGTGAACTGCCAGACCAGTACTTCCCAATTTACATTGCATATCTGGATGGAATGAACTAGGCTGAGGTAGGTCCAAGTCCACAGACCTTTAGTGCAACAGTTCCAGCACCAGTGAGTTCATGAGAAACAGTCAGAGAGTTTCAGCAATGCCACCTGAAGAATGGCATCTTTAGAGATGCCCTCTTTCCCTTTCAATATGCTGTGGCTGTTTCTTTTACTATATGAAACCACATTTTAATCACTTCACTGTGATTAAAATGTGGTTTCATATAGTAAAAGAAACAGCCACAGCATATTATAAGGTTATCTATTATTTCCCTTGCTAATTTCTCCTTTACTCTCTAATCCTATTACACACTAAAAGCTTTCTCTGTCATTGGCAAAACCCCCCCATGGTCCCTACAGGAGTTACTATTAGAAAGATTAGACAAAATTATTTTATTTATGATAACTTACTCATTTAATATATATATTATTTAAATGTTTTTCATGTCTAGGTTTTGTTAATTTTGATTATTTTCATAATGAAATAGTATGTGCTGTTCCATATAGGCTGTGTCATTGCAGGAAGCTCCAGACACCYGGAAAATGAAAGGAATTGAAATGTTTGTCTTCCTCCCATTTTTTTTTTTCATTTCTTCTTAAAACAATTTCTTATGACAGGATTTAGCAGTAAGACATCTGCTCTTAACTGAAGGCAAATCCAACAGTCTAATCTTAGTCTTGCATTAGTTAACCTAAATGAATTTAAGATTTCTGTCCAGACTTAACATTGTATGAATTCCGTATCAATGCCAAGGGGCATTGTGGACGTGGTACTATCAGTGTGATATGGAAAATTCTTAAAATAATTCTAAGATTCTCATAAAACATCTCCCTCCAAGAGACCACTGTTGCTCTCAGAGGAGTACAGCACTGTTTCATTTTGCCCTTTCTGAACTCCTCAGAAGCTTGACAGATCCCAGAGGCACAGGCCRCATCTGATGTTAAAGTAGTTTCCCTCGCATATGCTCCTTTTCTTTTTTTGATTGGTRTAACTGATGCAGTATTTCTTTTCACTGGTGAAACTACTTCTCTCTTTCCATCTTCTTCTTTTCAAATGCAATTTAAAGCCAAAAAAGTGGAGTCTTAAGAGTATCACTACCAAACTAAATGAAACTCCCCTCTAAATTTAAAAAAGTTAGATAATTAAATAATTTTAAAAAGTATTATTCTATCACCAGGTATTATCATTATAATTTCTATTTAAAGGAAGAACTCAACTTCATTTTATACCTGAAAGTATCATTTATCTGTCTTCTCAAGAGAATTATTTAATTACTCTCTTTACATTTATGAAGGGCCCAGCATTCCAAAGGCTTCCTGTATCTCTTACCTCACCATTCCTGAACAATAATTTCACGGTGGTATGAAGGGGTTTGCTGATGTGCAGCAGCAGCAGCTACACTTGTCTGTACAAGCATGTACACAGAAAAGAAGTGCAGGTGACCCAGCACAGCTCTTCCTGCTCTCCTACTAACCTGAGAACATCCCTAACAAAGGAGTAAATCTTCATGCTGTGGTACTAAAATTCATTGAATTTGGCTCTCATCCACAGAAGGAATCAAGCTCATAATCCAAACTGTTACTGCAATCCATAAAAGCATTTGCTGTATACCTCATATAATAAATGCTTGGCTTACTCAGCTGCTGCATTAATAGCACTATGTATTACAGTAGGCTATACTAKAGATAGATGGTATATACAGCTGATGGTATGTCCACTACAGTGTATTCTCTGACAGGCCATTTTATTAAGAAAGATACTAGAGAAAGCTGMAATTGGAGCTGGTTGGGTTTTTGCCACTAAATCTTTACAACAGTCATAAAGGGTTTTGCAGACAATTAATAAAATGCAGTTATGTGTGTCCCCTATATTGACAGCATAATAGGTAGTATAAACAAACTCAGAAACCTATTACTACAAAGGGCTTAATGTGGTCTTGAATAAGTGTTAAAAACTGATGCTTAAGTCACAACTCACATCTGTGAGTTACCAGGGCTTCAGGCTGTGTTAGCAAGCACAGGAAAGAATGTAAGCTATTTGCTAAACATAAAAATGTGTTGAAATATAGAAAATGATTAAAAATAAGCTCCCCAGGTGTCATATATCACCTAACTCACCTTCTCTGCTATTTTTGAAGCCCAAGAATTACATCCATTTCTGACCAGCCTTATTCTGCCTTAAAAAATAACCCAACTATAAAAAACCCCCTCCAAACCTCCACACAACTCTAYGAATGAGGCCCAAGGCACTGGACAAGGGAACATGAAAGAACTGAAGGCATCATACTATTCCTGCATGTCCTCAACTTGAGCAGAGTGYACCCAACCCAGGCATCAACAACCAGAAACACAGCACTCTAACATTGGGAAGCGTGATACAAATTAAGTAGGACAAAAATCACTACATACTTCTCTTAGGAAAAGAAAAATAAAAAAAAAAGAGCCAAATAAAAATAAGCAATCTCAAGACTTAAGTTACTACCTCAAGTGAAACATCATACTAAAGCAACTTGTATCCTTCAGTTTAACTCAGGTCCAGCATCAAATAGGCCAGTTCAGTATCTGACTTGCTAAGCAACTCCTATGGTCTACAAGATTTGCCAGAATTTCTGCCTTCACTACAAGTGATATACTCAAAGTGACCAACACTGAATATCCTAAGAAAGTCAGGTGCCTTAAAATTAGGGCAGGTATAAAACACTATCAAATACAACTATAACATCGTGAATTACAATATACTGTGTTACCCTCCACTATAAGGCACCTACTTAAAAAGAGAGTTAAGTCTTGTGCATCTCTCTTCAATGGTAAAAGAGAATTTTTGGTAATATGCTTGGGAGAGCAACCCAAAGGCACAACCTGTATAAAGAGAAAGCTATTACAGATGGTAACTACAGGCCCTGGGATGAAAGAAGATACCCCAGAAAGAAACAGGTGTTTCCTGAGGYAGGCTATCATGATAAGCCCAACACACAAATTTTACAAATGCTTACTCTGCAATGTTACTCTTGTAACAGAAGAACTTTGTGCATTCCAGCACATTACTAAAGTTTCTTAATTTTATCAGACCCTGCAACTGAGAAAGAAATCCATGCTAAAGKAAGCTATTTTTCATTAGTTTTCCAGTTGGCTAGAAACATTACTGATGTCAGTTATTTACCTGCATACTTCAGTGTGCAATATCAAATGAAAGCTGATTCTAATTAAAACCAGAAATCCATCAATCCCAGAATTCTGCAATTTTATTCTGCTGAAARCAAAACTTGAAAAATTTAGGTGCTTCATCTCTGTCTGAATACAGTGCTGATGCATGAAGTTTCCAAAAATACAACATACAAAATAAATATATGCTTTAAAGGTGCACTATGGTTTTAATGGTTACCAAGCAACRCAGAGTGGGTACAGAACACAAATGCCTTCCCCTCAGAGACACACAAAGAGCAAAGTGTTATGCAATATTTCACTCTGGAGCTCAAAGACAGATGGATTCAAATTCCCTAGACATTATTCCTACTTAATTAAAGGCAGGTATTTAGTGGAATGAACAGTAATTACAACAGCTAATATCCCATAAATCCTCTCCCCAACTACAGATCTAAACAAATATACAACAATATATTGGAAGTCGATGTCTATAAGCAAACAAGAAAACATCCTGGAAGAAAGGCATAAAGCAAGCTAAAAACACCACAGATGAGTGCAGCAAGACTAATGGGGAAAAAAACCCCAGAAATTGGAGAACCCCATAGTACTGCTTTACCTGATTTCATAATTAAAGCCTTTTCTACTCTTTGCAGATATATTTGAAAAAATAAGGGGAAAAAATGAATGTCATTCATGTAGCTCATGCAAGGAAAAAGCCACAGAATGGATCCATCAGCTCAAGGAACTGGAATGAAATGTTGCTTATTACATACTGCCTTCAACCTCCAAATAAGACTGGAAGCAATTTTTGGAAACCTGTTTCTTAATAGCAATAATACCTACTGCTGTGTCTTTATCTCAAATAATCTTATTTATTATTAAATGCCAGGAAAGTCTGAGTCTGGAGTACTTTGGTCAAGATCTTTCATATACTACATTATCTTAAGCAAGAGCTCTAAGGGAAGTAAAGCCTCATTCTTCCCATGTATGTTCCTCTCCAAGCAGWGTGTGCAGTGTCTGATCAGCAAGGGAAGAATGATTTGTTTGAATGAGATCTACATAGGAATGTGCAGTATTAACACACCCAGCTTGGTTTTTAAAAACAATTTATATTACAGGTGTGTAATAAATATYTGTTTTCTTARCTCACTTAAAATCAGAAATTAAAATTAGCTTTTAGAGTCTAGTTAAAATAACAGTTAAAATCTGGTAAAAATAGGTACTGTATTCAGTCTCAGTGGCTTTGTAAGATGTTGCATGCTCACARATAAAACATGTGAGATGTGTACCTGCATTTGCCACCGAGTGTGGATTTTAACAGCATGAATAGGATAACAAGATGTACAATCTTTTTCAACAATTAACTCTTGCATAAGAGAACTATCAAGATCAAAGAATACAGTCTGGGCATCAAATATTTCTCAATTTTTCAGTTACATTATGCTGCTTGTATGCATGYATTATAATTTAAAACTAACATCCTAAAATAAATTCCCACCTAATTAAATTTCAGACTGACATAGAGCAACCAGGTTTATGCCTCATGATTAGAAAAAAAAATACTTTGAACACAGTTATGAAAAGGTCAATTAGTCCAATATACAGATGAAAAACCAGCCAAACTATGATCTTAATTCTATGTAATTGATGTCACACCCAGTAATTTTGCAGAAGTTGTCCTGAAAGCTACTTTTCCTGGACATCTCTTAGCCAATTTTCACTATATTGGAAGAGAAATGTGTAATGTATTCTCCAGGTTTAGGATGGACATTAAAATAAAAAAGAGTTTGCCCAGGAAAAAAGGCCTTATTTTAGTGAGAGAAACATCATTTTTCTATGGGTAAAACACCTATTTGAAAGYAGAGTTGCTGTATGTAAGGCCCAGGAGCTGTACAGTTCTGCTCCACAACTAAGGGACAAAAACCAGACGTCCACAGTAAAACAGAAGATAATAAACTATTTGAAAACATCTGAATTTGATGAACTCTCCAACTTTTCAAGTCCTGAAGCATTTAAATCCCTGTAGTACTTCTGAGGATTTAAAACTGTCAAAATACACAGGTACATGCACACCAAACTCTTTATAGTCCTTTATAGCAAAGACATTTGATACCCTGCACTCTATTAGSTCAGAATGAAAACAAATTCCTCCAGTAAGTGGTGTTTGCAGGTGTGTAGAATATACCTAATTAGAAAGAAAAATCTACTTTGAAAACTACCCTTAAAGAGCRCTTTTCTTGCTTTGATGTGAATTATTTACATCGTAAGAACACTTACTAGACTCTTCATTGCTTCACACTGTCTATGGAAAACTGAAACAATCTCCATAAAATTTGAAAATAATCCTGAAGCCTGCCACAGAAAAYACCACTGCCACATTTATACTGATTCCAAAGGGAACTCAGATCTTTACTGTGAACTCCAGCTGTCTCTTGCTGTACCTCAACTGCTGCTACTGGGTGTGGGAATGCTTTAAATAACCTCTAAAGCAGGACTTGCTGTGTATCTCTGTTCATGAATACATGAACAACACTTAAATAACATTCTGGAAGTCTCACCACCATGTTACAGGCTCATGCTAGCATTGAAAGGGRATGGACATAGCCTGGAGACACTTACCAGAGAGCTCAGCAACTGTGCTGGTGTATCATARGGTACATGGGTGCAAATCTAAGAAGGAGCCATTTAGAGTGCCCCACTGAGCCATTCAGAGTGCCTGCCCACTGCCCCTGCTGAACACAGATCTTTCATAGATCTGATTCCACTGCCCTTTAATTCAACAGTACAGGAGTTGTCAGAAGAAATGAAAACTGCATCCAACCAGTGCTTTTCCATTTGTAAACTGATTTGTAGAGAGCTTAGGAGTCACCAATACCAGCATTGAAACTAGCAGACATACCTTCACCAGACAATTGGTGTGACCTGGAACAGACCCATTTACGTAAATAATGTCATGCTTTGTGTTGATCCTCCACACCTGGGAGACAGAAACAAAAAAAACAGATACTGAGTCCTGTTTAGACATAATTCCCAGTTTTACAAACAGTAGCCCAGCAAAGCCCAAACTGAGTAAAAATGTTCTGCACAGGCCTAAACTTGCCACAAAATTCACTCACATGCCACTCTGGATGCAAAGCTCCATAATGCAACAGGCTGAAACAGTTTTAAAGGGCTGGTGACCAGGCTGCATTTGGTAAAGCAGCTCTTTGTTCAGTGTAACACCAACCAAAGCTCCTAGCTCTTTTTTCTCTCTAATGAAAAACATCACAGGTGACAAAGTAAAACAAGTGTCCTCATGAAAATGTGCCTGTGASCAGGTGAATTTCTTAACTCAATCAGGTACTCAACTGAATACATCCATTTTCTGTTAAAAAAAATTAGTTGTAGCAAATTGACAACAGCAGCAACACTTAGCAAACTAGAGGTCAATATGCTTTTTGTGCAAACTGCAGAGCTTGCCTTCAGAAACAGAATTGCTTTAATAGCTCAGGAGCTGCTGTAGCTATGCACAAATTAGAATTGGGACAGAAACTTTAACCCCCTTTTTGCACATATAACTGAAAGGCCATGATCAAGTCAGAGCTTCAAACAACCCAGATTTGGGTTGGGTATGAACAATGGAATAGGCATGGAGACATTAACTGAAGTCACCAAAAGYCTGTTTGTTTTCCCTCTTCAAAGGCAGAAGTCAAGGGACACAGTGAAAAACACACTGGATGTAGAAGTACYACCCAAAATCCCAGTTCCCATGGTGCCACTAACAGAAAGGATATTCAGGCAAGTTATTTGTAACCCACAAGAGAACAGGAGGACATATTTGCTGCTTTGGTATTTCCAGCTTGCTTACTTCAAGATGCTGCTGCCTGGATTCTGGCAGAGATGACAGACAGGACACCATTGCTTGGCAATGCCACCACCTTACACACACACACACATTGGTACACCCAGAACTCACCTTTAATCCAAAAGAGGTCCTGTAGATGTTACCCATTTTACCAGGCATTTTCTTTCCACGATAAACTTTGGCAGCTTTCTAGAKAAAAACAAGGCCAAAACCAGCATGTTAACTGCAAGGAGCACACTTACAAACTCAAGATGTGCACCAGAGAAAATATGCTGTTATTTCCAAGGCTGAAAATATGCAATATTAAAAAAAAAAAGTAACTCTGATAAGCATTTTAAATACCTCCTGCCAGATGATTAGGATTTACTCTACACATGTTCTGAAATACCTGACTACAATCACAAAATTTATATACACACACATACACACTGTAGTTTCTCTCCTCCCCTAATCAAAAAGTTTKTACACTGATGAAAATCAGACCTTTTTTAATGTGTGCATTCTTCAGAGTTAAATTTTTAATTCCATTCCCCAGTATTCCTTAGTTTCTGCACCCCATTTTTGATTAGCTGGGCATAATCTGGACAACAAATGTGGGGGAAAAAGGCGGGAATAAGTGCAATAATTTTTAATTTTCACTGTTATCAAGGGATTTGCATCTTGCACCTCTCTGTTATTCATTAATAATGTTTCCTGGGGTTTTTCTTAATTCTTGTGAAAGTAATGATTTCAGGAAATCAGCTGCAATGCAGTTCTAAGGAGAGGATTCTCTACTAACAGTCCTGGATTCCAAAAGTATCTGAGATTGTCAGTCATAAATGGGAAAGTACTATCAAGGCATTGTTTTTCCCCTGTTGCATCCTCACACCTTGTTTCCTTCCCATCATACCTATTTCCAATACCATTTTTCATTCCATATACTTTGTGAAATTACATGCAGCATTACTGCTTAGGAAATTCTAATTTAAAGAAAAGTAAAGAGGGGTTATTTTGTAATGATGAATACCATCTGCTAAAATCATGTTTAGTGTTCAAATATTTACATTCTGCAGTGAAAACAAACGCCAGCTGTCAAATTCTTTTTTCCAGCTGAAACTGAGGACTATAAACCAGTAATGCTTTTACACTCTCACTTACTCAAACTTTATTGACTGTTGCCTTTTTGCTTTTACTATTCTCTTGARCATCATTAATCCCTTTTTATATTTTATCTAAGAAATTTACAGACAATTCACGTTCAGTACCATGACTCAGTTGATCTTTATTAGTTTGCAAAAAATTCCATTTAGTTCAGTCTAAATATTGTACAGCCTTTATAAGACAAAGTCTAAAATTAACCTGCTCAAAGAGCTTTTATACTAGTATTATTTATAGTTTGAAATGTAAAAATGTGACTCTGTACTCTGCTTAGAAATGCACAGAAGCTTTCACACTTCTGGGAATAATTCCCTACTAAATTATGGGGATCAGTTCATTAAGCAGCTACACATGCCAGGCAGGGTGATAAAAGGAACCAGGGTTCCAARGAACAGTACAATATCTGCAGTATAAAATAACAGGAAAATCCTTTCCAATCTATAAACGCTGTGATAAAAGCTTCTTATAAGTCTCTCTGAAGTATTAAGACTATTCCTCACACTATAGTACAAAATATGCCAATTATAGCTCAGTTAAAATAAGTGCATTTACCAGCAATACAGAATATTCATCAATCGAGGCAGCACTGAAAAGAGCAGCACTGCTCCTTACACAAGTTTCTGAGCTTTGCTGCTGGGATTCCCTACTAGCAGAGAGTAAATGTGGCAGCTAGCTACTGTACATTTGTTCAGTTGTAGTAAGCTGTTCTAAAAACAATGAAGAGTGGGAAATGAGAATCCTCACATTGGTAGATATTGCTCCAGGTCGTCTGTGAGTTTTTGTCTGGCCATGGCTTGCRGGCTGACCTTTAAATCCCCACCTTTTCATGACACCTTGAAATCCTTTACCAATTCTGAAAAAAAAAAATTACGAAACAAACCTGGGTGAGTCAGACATAAGGTTTCTAGCAATAACCAACAATTTCAGTCAGGCTCATAATTTTTTTACCTTTAACAACACTCAGCTTAGGGAAGAATACACGTAAATAAAATCTGTATTTAATACCATAAACATATTTTATTATTAGCACAATACCTAAAGATTGCTTTAGAGAATAAGAAGAACTAAAAAACAGTCAAATAGGCAAGAAGACTAAAATAAAATGTTCCTTGCTGTGACTGTCCTCAATAAAAGTTACTATGATGAATCTGTCACCAAGCACGCACCAGAACAAACAAACACAAACCCAGTCAAAACTCCAAATAATRCCATATACCACAAGTTAATGTCAGGCCAAAGAATCAAGGGAGGAAAGAGATGGCTACTTAGAAGGAATATTTCTTTTCCATGATACAACAAACTCATCTCTTGAGAGCAGCTTTGTGTATAATGACACGTAATTTCCTTGATCTGTATTCATCCAACAAGTAAGTTCTAAAACACAGCACCAAACAAAATATATTTTCAGAGTCCATGTCCTTTATCTYTGGGCCACATGGCAGCATTACTGGCTTTGGAATTATCTATTCACTGCAGGGACAGACTCAATAGGAAAAATCACCTTACCACTGCACAAAGGAAAAGCCAAATGAAGCTTGTGTTAAACTGGCCTTGTCTGTGTCCAAAAGGAGAAGTCTGACCACAGTGTTTATGGCTGCACTGATTATTAAATTTAACATGAAACTGGCTCAAYTGGTCAGAGCATGGTGCTACTAATGCCAAGGTGGTGGGTTCCATCCCTCTAAGGGCCTTTCAGTTAAGGAGTTGAACCCTGTGATCCTTGTGGGTCCCTYCCAACTTAAAAGTATCCTGKGATTCTATGATTTYACAAGAGAATCCTTTTCCTCAGATTTACAGAAATCCTTTCTCTCCTAATGCACTTCACATTAAAAATAAAAACAKATAAGCACTTTGCATTGAAGATAAAACTGGGTATGAGCATGCACAGAGCATGCTCTGTGCAGGAACTGCACTTGGCTGACTCCCTGCTCAGCACTGCCATGAAAATCTAGAGAAGCACACAAASAGAGACAACACCAACATTAATGAAAACTAAATTCTTTCCTCTTCCCACTTGATTCACCTCTCCTTTTAACTGCTGTCCTGGTTGCTTGAACACACCAAACCACAGTCTATAATAGCCATAAAGAAAGACTCTCTAAAGCTACAGAACTCATGACCTGTGCAACCACGGTGTCTGTTTCCTGGTCTGCCCTTCCCTGCTCAGAACCTATGGGTCAAYCCCAGTTAAATTTGGCAAAGAAACACGTGTAATTGTTTGAGCAAAAAAGTTACTGGTTAGAAGCTCGTGACTATTTTTTGTTCCTTGCCTACATCTAAGGAGCTAAAACTTAATTAGATTTATCTTCCTTTGACCTGCCAGCTGGCCAGTCMTGCAAGTGGTTGTCACCAGGAAGACAAGTCCTTCCATACCAGCAAACAGTGGTGGGACATGAGGGTATGAACGGGGTCAGAGCCATGAGAGGAAGCTGAATGAAGACACCTSCAGGAGGGAGGATCTGGGATAGCTKKGATCAAGAACACAAGACAGSAATCCAAAGAATGCAAGGCTTTGTAACACCACTTTCTCAAAGAATCAGCTTATTTCAAAAGCTTGCAGTAGTAAACAGCAAGTGTCATTAAAAATGGTTTGAGAAATAACACTAAGAGAAGCTCAAAACTTGTGTTTTTCTGTTTTCATACTGTGAGGGAGCAGTAACTATGAAATACATGCAGAAACTAAGCTATAGGAAAACTCATATCTGTTCTGCCAAAATGCTATTTTTTTCTTTTAAACTACCTATTACCATGTTTTCCAAGCAGATTACTTCTGGCACCTGTAGCTGGAAGATGGATTTAGCAAAGTCTCCAAAAACAACTGCAAGTGGGCGGCAGCTGTGAAGTCAACAGAGCGAGCAGATAAATTCTCTCTTTAAATGATGGGGCATGATAAATTCTTTAGCTGGAGAAATGCCCTTGCAATTCAGAGAAAACCACAMAACCACAGAAAGCTACCATTTCAAAAGTAAACAATACTTTTGTCAAGCTTAGGGCAAGAAGAATAAATCTCAGATGCCATGAAACCACTTCAATATTTCCTTCAGCTTATTAATTTTTTTTAACATCAACAATTAAGAATATTATCAATTGTGCTTTAATTAAAAAATTAAAAACATAAATATTTAATACATGCAAGAGATGTATTTTAAAAAAAGTAGTTTAGTACATTGAGCATTATGAAAGATCTTCAAAAAAAAGTGATTATACCACAAGATAGAGTTGCCAGTGTTTAATGATTCATGCAACAGAGAATGCTTGGTTACTTCTTGGTCCTTCCAATTACACATGTATTTTCTGTGAACAAAGACTCAGATTTTACAATACCAGAGCCTTAGGAAATTTATAGACAGTGTGATCAGAYTAAAAAAAGAGCATTCTGGTAAACCTGAAAGTTTTCTTGATCRGGAATATGAAAACAAATCTTCAGCCTCTGAAACATTCTGCCTAAAGTCAAGGAAAGATATTGCAATGCTGAAATTAAGAGWATTTTATAATGTACAATGCTTTACTATCTGTCAAGGCTTTTTCATCATATTAGTTCAATAATGTTTCAGATTAGTTTCATTTTTGATTTGTAAAAATCACTCAATTGCCTACAAGGACACTTTGCCTTATGACTTTCTGACATTAATCTCCTATTTAATACCACACAGCCATCATGATTGAAATAATTAAATAAAAAGCAACTATAGGTTTTTTTTCATTTTTGAGTTTTTTACTTTAAAAAAAGAATAAACTATGTGCAATGTTTTTTAAACACCTGTCTAGAAGACAAACAATTACACAGCGTGTATTTCTTATTTGACTCATGCTCTTTCTGAAACAAAATTGGAGCCAGAATAAGAAGAGAATAGGATTATCTAGACTGAATGAAAAGTTTAAAATAAAGTAAGGAACTACTACCATCTGATTTATAATAAAATTTAGAACTGGTCAACTAGGCAGCTAGTRGCTCAGCCAATATACCTCAAKCATTCTAAAGAACAGTATTTTTCCAGCTTAAGTTAATTTGAGTAAGATCTGTTTTCAGACAAGTGATGGATTTCTCCACTACATGCAAAAAAAAAAAAAAAAAAAGGATAAGCACATTTTCCACGACCCACAATTTATCTGTATTTCTAATGCAAATATTTTATATTCTTCTAATTGTATGAAATGCAATGTGCTTTTGAAACTAATATTTATCTCACGTAAACAAGGAAGAGAATTTAAGATGCATRCTGTTCAAGACATATTATGATAAATCAGAGAAAGGTTTAGTTGCCCCCTTTGCCCTTCTTAAAAATTACTAGGTGTGAATACATTTACAAGTATCACCAATAAAAGAAAAATAATTATTGAAACTCAACCTAAGCCAGTTAAGATTTTCAAAAAGCACTAAGATCTGTCAAAGCAGGATGTTAATCCAGTACTATATATTAATGTGACAGGGTAAGTAACAAGAATCCACTCAGAAAGAATTGAGTTTGCTACAGTATCTGAAGTGTGATAACCAAGAATCTACACTGAAGTAGAATGTTTGACATCCTACTTATCCTGTCGTGATATCATGATAAGACATCTTCTACCTGTCATCTTGGTTTGAATCAAGGGCTGTAATTTTTAATGTTCTAACATTAAAACATGAAATACCATATCTGAACACAAAACCCCACATGCATGAGACTAATAAAACTAGATTTGAAATGYAGAATGCCCCTGTTCTTAACATGCAATTTAGTGACTTAGTTTAATTGGYTTCACTGAGTGAAGCCAACTGATTCCCAGAAARTAATCACAGGGAGCAATGATGATAAGAAAAAATAAGACACARAAGAGTTAAATAAGAGGCAAATAATCTTTCTGTTGAGTTAAAAATAGAGTTTAATTACAGTTGTTCTGRTCTCACCTGCAGGAAAGCAGGTGTTGAGGTCACCCACCTAATTTTGCACAAACCCTCATTTTCCAGGTTTGATCCTGGTTAAATGCCAGTACCTAATTAGAGAACTTTCATTTAGAAAGCTACTGGGAATAATGTACTCTAATTAAGCAACAATTTATTTTGCTAGTAACTCTTCAAATGTAGTTAATTTAAAAGAGCATTATTTCAATGCTGCAGGTGAGAAGTATTCCAACTACTTACTCAAATAACTTTGGGCAAATGGATAGTTCAGATTCAGGCTCAGACTACACTGTTAATCGAGCAAAACTYAAACCATCAACACCCCAGACTCACCACTTAATTCTAGCCCATTTCCAACAAAACTACTGTTGGCTTTTTCTTGGAGTGACAACATTTCTGATCTTCCTTACCACCCTCACAGTAAAGAATTTCTTCCTAATATCTAAACTAATTCTGCTCTCAGTTTGAAGCCATYTGTCCTGTCACCACATGCTTTTGTAAATAGCTCTTCTCCAGGCTGAACAATCCCARYTCCCTTAGCCTTTCCTCATAGGGGAGAAGCTCCACCCTTAGAGGCAACCAGAGTTGGATGCAGTACTCAAAGTGGGGTCACAGGGCTRCAGCCTGTGGGAGAAGTGTTTCTGGATGCTGTTAAGCATTTTAGCTCCAAGCTTAGCAGGGCTTACCTTAAGGACTGAGCTTTTAAATCGCTGAAAATAGGTACTAAGAAAAATATTTCAGCACTATAGTAGACTGACAGCATGCAGACACATTGCCTACTCTCAGTGCTCTAAAAGCCTCATACCATGCTGAACAATTGTGAGATTTCAAAAAAAAGGGAAGTGCATACATAAATCTTTAACTGAACCCTCTCATTCCTGTGACAGGGTTTTTCGTTACTGAGGTTTAAATGAATCAAAATATTTCAAAACACTTCGACAAAAAAAAATTTGTAGGGAATATTAAAAGAAGGCAGTCATTAAAAAAAMCCCTACATTTTGGTAACCAGATGAAGAAGCTAACCCAAGACTTCTGAAATGAAGTTYGAAGTTTGCTTACTTATAAGGAGAACATTTTTATTTACATTTTGGCAGAAGGAAGCATGCAAAAGGTATCTTGCTCATCTGAAAAATTAAAAGATGGTAGAAGATTAAAATATCCTTTTTATTCCACTATATACTCCTCAGTGAGGAGACATTAGTTTTCTTTCTTTCCTTTTTAGAAGATTTATTACAATTAATCATGCTATTATCAACAGCACTGATATTTTCATCCACATGATTTCTAATATTGTACACTCTGGTGTTTCCTCCAATTAAAGCAAAATTACTGTCAAACTCAGAAATGTAAAGTACATGTTCATGTAAATGTATTCCTAAAAACTTCACTTGACAGCATGTTTTCAGGAATTACTGTTTTTCAAGTCCATAATGGGTTGAATCAGGACGACCAGGTCCTCCCTCCAAGTCCTTCCCCAGGCTGGATGGGACTTTGTGGGATGAAATTGCATGGAAAAAAGTAAAAGAATAGAAGAAAAACTGAAATATAGTAATATAACTTATTCTTGCCCAAGAGCTAAGGGAACATGATAAATGAAACACTCCAAAGAAGCAGAAATCAGAATATGAGCGAGCCACAGAAAAAGGTTGAAAATTTTTTATACAGAAAGACTGGAATGATTAGAGAATCACAGTGGCAGAAAACCCCTTTCACCTTTCTCTTTAGTTAAAGAATGTTTCCTTCACCTTTACAGAAGGATTACAAGAAACATGCTATCAAATCAGCAGTACAAACACACAGCTAATTTCTGAAATAGGATCATACAAATATCTGGAGAAAACATATTAGAAATACTGAATTACAGTCTAGGATGGTTTCACTGAACAGGACCAAGAACCCAGTCTATTTTTAGGTTGCTAGTATTTTCATATACTAAAAGCAAGATAAAAATCAATACCCTGTGGCTGTTCACCAGTATCTTCTGCGCTGCTAAAAAACCCCATTCCTAGTTCTCAGACAAACTCCAAGAAAAACAAAGCTTTTCTGCATTAACAAAGACTGACATTTAATCTCCATTAAATGATTATATTCCTAATGATCATGTGCTTTCTTCTGCAAACAAGCTATGGTCTCTTRCAGGATGTTCACTGAATGCAATTCATAAGCAGAATGAATACTATGCCGGATCTAAATATTGCATAAGAAAGCCTGACAGGGAAGAAATACTAATTCCAGTGAATTCCTTAAAGTGTTTTTCTCAATAGAGTGCCCTCACTAATGTAGTGAGGTGTAGATCTATTAGAATTGCATACTCTGTTGATACGGCTGGTTTCCCCATATATACAAAATCCTGTGAACAGTATTGGACATTTACAGGTATTTACACCTTCCAAGTGAGACAGTTGCAGCTGGGTACTATCTCCATTGCAGAGAAAATAAAGCATGTAATGGCAAATATTATCTTTGTGACATTACACTGAAATATGCAGACAGGAGTTCCCTTGGCCAGGGGAAATCACAGATGTACTACAAGAGCCAGGACCAGYCTTTGCCACAAGAYGCCAGTTTTTCTTTTGAACACCCTCTACTACTTGAGCTCTAATTTGGGATTCACAGTGTTCTGAGAGGACATTATTCCTTCCAAATTAAAGTAAAAGATCTTTAGCCACTGCTGGCAAGGACATGAGCTGGAATGMRAGAAAAACAAAAAACAAAACAAACAAAMAAAATTTGATAGCTCAGTTGTACTGCTAAATGTATTAACTATCTTTCTGCTATCCTTTCAATCCACATCTCTCTTCCCAGCTCTTCACCAAATTAAAATTAAGCAGTCTTTTTGGGAACCAATGCCTTTCAGCCTTTATTCTCGATTTTTACACACTAGAGATACTGCATTAAAGATCTCTTGGCCCATGCTAATCATGGGCATGTGAGAGACAACACAGGCAGAACCTCAGCTTTAATAGTATTAATAATCTACCTGCCTTGTTCAAAATCAAGAGTAAACCTCATCAAGAAACATAATTTGCTGTTTTTCACCCAATGAGTGAATGGACAACAATTTCCTGTCACTACCATTGCAATTGTATTTCAGCTTTTGTGAGCCATGGGTTCAAGCCAAATTAGACAGAGGAAAAATCATCCAGTGTCTTTGAGAGAGGTTTAAGACACAATAAACCCTGAGGCACCTACGTTTTTGCAGTGACATCCACAAACTGSCCGGGGCGGAAGTGAGCAGCATACAAAGGAGTACCTGCAGAAGAAGTGGAGAGATTATGTTCAACTCAGTGCTCAAATCCTCTAACCACCACCCAGTCACTGTCCTCCAGGGTAGGTTACAGTCACAGGAAAGGAAAGGAAACAGATGCTTTGTGTTCACTATTTAAGCACTTCTTAGGATATAACCCARTTTCAGAAGAGCAGGAAGGAAGGGTCAAGGCTTTACTCAGATACATTGCCCTCCATACAAGTCAAAGCCCAAAGTGCCTCATTAGTTAAGACTCACAATACATATGCTTAGCAAGGAAACAGAATATGCTGCACTTAGAACTACTAACACTTCACAAGGTGGAGGCTTTAAAAAAAAAAATAAATCAAACAAAAAACCAAAACAAAAACCAAACAAAAAAAACCCCACAAAACCCCCCCACTTACTATAAAAATGGGGTTAAAAATAAAATTTTTTTCGCAGCGCTTCCACTATTAAGACACAGTGTTTCCAAACTAAAGTCTGTGGCAAAAATACATCTTCCTCCACTGGGGAATTGTCTACATGCTAACCTTTAGCAGAAACAGTGCTACTGTAGGTCAGCGACATCACCCACCTCACTGTAATTACACCAATTCCTTAAGTACTTAAGTATCAAAATATTAATTGTATATTTGTTCTGTCTTCAGTGATATTTTTAATCCAAGTGCAATTATTCTTTCATTAGCAGCTTAAAAAAAACTCAACAAAACTGATAACTTAGTTCATTATAAATGAACTTTAATCTGGAGATCTGTGGCTGCATATTTCAGTTTGCAGTCTGTTATACATCCATTAAAAAAATTTAATTGCCTCATGTTTTTTCAATTGCCTTCATCCTTTCTCAAATCTGTAGGAATGCAATTTGAAATGATGAACCTCTCMTAAGTCTCAAGCATAAAAACTTTAATATTAATTTCATGTTATATTTACATAATCCACACATTTGGATAACTGCCAACTGACACAAAATCAYACACATAAAGGATGTTATGTACAAAACACACACACAGCAAAACMAGTTTATCAAAAACTTSCAATTCTGCTTTATCTCAAGCTATTGCTTCCATTTATCAATCCAGAWTTCCTCTTCATGTCAGATTTGATTTTCATCAGTTACTGCACTGGCTTTAAAAGGCCTTGCAAAATGCTCCACTAATGGCACTGAAGATGCAGTACATTAGAACTTTCTACCCTACATAATTCTTCAGAAAATACCTRTAACTGCCCAAAACCACAAAATAAATGCAACCTAAATACACTACCTAATAAAACCTCAGAAACTTAAAACTTTTCATTCAATCTCCAAATTTCCAATACTGATTTTTAGTGAGAATGTTCGTTATAAACATGTTAGAGTGTGTTTTACTTCGCAAGCTGTCAGAAAAAGCAACCATCATCCTAGTTTTGGMTGCAGCAAGAAGAAAACTGCTATTTCAGGGTCCTGAGAAATGTTACCACAAAATACTGTATCCCTCTCATAAGGATAAATACASAATTTCCTGTATCCATATTTATGCCCAATAAGTGAGTCAAGGTTACAGAGGTTTATGTCTTAACTCAATGTTCAGATTAGTAAATTTGGATTGGATTTATTTTCTCATAGACAGAAACAAAGAATGCTGGAAAAAGCAAAAATCCTACATCTCATCAACTAAAAAGTAAAACCCATCTTCTAATTTTCCCTATKAAAAAAAAGTTTACTTGTGCTTAATAACAAAGAATTCAGMAATTTCTATTAAAAACACTRAAATACACATCACAACTTCATTTARGTCTACAAGTGGCAGATACCAAATGACTAAGCCCATAATGCTCATTAGCTCAAAAAGATTACCTGGCTTAATTATGGCATCATCTGTTACATTAAATGTTGAAACTTTCTGCTTCCGTGGCACTCCAGCTTCTTTAAAAATTTCATGTGCAGACTCTGGTTTCTGTAAAAAAAAGCGGCCATAAAAAATAACTCCTCTTAAAATACCCAAGAATCAACCTAGCACACAAAATGATCACAGACCATCAACATCACTCTGAGAAACAGATTCATCATCCTAGAATTTCACCTTCAAGCCAGCATTTTATCTCTGCATAAAGTTTATTTATAAACTCTTGAGTCTGCCTTTTATTTTCTGTCAAGTAGCTACCCTACAGCTACCTAACATAAACAAGATATATAGGAAGATATTGAAGATCAGAAAAGGAAAACCCATCATTTAGAATGTAGATGACAGATGTTACTTTTTTTTTTCATGACTTACAAGGAGTTTTGTAATAATTTAGAAGTGGGTTCTCTTTTTCAAAGCTTCTGATAGACTTATTTCCACACCATGATAAATGTAATTTATTTAACTAACAAAACCATAGAAACAAGTTCTCGTCTTGCAGAAACGCTTAAATTTCCACAGAGAAAAATTCTGGTCAAAAAAAAAGAAAAATTAATAACAAGTTTATGACCCATGTATTTTTAAGATATTGCAAGTACACTCAATGTCAAACTACTGCTGACTTACTAAGGCAGGGAATTCCTTTGCAAATGAGTCTGACAAATTTAAAAGTACTTAAAATTATTCTCAGCTGTTTTAAACAAGACCTCTTACAGAACAGCAGACCACTGAGATGAAACCAAGCAACAGAAACAGTGATGCAGAAAAATTGTGGCCACAGGGGRAAAAAAAGCAATGCAGCTGATTTCCCTTCAAATGATTTCTGGTAGAAAGCAATTTAGGCATCTAACAACACTGTTACACTTGGATAATCTCATTTCTGAGGTTTGCTTCTCAAAACTCTTGTGCATTTCCCTCTCTCTCAAAAATTATTTTGTGTCTTTTAAGAGCAAGTAATGTGGACAACTTTAAAAACGTTGCTTAGTGTATTTGAAAACACAATTTTGAAAATCTGCAAGTTGCCCTTTCTTTCATTTTCAAACATTTGTTGAAAAGCGTTAGAACAGAATAAGTTTTATGATTAATGAGGAAGCAAGACAATGAKATCTCTGATTTAGAAAAAACCCAGCAATTTTAAGTTTTTGAGAGTAAAAAGTGTTTTTTAAGAGATGTTTTAACTTGAGGTCACAGTACAAAATACTTCAAAAAAGTATTTAAAAAACCAGAGTCAACTACATTCAAAATCTCTCCTAAGACCACAAATATTTGAGGGAACAGTGGAGCACCTATATTAATCTGCAGAACTRTATGTGAGAATGAAAAATAAAGATAYGGACTTCCTACTAAGTGCCTGTGTWTCAATCCTTTATTTCCAGCTATGTAAAACTGCTGCTTTAAGCTACAGCAAGGAGAGCCCTGTGCTCAGCATGGGTGGCTGCTACCACAGCTGAAGAAGAGCATGATGAAGTCAAAGGGTAAAATTCACTTACATGTCAAGGGTCCTACTCTAAGCTGTAGCCTGGCACTGCTCTACTGTAACAGCACCTTCCTCTTCCAACAGCCAAGTCAGAGAGATGTATTCTTACAAAACAAACACTGCAGTCTTTACAAACACTTCCTAAAAACCAGTACTGAAGAGGGAAACACTGATGGTCCTTTTTTTTTAAAAACACCAACAATATCTTCCAGTATTATAGGAAAAATAATTAACACACCCTCACTTATAGGAAGCATATTAAATATTTCTGACCAAAAATAAAGTTTGAGCRCTGACAGTACTTTTGAGCATAATTCTGCATTAAAAAATCATGAAAAATCTGTTCACTTATAAGAGAGTGACATACATCAAGCTAAAAAGGAAAAATGAATCTCGCTAAAAATGCAATACCCCTTATCAGTTTTAAAGCAATTTGACACTCCAAAGAAATACAGGAAATYCTTTGTTAGAAAAATTACTGAAGGAATCTTTTGACTGAATTAATTAAAAATCAGTAGCTGTGAGGAATCTGAGRGAGACAGATGTTCCTATGAGGAATTAACAAAAGAGAAATTGCTTATGCTAATACAAGACAGTATCATTCACCTTTCTTTTAATTCTCACTTCTGACACTTCAGAGACAAAAGAAACACATAAAAAGGCTGATAAACATAGGAAAACAATGATCCAAACTTGCAGCTACATCACAGAAATACACCACTTGTTAGTACCCTACCAAGTAAAACTGCTCAGAATCAGCATGCGAAATTGTTCCTCAGGAATTATCTAGTTTATACAATGATTATGTCAAAAATAATAATACAGAGCTCAGTAWAATAACAATAATAATACAAAGTTCAGTCTCAGGCCAGGACGTCACCAAAGATTGCTCAAAGGATATTTAATTAATTTCTTTATTAAAATGAGTCTAAGTTCAACAAAATTAGTAGGAATTAACTTGGGAAAAGTTATGTCCAAAGAAAGTCTTTAATATAACTCACACTACTAGGAAGTCCTTGAGTTCACTTTTTAAGTAGTTCTGCTTTGAAGAAATTTTCCTAGGAGCTGTTTAGAAAGAAGTTTTCTTTATACCTCCTCACTTCTGGCATGTTTTTACTCTGATAACACACTGGATTTACTGGTAACATCATCTTCATGAAAAGATCAACTCTAAGGCATCTAACGGGCAAAATACAACTTGAAAATTATTAATCCTATGACTCCTGCATGTCTTAGACCAAAGTAACAGGGAAGAAAAAAACACAGCTGACATTTTTCCAGGAAAAATGCCATACCTGGAAAGTGGATATGGACTAAAGTGACAGGGTAGACACCTGAAGAGTACAAGCTGTGATAGTCAAACATGGCATAAACCAACTGAATAAAAGAATGGTACCTTGTATAAACCTGTTMAAAATCAAATAGAATATACTAAAACAGTCAACAGATCTATCAAARGAAAAAAGGTCCTTCTCTTACCTCCACTAAAGTTGAAACAAGTACACAGATTAACTTTGAGGCCCTGGGAMAACCATCTATTTGAAAAATAAAAATATGAGTCCTCAAAAAGCTACAATCATGAACAGAGATAATCTGCTCAGTAGTCATGATTCCTGGGATTTTTTTACTTTTCTAAATCAGACAACTGAGTGTCAGGATATTGCAAGAATTGAAAAATTGTATTTTACAGAAATAATGCATCACAGAAACTGCAATCCTTTGAGGGAATGCTTTGTTCCTGCTTGATCTGTAACTCATGCTGGGGTATGACAGCTCTGCCAGACAACCTCAACCACTAGAGATATCTGGGAACTCCTCATCAAGCAACTGGGATGTCTAAACAAGTGAGTGGCTTTGATATGGCTGCTGATGAGTTACAATCATGAAGCTATCTTCTTGAAAAGATAAGTCTAAAAGTTACCTATCAGCAGAATTACAGGCAAATGAAACAATGTCGACAGACCTGGGGAAAAAGTAGAACTGCAGCTAAAAAGACAGGACAGAAGAGTAAGCTAGAGCACTAAGTTGTAAACAACTGATRAAGCTAAGTTTACAGCAGGCCCCTGAAGYRTGTATCTTGCAGTCCTCATCTCAAMTGCATCTCCACAGACATGAAGAACACACATTTCTCCACTGCAAGTGGTCCTTCAAATCCTTTCACCAGCATGGGACACTGCACATCAAGGCAAATTCCTGAACCCRCAGCTTTCCTACAGAATTAAGAGGCAAAATTTTCAAAAAGTTCTTTTTGCTATTCTCTCAGTCAAGAATTTACACTTGCTTTAGGAAACAGGTGAATGTGACAAAAGATCAATTACAAAGCACGCTTGTCTGCCAGTAAATCTTTCAGAGAAGCCTAGTTATGCACTTTTGTTCTTTAATCACAACAGAAACAACTATTAAAGCAGTGACACCCAAAGTGCTCCACTTACAGAAAAAGGAGATACATTTTTGCCTCCAACAAGGAGCTTAGCTGTTTTTCCACCYGACTCTTCCTTTGAAACGTATCTTAAAACATGGCAATCTTGAACCTAGAGAAAAGAAAAAGTGTTTGTCTGAGCATAAGCAGATRTGTACACTTTAAGACAACAAAACCAGTCTCTGTTTTCATAACAGAAGATACAGCCTACAATAAGACTGTGTACATTTTTACCACTGACACTGCTTTTCCAATGAACTGAACGCTTACTTTAGCAAAAAAAAAAAAAGTAGAATGCAAACTAATTTCATAAATGCTCTAGAAATTATAATCACATTTTTCACACAAGATCTGCAAAATCCCTATTGTAAGCATGCAAAGCACACATAAGAACCCCCATTTTAGACTCCTGCTCCTTTGCCCTGTAAAGCTGATGGCCTTCACAGCAGTGGCTCCTCTTACGGCAGCAGCCAGTCACCAAAAGGCYTCATCACTAGAACAGCTGCTGGGGAATATGAAGAAGCAGCTTCAGAGCTACAAAGGCTCAGAAACCAAGGTGAAACTAATCCCAACATGCCTGCAGGTGGAAAAATAAAAGAAGTGAAGTGGGAYAGTTAACCCCAGCTTTGTTGCATCACCTAGGTAACACCACTCACAGCTCTGCAGCATGTGAACAGCTGAGGCAGTGGGGCAGACCCTGCCTAGAAAGTCTGGATATAAACAGAATGGACGTGGTGTACTATACAGGAGTGAAAGAAATCTACAGTTTCTTTCAGGATTTCCTACTCTGTTCAAGTAGTAAGTTTCACTTTTCCTTGAAACAGCTGGTTTACAATCTGAATCCAATGTAGGAGATGAAATTCATTATGGTTTATTTCACCTTAAGCAGTGTGACAGCACGTTTTTCTCCTGATTTGGTCCATATTGGCATCATTCCCAGTTTTACTGCAACAACACCAACTCTGATGGAATCTGCAGATCAAAACAGAACATGGATGCACCTTCACACTTAATAATTGAAAGAGTTAATCTAATTATCTTTCCTATGGAGGTGAAGGAGAGAAAACACCATTAAATTCTTGCAGGTAGGCTGGGGCTTTTTAACCCCACGAGCAGCAGTCCTACCTGTTTCAGTTGTGTTTGATAGAAAATGCAACTACTTTTGGCTTGTTTTCTCCCCAAAATACAACACCCATGTATTAGTAACTAAMTATTGAAAAGTTTGCTGTAGGAGGTTCCTGCCACCCCAATCTTTGCAAAGGCAACCTCTCAAGTCTGCCACACAAATGATATGGCCTTTTAGGAAGCTCAAAAACTTAATTCTGTGTTTTAGTCCATAATAATTTGTAATCACAGGCCAGAAGTGGGATGTATTATAYACTACACTTTATTTTCAGAATCCAGCAACATTAACAAGAACATTTTCAAGTTCATACACTTCATATTCTAAGGAGACTTTTTTGATGAATTCTTAAYTTATTATCTTGTTGTTGTACAGCAGTGGGATGGGTCAAGTGCTGGACTAAAAACTAAACTTTAGAACTAAAAGTTCTTAAAAGGTTCTTAACATCTTGTAATATTTTAAACRCTTTTTAGAGATGTATTACATTTACTTATTTACTTATTTACTAGGAGATGTACTGAATGATTGATGTGAAAGCCAAATGGAGAATACTTGACAAGACACAATCCCCATGTTACTGAATGCAACAACACAACAATAATAATTTCAGCATGAACAGGTATTTCAGAAGAGATACTTTCTCACCTGGTGTCCACTTATTCAGTGGCCATGGCTCATCTTTCAGAGGGCACAGCTTGCTGGCTGTCTGAGCTTTGTACTCTTCTGCAGTTATCTTCTTGAGGAACTCCACATTCTCTTCAGAAAGATGCTCATGCCACCACGTTGAACTGTTGATGTGCCTGACTACAAAGCCCAGCTGACCCCTTTCCAGAGGTGAGAAAAGGTTTTGAGTATCTTATCAGTCGCATAAGGTGTATGTTACAYCTAACTTATTAAACACCTCATTATCTGTCATTTGCCTAAGTATTCTTAATTACACCAAAGGGGAGCAAGCAACAACCAACCAACCACTCCTTTTAAGATAAACATCCCCAGCTAGATCCATGAACAAAGAGATAACAATAGGTACGGTTTACCCTAACTTTAGCAAGACTTTACAAAACAATCTCTTGTGGCATCCTTCAATCCAAGATGGGATGTTATGGCATGGATGGGTGGGCTATCACCTAAGCAAAACCCTGGCTGGATCATCAGCTGAAGGAGTCACCGCTGATGGTTTGGATTCTACTAGAAGGCCAGTTACAAGCAGAGTTCTTCAAAAGTTCATTCAGGGASTTGTCCTGTTCAATATCTTTGTCAGTGGCTTCTGAGAGGGCATGACTGAYTAAGTGTCAAGGGAGCAGTGGATGATGCTTAAGGGTGTCCCTCTGCCAGCCACAGGGACAAGCCAACAAGGAACCCAATGACATTCATAAAGGAGAAATGCACAGTCCCATCCACGAGTTGCATGGAATAAATTGTGAGAAAGCTACTGACAAGACCAAGGCAGGTCATGTCAATGAGGTGCCCACCAGGAGAGCAAGAGAAGTACTACAAACTGAAAAGGGGAATTTAGATTTGATGTAAGGAAAAAAATACCTGAAGACAATCCAACACTGGCACTGGGGTCTAGAGGGACTGTGCAGATTTGGGCTTTCAAGGCCCAAAACCACAAAGCCCTGAGCAACCTGGTCTGGGCTCAGGGCTGGCCACACTGTGAGAAAGAACTTAAGACCTCAGCTTAGAACATGGTTCCTCAGCTCCCTTCCAGCCCCAACCACTCTCGAATTCTACAAACACTGCTGAACAGCTTAGTCTCCTGCCATAAATTTTATGAGGGCTGAAAAAAGCTTGAATGCTCCCTAATCCTCTGCAACACCAGCAAAAGAGTATTTAATAGGACAGGTAGTGAACTGTTTAATAGGACAGGTAGTGAACCAGCGGGCCAAGATGACCCAGAACACGGCAGGTCGAGTCGCTCACTATGCTGCAAAGATGCTTTGGATGCGAACACGCCCGTCCTACCGTAAATCCCACGCAGACTGGGGCTASTTCTAAGACCGGGGCTATTTCTAAGGCTGCAATGCCCCAGCAGACGCCCCTGGGACCACGAACTTCCAGGTTCTGCCAGCAGGCTGCACACAGAGGCCTCTCCAAAGGGCGGCCACCAGAGACGGCGCCCGGGGGCAGGGAGAGGCCGCCGAGGAGAAAGGGCCACTCAGGTGCCCCTCACCTTCCAGAACCTGAAGGGAATTTACAGGAAAGACGACGCAAAACTACTCAAAAGAGCATGTAGCAGCAGGACAACGGGGGATGGGTTCAAACTGAAACTCAGTRSTCTTAGATTAGATATTAGGAAGAAGTTCTTTGCTGTGAGGGTGGTGAGGCACTGGAATAGGTCGCCCAGAGAAGCTGTGGATGTCCATCCCTGGCAGCGTTCAAGCCCACGCTGAAGGCAGCTCCGAGCAACCTGGTCTAGCCRAAGGCGTCCCTTCCCACAGCAGGGGGACTGGAACTAGATTATCTTCAAGGTCCCTTTCCAACCCAGCCCTTTCTACGATTCTATGACCTCGGGGCTGCCACAGGGGCCGAGCCACGCTCCGCTCCCCGCCCTTCCTGCTGTTTCTTTCCTTCCCCTCCCCCGAAGCAGCCCCTTCCCCTCCCAGCCGCACCGCTACCTGTGTCCGGAAGCTGGCGCCGCCGCCGCCGCCGCTGCCCAGAGGCGCCCGCCGAGCCGCGCCAGCCGCCCCCAGCCCGCCATGCCGCCACCCCGGCGGAACCGCCGCCGCCTTCCGGCCCCTCTGCGTCCGCCGCTGGAAACCTTCCGTGCTGCCCGGCACACAGAGTTCCGCGGGCGGCGAGCTCAGGAGGGACAGAAAAGCTCCCGAATCACCCCAAAGTCGTAGCCGTGGGTTGCAGCACCCGTGGCCGATGGAGCTAATCTGACCCGGGGGGAATACCTCGCCCAAGGGCGAGGACGTGCAGAAACAGGCACGGGCCCCTTTCCCCCCGCATCCCTTCTATCCCTGCCATCGGTTCCCTGCCTGCATTCCAGCCGCGAGCAAGTAGCATCCAACACACAAGTGTCTAAGACGAGAAAATGCCAGCGGCAAGTGGGGTTTATCGCTGGCAAGCACCCCTTGGCACACACAATGGACTCAAAACCTCCCTGCAGGTGTTGAGCAGATGCCCTCGGGGGTGTGGTGGCGTTCGCGAAGAAGCGACTCCGCTGCCTCAAACTTCCTCGGGGTGCGGGGCTTAACCAGTGCTTTGCTTCCATGGAAATGAGCGACAGGACGAGAGGGAAAGGCATCAAGTTGTGCCAGAGGCAATTTAGATCGGATATTGGGGTGGATTTCTTCACGGAAAGGGTGGTTAAGCTTTGGAACAGGCTGCTCGGGGAAGGCAGTGGGATCGCTGTCCCTGGGAGTGTTCAAAAAACCACGTAGATGTGGCACTTAAGGACGGGGCATGTGAGGGCCCTGGTAATGCGGGGATAATGGGTGGGCTCGATGATCCTAGAGGCCTTTCCCAACCTGAATGCTCCCATCACTCTATGATTTTGTGCTCCAAGCGAGTGGCTGGGCCGTGTGCCGGCGGGAGGGCAGCGTTCATGGGAAGTGTATTTAATAGTGTAGCCAGGRAAAGTTCCTGGTAAAATTAAAATGGGTGGGTAAGGCAAAAGGTTCTGGACAGCCTGACACAGGGACGGTACCTGTGACACTCTGGCTTTGGTATGGTCTGGCTTTCATCAGTATTCAGAATTGACTCTCCCTTTTGTATCCTTTTCTGAGCAGGGAACCAGCACAGCTGAGAGTGCACCAGTTAAGACAGCAAAAGGTTATGAACCAAAGATTCTCTTTTCAGAAATCCCTTTTTATAAAAACACGTGAGCTTTCAGCATGGTTAGCTGGAATCTGTCCTTGCTTCTCTTKACCCCACTACTCCCATCTTCTCCCCTACTGTGGTATGTGTGTGTGGGGGGGTGTTGCACTCGAGGCTTGTAACTGTGTGCGTTCACACCCAAAACTGTGATCCAGACACTCACCAGTAGCTTTCACACACACTCCTTGTCCCGAATTTACTCCGTGTCCTTTTATGAAGTAGCCACATAGTGTGTTCAGAATTGCATGTCCCAAATTTACAGTCCAACTGGCMTTCCCTCTCTGAAGCTGGGTAGTCATCTCTGCTATCACAGTGATCACTGCATCTTTTTGCTCTCTGCCTGGCATCAAGAACAGCATCAGGGATGTTGCTAAATTTAATGTGCATGTGTTTTCTAATGGGYTCCATTGGTAGCTTATGCTGCTGCTCTGACAGAGACCTTTATAGCAGGAGAAATAAAGGGTCTAAAAATGATAAAGGTGTTATGTCCCAATTTCTGAGCATTGTGGCAACCCTACAGTGGTGCTAACCCCACCAAAGGTGCCCAGGTGTTGGCACCTGAAAAGAAAAAAAAAAAAGTAGAACACTATATTGTTCATCATAGTAAAATCTTCATATGGAAATGTTTTACCTTAGGGTAATAAGCACTTAGCAGTGTATTAGTGCTTTTTTCAAATCTCTTGTGGACTTAGTTTCCCCTACAAACTAAAAATACAACTCATCCCAGTATCTGCCTCAAGAATTATAGATGTTAATGTATCTTGAGCTAATAGGAATTTTCTGTGACTTTTTGGTTTCTGAATTGGATTTGAGATAAAAAGGAAGGCAGGGTTGTAGTTGGCAGAGAATATATTTTAGATCATTGGTTATCTCAAAAGGACAAGATGTAATTTATTTTAAAGCAGTTTTCAGAATTTAAAAAGATCCATCAAAAGGCAGTAGAAGTTTAAATTTGCATAAAAAATCTGCAGGAGAAACTGATGGCAGTTCAGCCTAAAGGCAGAATGGCCTTGCTAAAATCCTAAGTAGATAAAAAAGGAGAAAAATATCCCATTTCAGAGATCTATTCATATATTTAATGAGGTTACCCTGCACAAAGTCCACAGTATTTTATTSCAGAGAGTTGCTTGGAGCAATGAAAATAACATCCAAAGCCTCATTAGAAAGCCTTTACCATATGGTGAGTTTTGTCTTTTGTGCATCCTACACCAACTCACCACACTGTTACGTGTTTGTCTTACATGCTGAGATCTGTACAGACTGMAGGAGATTTCCAATTGATTTTTCAATATCATGAAGGTATCTTTCCAAATGAAAGGGSTGCTACAGAACTGCTGACTTATATCAACCACTGATAACAATTTGTTGTTAAGTAGAGAGAATTTATAATCAGGATTGTGTGAAGTAAACAGGAAGATCTGCAGCAGGTGGAGTTCTAAAGACACTTACATGGACCATGTACACACATGAAAACGATGGTTTATATAGTTCAGCATACAGTAGCCTGTTGATTTCTGCATTTTACCTGATGCCACATTATAGAAGCACCTTGTAACACCTCTGGAAATGAAGAGCTGTAACTGTCCAGTTCTGTGTAACCATAARCACTTCAAAAATTAATTTAGTCAAAGATCACATGTGCCAGAAGAACAATTTATCTGATTCCTAATTTTTCTTGCTGAAAGCTTTCTTTTATTCAGTCTAGCAAATGATAAAAGAAAAGGCTGAACTTCTCCTCAACTGTACATGACATCCCTTAATGCAGGTCCCAGGGTAATGTAATACTCTTTACATAGTATTACATAGAGAGCACCATCATGCCTCTGAGGAAGGATCTCAAAACACTTTTCAAGTATTAAAGCCCCCCAGTACTATTGAGAGATATTTATGATACATGACAGTGACCTTCATTTTACAGATGAGGAATCTGAGGTGCAGAACATTTARAAATCTTGGGGAAGAAAACAAAATGGGATACTGGAGGAGGAAAGAACATGGAGTCACTGTCTTTTCAGTCCTTGGCTTTAACTGAGGGTTGGGATGGGGCAGAACGGAATGTGCTGGCTATCCCACTGCCTTCCTTTAAGAGTAAAATTTCCTTTGAGTGAAATCATCAATCAAAGCTGATCCTATGGATGTTACCTCTAAAGGAGAATTACCTGCAAATTCATTTAAARATATGTATTTCTTAATCAAAAACCCTTGCTCAGAGGGGAAGGTTTTCCAAAATATTCAGCACTGGCCCAAACAGCTTCTTCAGGAACTAGCAACAAAAATGTTTTCAATTCAACTCATCCAAATTTGTGACAATCCCACACAGATTATTTTTTGTCARATTTTCTCCTTAGTTTTTAACAAGTCATCCTTCAAACACAAAAGATAACATTGATCTAATTTYGTCACTTACATAAGTATTTCAATGGAAAGTGCAATCCACCACCATTCTGTTCTTGTGTGCCCTCTATTTTTTTTTTTTAAAGGTGGTTTCAATATTCTTTGGGTAAAAAACAGTTCTTCTGTCATACACAGGTGATCTATGTGAGGATGAAGGTACAAATCACTGCTTGTCACAAAATCAGGCTGTGCAAAATTTCATTTGGAAAATGTGCCACATGGAGTTGGATGCTGCATGTGAGATTTAAAAACACAAATGAAACAAAATAAGAATTCCTGAACAGAAGAGATTATAAATTTGGATGGCCAAATTACATCCTGTTTGAAAGCCAGCCAGACTGTTTGGATTAAGTAGACATGTTTKGAGACATTGTTATGSGTTAACAYGGCTTGGTTTTTAGWTAAAGAGAAAACAGTTCCCTCTAAGGACTYGGGAAGTAATGGATCTTGATGGATCATGCTCTCCCAAGCCAGATCTCTTTACAGCTATGGTCTGAATACTTCGTAACAGCTGGATTTGTCACGCTTTTGAAAAATTACTACTCAGGCCACAGACTGACTGTTTGGRTGCCCATGTTATAAGGTGCTAATATTAGAAATACCCATGCTTCATGTCAGGAATCTCTTGARACACTTTATTGCCTTCCCTTGGAATATGGAAGTTGAAAGCAGGCAGCCTTGTGGCAGAGAGACAAATAAAGACAACTGCAAAACTGTGTTGTTTTTATTTTAAACATGCAAAATACAGTTCATGCATCTGTCATTTTGAAAAATCTCTCAGTTCATAGCAGATTAAACCAAAGACATTTTGGCTATCGACTCTCAATAAATATTTCAAAATGCTTTACAGTGTAAATATAAGAAATTTAGCAAAATTTCAACAAACCTGTATAAAAACCAGATACAGATAACTTTTTATTTCAAGGCAACATGCTGTAATGTAAAGAGTTCACTTTTTTTTTTTCTGGATTTTTTCCCTCATAAAAAGTTTTCAACAATACAACTGCTTAACAGATTTAAGCCTTTAGGCTACACATGCAAAAAAAAAAAAAAAAGGTTATTTTAGTTAAAAATCACCAAAACGTGCTATTTTTTGTTTCCTGTTTTAAATACAGTAGTTGTAGACAGTAGCATTTTTCTTTTTTAATTTTGTAAAAGAGTGCAGGCAGGTTCATGGAGCTAGTGTCCTGGAAGACTCGTACTCTGACATACATTTTGGTTTTATCCCTTTGCCATTGTAATAGTCCACGACTTGGTTTGGAACTTCAGCCAAAACGCTTTTTGCTAGAGCAGCTGGGGATGCCTGCAGGAAATGGTAGAAAACACAAGCATTAACCTGGCTCTCTGCTAGAAGTGCCGTGGGTTTTMGAGGCATTGGTGCCATGAGATCAAGGGAGGAAGGATGGTACAAAAATGGAAGGCAAAAAAGACTTAAAGTGAATCACACTATTGCTGGAAACTCATTTTATGAGTCAGTTTAGGTATGGAGCTGTAGCTGTCTGAAAGTACACTAAAGCCAAAAGTGCTCTTTGTGACTTCAGGTCCATTTGGACTATTTTAAGTTCAGGGTAACTGAACTTCCCTGCACTCTGGGAGAGCCCCAYATCACAATAAAAARTTGCAAAGACTTMATCAGTGTTCAGCAATGAACCCYGCGGAGCTCCAAGCTGAACATGAAYGGACAACGCTGTGAAAGGGAGGCRTTCATCACCATTCTACTCTTCAAAATCTGGCATGGTGTTTTAATGGCTGGGAATGTTTATAATTCAATAAAAACTACTTTTAAAAAATTAAATTGGACTTAAATCATGGTTACAAGAAAGGTTCAAGGCTTGGTGGAGACTTTAAAGCTCCTCCTGCAAGGTAAAAATGGGTGGTATCAACCAGACTTAGGAACTGATGACCCTGAAAGGTAGAGATGGATATAGGGATGGCCAGTGGCTTTCACCCCAGGAGGGAGAAGGGCTCCCCCTCAGTGCAGTGAGAAACCCTGCCCTCCATCGACAACACRGAGCTGCTGCCTCACACCCCGACAATGCTTCATTTTAAGCAGAGGGGSCTGTGGATGTTTTGTGGGTAACCATTACCTGTGTGTGCTGCATGGATACTCCTCAGCCCCTGAATTCAGCAGTGACAAAACTGGACTCATTCTYCTGTGCACCCTCTGGCACCATCTTTTAGATTTGCTTGTTTCTAWGTGTTTGGGTAGAACTGGTTCCAAGCCCTCCAGAACCAGCCTGCTTGGCCATGTTCCCTTTGAGCCCACCACAAAAATGCAGTAAAAATGCCAACACTTAAATTTCATTTTGAGAGGTTGAAATTGATGTATGTATCTCCATAAAGTGCAGACTGCAGCTCAGATGATGCATGGGAACTCAACCAGTGCTGATCACACTTCTTCTGCACACCAAATACTTTTTCCCAAATTAATGAACACTTTCCTCCTCGTTGTTATGTTATCAGTCAGCTTTCAAAACTACCATGTCACAAAGAAGTTGTATTGACTGTTTTTTGAGCTACTCTGTTTTGTGGGGTGGCATCCTTATTCTTGCAGATTCTTAAAATTTGGTGTACATAGAATGTAAATGGTAAAATATTTGTAGGAAGTGTAATCCAAGGGTGAAGAAAACCCCAGRCTGTTAGAAATTCCAGTGTCAAATAAAAAGATAATGCTAGCAAAACAAGAAACAGGCTTTTTGGGCTTTTTTTCTTGTATTTTTGTATTTTGACTCACGTGTGGAATTAGTAACAAATAAAATTAACTGCTATTTCCCTGCTGTGACATTTATACCAAAATATTTGTGTAGCCAAAAAAGCCTGGAACATTTCTGCATGAAAACTGGCAARGCATAGAACATACTTTATGTGGCAGTGCAGCAAGTATCCTAAGGTGTTACACAGTAACAGAACCCATTCACTTTAATCCTGAAAARTGAAATGCATGGTTTCCCAGAGTTGCCCTATTCTTGTCTAAACCTGTTTTATAGAATCATGGAATSATTTGKGTTGGAAAGGAAATTWAAGTTCATCTAGTTCCAACTAAAATAATCAGAAGATACCCCYTGGAATYGCACAAATGGCTGATTTCTACAATSCTCTTRAAAATTACTGWTTTTTAAAAYCTCCTTCCCAGTGTGTCAAAGYTGTACATACCTTAGCCTGTCTCTGTGCTGTCTTACCAAAAATACAACTCTGCATAGAGGAAAAAACAGGGAGTTGGGGAAKCACCCTGAGCCAGCGCTGCAGACACAAGCCATAGTAATCAGGAAACTTCACTCTGCTCTGTCTTTCAGAATGCTGGGCTTGGCATCAGCTTCTCTGGACCTGWGTAGTTCACATATTCTGGACTTTGGGCCAACAGCACTCACTGCTGTGCATCATCCCCCCCTCTGCCACTTCTCTCTCCTGACACCGCATCCATTCCTCCTAATGAAGGGTCAGCCCTTCAGAACAGCCCCTGTCAGGGCTCAGGTGCACAGCTGAATCACTGCCACTTCAGGAGTCCTCAGCTGAAAAGCCTTTCMTTGAGGTTTAAGTGAAAACATTTACTGTGCTCACAGGCTCACAGGCAATRTATGAGGGGTTGCAAAACACACAGGGTTGCCCTAGGGTAGCTGGCTTGACTCTGTGCTTCAGTCTGAGCATGGACAACTGTTGCTTTACTGAGTTTCATCATGCCARTGATGTCTCTTTGTCCTGGGGCTCTTTCTAGCAGGGAACATYCCAAAACCAGGCTTGGGATCATCATCTCTCTGATGATTTGGACCACCTGTACCTTACATRCTTTTTGTGGTTGTAAAGCACTCTCATTTCCAGATCAGATGGTACAAAGCAGCATTTTTATAMGTGAGAATTACACTCAGTAACTTCTAAGCTAAAACACAGACCTAGTTCATCAGGGTTGTGTAAGGATTACCTTTGTTGGGTCTTTAACACAGATGAGACATTAAATGAATGTTTTGCTGTAACATTTTCTCCACTGCTTGAAGAGCATTCTAGCAATAAGCACCTCAAGATGAATAGTTCTCAATTGATAGCTGATACACAACAATCACATCAGTCAGCAGCAGGAAAATAATCCCCTGTGATTCCATAATTGGTGTGTATTACAAATGACTGTTGGTTCATTTCTATAGCTTCACAATGCTTAACCTTTAACTACAATGCATAGTGCAAAACCTTGCTCCTTTTTTTAACATTGCAATGGTTACGAGCTGTGCTTTCCACACTCCTTTGTGATGTATWTTATGAAGTCACAGCTGTTAACTTTTGTGATTAAATACAATGCAGAATGAAGTACAACCTACCTGTGGCATCAGATTTGTGCCCAGTAAATATATCATGCATCCCAAAGGCAGAAAGTTTCATTTCTTAMAATATGAATGTGAATGGATTGAGGCAGGTGATTTTCTTCAACTACATTTCAGTGATGGAGCATCACTGTAGTACAGTTTCAGGTGAAGGACACTCATATTACTGGGGTGGTGATGATTACAGAGAGAAAAAAGTCACTTAGATTCAGGTAAAATATGTTYCCTTTGTTTGTTATATTCCCCTTTAGCAAGTGGCATATGTCATCCACTATGCAATCTATAACATTTTTTAAGTGTTAATGGTTACCTAGATTTTATCAAGCCTCTACAACTACAGGATTTTCCAAGAGTCACTACAGTTGCTATTATTCTTTCAGTGGCTTCAAAGATATTCCTTAAAGAGAGAGGAAAAGCTTAGATGCTTTACTGAAGTACTTCTGCACTGTATCACATAGGAGATTAAGCCCTATAATAGAGCCTGCTGTCTACACTGAGTCTTAATCCAGTAAAACATTGATGTGGGTATAAGATTTTAGATATGTGAATAGCTGATTGAAATGTATTTAAATGCCTGTATGAGTGCTGTGCAGGCTCAGAACTTTCTCTGAAGTCAAACTTGTAAAATAAAAGGGATTTGTTCTATAGGTTATTTTTACAACTTCCTTCTTCTCCCCTCCCCCCTCTGAATTTTCTCAAAGGGGAAGGTTTTGCATAGATGATTTTTGATTTCCTTGGATAGATATGAGATTTTGAGTTCCAAGCTGACTTGAGAATAAAAGCAATGAGCAAAAATACTGCTTGGGTTGACTTCAAGGGAATTTTGGTTTATTCTTCCAGCAAAATGAAAAATATTGCTCACACATAACATTTTCTTCTCTCCTGTCATAGCTATGATACAGGTTCAGGTATAAACAAATACCTGCTTTATCAGAAAAACCTATAAACCTTACACAAGTTGATTTTTAATTCTAAAAAGATCCTTCAACTTTTTTTGCTGCTCARTAAATWAAAAAAGGTACATTGACAAAAGGAWTGGGATTTTTACCTAAATACATATTTTGCTTAAAGCTGTCAAAAGTAATATGCTGATGTATGTAAATTCTTGTGTTCAGTCAGAACTGATCTGACAAAAATCTCCCAATTGGTTTAAATCTGCATTTCCTCTGCGAGGAAAAATAAGTTTGAATCAAAACATCACACTCATTTCTCCCAYGAAAGATTATTTCACTAGCTGATGTATGGTCTTTTGTTTGTGCTAAGYAAGCAAGGAAGCTGTGAATGTCACTTTGTTGAGAAAGAGAGATTATTTGGGATATGACAATAAAGAAATTCAATCAGAAGTGGCTATTTTTATGAGCACTCATCCATTACACTGACATTTGTTGAAAAGCTGAAAGATTGCAATAAACAGACTAAATATCAGATTGCATAAGATAMATTAACTTTTCTGATACAGCAGAATATCTCTATACCTGTATTATCTTTGCTCCTGAAAGAGGGAGAAAAATATCACCATTTAACAAGAATACATAAAGATTGCTTTCCTCTCCCAGTATTGGGGAAGTTAATCTAAATCAGCTAAAAAAGAATATATGCTTGTAATTTTTCCAGTGCTGGCAATAACAATGCCACAGATTCAGTCACAAGTTAGCACCAGGGGAACAATATATTTAAATCCCAGAACTGCAACTGTCAATGTTAATCTATTAAATCCAAGATGATTTTAGGTTTATTATAAAATACAAAGTGAAACTAAAAATAACAAATGTAGCTGGCCTTGCCAGTTCCTTGCAGAAACATGTTTTCACCTAATTAAAAGTAGCTCTCCCACTAGCCCATAAATAACTCAGCTCTGGACACTTTTCCAATGATTACAGTGCAGCACAGTGCACTTGTGATTATGTGCTGAAGGAATCACAAGCTGTGAAGTGGTTGTGCTCATACTTTGATTCAGCAGGTAGGCAGGTGACTGTGTGCTCCTGTCAGCACAGAAATGTGCATGTCYACAACCCAATAGTCAATCTGCAGCTATTTGGCATGGTGGCACCAAACTAACAGCATCAGGTGAGTTTTCCCTCCTGTGTGCATCCATGGCTTACACAAAGCTAGAAGGAAAAGAGGAGCAAGTTCGTTTCTCTTGCTCCTCAGTAGAGTTTGTGAAAGTAAGAAGTGTGTCTAGATCTAAGRCAAATATTGAAAAATTGCATTTTGGAATGAGAAAAAAAAAGATCAACCCTTGCAAAGAGAAAAATGAAGGTATTTTGGAAGTAGCAAACAGGAAAAAAAGCTCTTGTGGTGAGAAAAACCCCAGAAAAACTAAAAGAGAAGCTAAATTAAAAAGGAAATGTAAGCAGTGCAAACCCAYATGCAGATCAAAACCAGCCCAGAGTTGAGAACTTGGCTGTAACAAATCTAAGGATCTCTAGCACTTGGGAGCAGATGGAAAAGAGCAATCTCATGGGGAGAATGAGTCAGTTGCACTGTGAGGTAAAGAAATTCTCAAATCAAATATTGAGGATATCCTTCCTAGACAGAGCAAAAACCAGCCTGGAGAACCAAGTAAATGGTTCAGTAAATAACAAAAGTGAGAGGAAAGAAGGGAGAGAAAGATGGGAAAAGGGAAGGAAGGGGATGGGATCAGCATTCCAGAGGAACATAATGCATACCTCCATAAGGAGGAAAAGGGCTCTGAAAAGCCTCTCTGTGTGRGAAAGCCCTTCTGCTGTGCCTGCCCTGCAGCTGAAAGTCCCTGGAACAGATGGTACAATGTAGGGCAGGTAACTGAGAGGAAAAGTTCATGACCAAAGCTTTACTTTAGATTTGGCAATTTCAGGCTGGTTCTGTTCCTTTCTTTCCTACAGTGTCTTCTACACCACACTGGCCTCACTCAGGAACAGCTGGCTGAGGGCAGAGGGAAGCTCTCAGKAATGCCACTTTCTTGCCTGTGTTCTTGTACAGAATTTGGGAAAGGCTTTGGAGGCAACCAGGATGCTGTGGGTGAATAGTCCTGSATTTGAGAACTCAGGGACCAAACTTCAATAAAGAAACAGCCTCCTTGGGAACACTGTGAGGACAAATTCAAAGCCATTTCATCTGCCTGTGGAGGTGAAGGAATGGAAAGCAGAATACAGTAGTCCTAATAGAACAGATGCAAAAGAGAATACAAAACAGACACCATGAAAAATTAGGCAGGGAAAGTAACCAAATTAAATCAGGGAGAARGTGGAAGCAAGGACTGGCACCACAAAAAGCACATGGATTCTGCCTCACCTCTTCCTTTCTCAGCCTTGCCAACTCACTAATGGAGCACATTGCATTCTGATTGCCTTTTTCACTGTTTCTAACACACTCATACCATAGACTCATACTCAACACTTCATGCATATGCAAAGATAGAGCCCAACCTCATGAATCATTCACTACACCCATTCACCCTCCTGCGGCAAGGACGGGAAAAATCAGCTTACATGTTTGAAGTTCCTAAATGGCACAAACTGGACAATGTCTCGAAGCACAGGCTCTCCCTTGGGAGACCTCAGGATGCCATCATCCCCATCCAGCATCTGCATGTCACTGAAGTCAGCGTTGCCCACCCCGACGATGATGACGGACATGGGCAGGTGGGAGGCGTGGACGATGGCCTCCCTGGTGTCAGCCATGTCCGTGATGACGCCRTCCGTCAGGATCAGCAGGATGAAATATTGCTGCGGTTGTGGGRAAAGAAGGGAAAGATTCCAAAAGAAGTGAAAGATTCCAAAGCTGCTTAACCTTTTTAAGTTAAAAAGTATAAAGGTGTTTCTGGCAACTCACTCRTGGGCCTTTTCAAAGACAAGAGACTTTATATTGACTATATAGAATTTTCCRTTCCAAGCTCCTCAGCTACTAATTTCTCCTTTGCAGAGTAATGGGGTCCCTGAGGAGAGGAAGGCAGGAATATATCCATCATCATATTCTTCATACAGAGCCCCAAAGAGAGGTTTTCTCATTCTCCAGAGGAGAACAAGCAATTTGGTGAGCTTGTCATTTCTTTCTCAAAACTCCAAAGCCTACTGAGCTCAGATCATGACCTATGACAGTTCTTCACTTGGTAATGGTGAAGACTCGCCCTCGCTTGGATCCCTTAAGAATTGTTAGGCAGCTGGAGGAATTTGACAAATGTACATCAATAGGAAAAATTAACAAATCATAGGATTTGGTCACTCTGCTTGAGCAATGCCAACACGCTGAACATCCATAATATTTATGTATATACAGTGGTATAAACTCCAAGTGTTCCAATCATCTCGTCCTGCCACGAATAAAACAAAACGTGCAGGGAGAAAACTTCATCTTGAACATTCATACTATAAATTGTTTTTTAGATAGAAAGGGGAAAGCTTAGGTATTGAGAGAAGGAACTTACTCAGGAGGGCATATTAGATCAGAAACAGCACTGGGAATTGAGTGAGCYACCTCAGGATTAGGTGGGTATGGAAATTCAAACATAGCAATTCCCCATTTTAGGAYTGGGACCCTAAATACTGTCAAAGTTCTGGAAACAACAGCAGAATCATGGAATCACAGAATGGTTTGGATTGCAAGAGACCTTAAATATCATCTAGGATGAACAGATGATGAGGCAGGGGCACCTTCCATTAGACCAGGTTACTCAGAGCTCCATCCAACCTGTCCTTGAACACTTCCAGGGATGGGGTAACCCTTAGCTTCTCCAGGCAACTTGTTCCAGTGCCTCTCACAGTAAAGAGCATTTTTTCTAATATCTAATCCAAAGTTGTCCTCTTTCGGTTTGAAGCCATTACCCTTTGTTCTGTCACTATAYGCTCTTGTAAATATCAGTCACAAGCCCAGACTCATGAACAGAAATATTTGGTAACTGCTACCCTAATAGGACTTTAAAAAGGCCCACCACATTAAGAAAGCTTAGAGAAAGCTCTAGGCCAGGTGATGAGGCACATGCCAATGCACAGCTCCATTCTGTTCTGTACTTTTTGTGCTGCACACATGCACATGCAGTACACAATGTCTCTCTTACATCCTTTACTCCTTTACAGCACAACTCTTATAAATGGTTCAGAGAGACTTTCTCTCCCATTCCCTCAATTTCTCCCTTTCTCCCATTCTGTCTTCAAGGCAGGATCAAAATTAACCTAATGCAACTCAAAGGTGTACATTTTAAACATGATCTATGTGTAAGTTTTTTAGCCCAAGAAATCTGTCCCGAGATTTTTATCAGGTGCAGTCCAACAGACTTGTCTTCCAGTTTCTAAAAGGCATAAATTACTTCATCAGTAATAACAAGCTGAGAACTGTATCCTAACAATTTTCAAATGAATAGTTGGAAAAGTCCCTTAGGTGAACAGGGTATTTTAGTACAGACTCTGCAGGAGACATGAAATTGGGTAGTCTGAGTAGGGAATAATTTGAACTCATCTCCTGGTACAACCAAGACTTTTAGGGCTTCAATGTTAAATTTTTGTAACCTTAGTAGAGCCATTTCTATTTCCACAGTGAAGAACCAGATGTGCTACAGTAAAACAGCCCTAAAGCAGGAAATAGATCAGTGGAGAAAGAGTTTAGAGTGACAATTGAAGCGATAAAGACTGGATACACTTCTCCAACTSACACAGTTTAAGCTGCCTTCTGTGAAGGCAGTTAATAAAAACTACTAAGGCACAATCTGTGTTAAAAGGCCTTGTTTTGATGGCCTACAAGAGATCCATCATAAGACAAGAAAAAAAAGGCAAACACAGCTTTTTTCCCTCACCGAGGCCTCCTTGGTGTTGGTCTCCTCTGATGCAGATTTTGCCACTTTCTGGATGATGGGAGCRATGTTTGTCGGTCCGTACAGCTGCAGCTTGGGAAGGCAGCTCTGATAAGCTTCCACAACTCCTTGTATTCCTGGCATGAAAAACCAAAAACAAGAAAAAAAAAATTGGAGCACATTGGTAGTATCGGGCTTGTTTAAAATTTAAAGGAAAGGTGGGTTCTTAACGAACAAATTAAAAATACTACGTGATTAGCAAGGACTAGCAACTTCAGGTAATTTCCAGGAATCTGTCTCTAGTTTGTAATATATAATTCATTTTCCCATGCTTCTCCTTCCCAGCAGCTTTTAATGTCTATTTTTCAGGTATGAGGTTGCAATGCCACAATTTCTCATTTTATGATACCTTCCTGATCAGCAACTAAGATTCATGTTGAAAAGCTAGACACACATTCAGAAACACTTCAACACTTCTTTTTCGTCTTCAGAGAAATATTTTTGTTTATCATGGCAGTTGCCAACAAATTTGTCCTTTGTACTTATGCCCTAAAGCTGTTAAGGAGTCCAAAACATCTTTGAAAACACCTGACTCCTCTGTGCTAAGAAAAGAATTTTTCAGGGTTAATTTGCATAATCACTCACAGGTTGAATTTGACTATGACCAAAAGCTGTGAAATCTTGGAAGAAACAGCAGGATGCTTTGCAGCCTACAGAAAAATGAACTTTAGCTGAGAAATTTTGATGGAGAACTAGCTATTTTTGGCTTTTTCATTTCAGGATATATAGTCAGACCAGGCAGCAAAGACTTCTGCTGACACACTTGACAGATCACAGAATGGAAATTGGTATTTTCAATCATTGAGAAGAAGGATTTCTTGAAGTGATGCACATTAGCCTCACCATTCAGAACTCCCAGCTTACCAGACCTAAAGGATTAGAGGTCTAATGTCAGGAAGAAAGTGATAGACTGAAAAGCTTTACAAAGGATGCTGAAGAATGAAATTACTTCACTAAGATCCTAAGTCAGTTCCAGTTTGCACTGAGACTTGCTCAATCATGAGATTTTTTACTCAACCATATTTACAGGATAGATGGGTGCAGACTTATTACTAAAATGACAGGGAGTTGTAATTGTTTTACAATGATACACATACACTCCTATGAAAAAGTGGTAGAGAACAGTTTTGTCTCTTTAGAGACAGCTACAGATGTATTTTTCCTTTGCAATGCCAATGTCAACAGACTAAAGAACTTGCTCCAGTTATAGCTGTAATTGGCTGAAATGTAAAGCACTGTTACAAAATTTCCCTTGGTAATTCCAGTGACTAAATTATACATTGCAAAAGTGACCTTTTGTTAAGTCCMAGTTTTAAACTTGCTAAGGATTTCATTACATATACTTAATGATGTTGCATGAAGGCCTCATAAATCTTCCCTAAGATAATGACAAGATACACTGTACTTTTCTTCTTATGCAGTAAAATAATGTAAGATGAACCTTACTCTCTGCATTCCATGGGGATTTAGTGTTGCTCATGTCAGAAACTTGCCCTCATCTTAGAAAGAGATGTTCTAGAAACATAATTTCTTATTTGCTTTCTCAGATTAATATATTTTAGTAATATCTACTGTCCATCCAATCCCAACTCTACAGGATATGTGAGTGGATTACTTTGTAGCTTGCTATTCTTGTGCTCCTTTATCTTAGGCAGAATCAATGTGCATTTTTTGTCACAACTCAACTCTTTACATTTTTATTTGGAATTCACTTTCAGCATCTCCAATGAAAAACAGTGTRCCCATACATATATGGGTTTAAGACAGATGTGTAGAACCATTCATTCAGATGAGTTGTTGCCTACTTTCTTCCTCAGATAATAAACTAATTATTAATTATAAAACTATAAAAGTAATACACTAAAAATATASTAAATATAAGACTATAACTACTAAAATTTTTTAAGAATGGAAATGGTAACAGGTAAGGATATCCATATTTTGTGAATTCCAGTGCTCTTCATCTCAATACACAGTCCCTGTATGTAGAGTGATGCTTCACACTACCTTGGCCCAGCAAAAGCTCTGCTTCCACAAAGAAAGGGATTTAGGCAAAATAGACACATACTTTTTATATTGCATCCAACTGCTGTTTCTTTGTTTAAAACAAGATCCTCTTAAGCAATTTTACTTTATTTTCTGGCAAGTATGTTAGATATTACAAGGTAAAATAGTGTAATCACTAAGCACTTGATCTCCTTCTCACTCTTGCATCCTTTCTCCACATGACTTGTTGATGTTACTTGTTCCCTGTGACACCTAAAACAGTGAGAGCATCTAGAAAACATCACAGAGCAAACAAGCACCCATGACAGGCAGATGAGTGAGCTGCAGCAGATGACTGAACAACACATTTTCTGGTTTGTCTTCTCTTCTTGCTTTCACTCAGGTGAGTATTATTTTAAAAGGTACAATTTAAGACAAACAAGTGCTTTAAATATCTTGCAGATACAGGTGCAAATGSTGCAAAATTTCTTCCCTGGCATTCTTTCATGCTGCAATGATTTTTTTATGTTTTCTTAGGCTTAGAACTCCTTTCAGGCAATGGGCTAACTTATCAGATAACTGAATCTCATGCAAAGATACAAATAAAGTTTAAATTATTAAGTGACACAAGCCAAGCCTCACAGGGCAGCTCCTTTCTGGTTTTTTTACCCCCTTTCATTTCCATTGTTACATTTAGTTTTGCATACAGAATGTGGTTTGGATAGTAAATCCCTTGCTAGAAGGTTTGTCTATCCAAACTCTTCTGCTGGCACCACCTTGATGTGGCAGCTTTTTCAATCAATGAAAATCATTACGTAACAATGCCAGTGTGATAAACGAAGTAGCCTTGAAGTCAGAAGAAGCAGAAAAGAGGGGTGGGGTGGGGGGATAAAAAGAAGTGTTCTTTGCATGGACTGCTAGAGCTTTCCTCTGTAGTTTGCACAAATATCCGGCGGTTAGATTGAGAAACAAAGCCCTATTTGAACACTACACACATAAATGTTRTCACCTAATGCTGACCACTGTTTTTATGGCACAACGTAAAATATGATGGTCCAGACAGAATTGTGAGGTCTCTCTTGCTTCCCCACCCCATCCCCACATTGAAGTCTCAACATCAAGCTGGCTTACAAGCACTTCCAGATGCATACATGTAATTTCTGCTTCTTTGGGCTCCTTAAAAGCAATGTAAAAAGCTTTGTGAGCACATCAATCATCTGTAGGACTTATGCCCAATTGCATTTCAAGCATATGACCTATAAAGGCTGGGGCAGTCCAACAATTCAAGTGCAACAACAAAGCAGGAATGCCCACTGAACCAACAACAGGTCTTTCATTTAAGATGTGTGGACACGGGTCTCTTTTAATGTCTCTTTCCCTTGAACTGCTTGTCCTCTCTTCTTTTCCTCACTTCATGTCTTTGCATCTTAGTTCTCATCCTGAGCATGTTTGCTGCCCATGTCTGAAAGAAAGCCACTAATAAGCCTAAGAAGGGCTAAAAGGAACAGCTAGAAAATTTGAACAGAGAGAGCATTTTGAAATAACCAGTTCAGTATTTGGATGGAAGCAGAAAGATAAGGGAGAATAACAACCTGTGGATTTTAGACAGCAATGATCACACAAGCAAGACTCTGAACTGTTACTCTGTTTTGAGGTTATTTTCCTGTTACTGTCTTTTACAAAATGCATGAATTGTGGCAGGAGATTTTAGAAAGACAGCATCAGTCACTGCCGATCTTACTTACAAATAAAAGATGTACAGCAACATCTGCTACATAAATCTGGCCTCTGATTACTAAGGATTAATGACTCTTTGCAGAACACACCAATATCTTACACTGCAGCCTCCTGCTGCATTTGCTCTCAGGAAAGTAGGTTTCTTTTTACCACAACAGTCATCAGCTGCTTCCCTGCCCTTGACTTGCAGTAGGCTATTGGTCTGGTCAAAGAACTGGCTCTAAACTGAGGGAATTTTTGATCACAGAGATTCACAGCCTACTTTTTCATATCCTGCCCTTCTTAGCAGCACAACCTATGATGCTGAGGTAGCTGAAGATTTTCAATTAGTCTAGTTCTCAGAAATGCTAGTGATTCCAGGAAGTCCAAATGTGGAATGCCCACCTACTTTTCAGGAAATTAATGTATGGCACTTTCCAAGATTTCTAAAGTTAAGCTCAATGGTTTGGAGCCTGCCAGGTCCCCACATCCTAGCTGTCTTCTTTAATAAAACCCCTTTGAATAATACTCAGGTGATACAATAAAAAAATGCACATTTTGCACACAGCAAAACTATGGCGGTCTGTCCTACTGTGAGTGTTACCTGCACATTCTGGGTTGTCTTCATTGAAATTGATTGCAAAGTCATGAGAGACCTGCAGTTAAATGGAAAGAAAAGAAGACTGTTGTCAGAAAAATTATTGCAAGAAGGCTCGTGGTTAAACATTCTTGACATTTTTCTGTGGTAAACCTGAGATGTTTCAAGCTTTCAGCCATTAAGTGTGAAATACAGTCCCAGCTGGAGCCCCCTGCTGAACCAAAGTAGCAAAACTGGAATCAAACCTGTCAATAACAACAACAAAACAAAACAAAAAGGCACAAAGAAAACACATCCTAATACATAAAAAGTAATATAAATATGGTGTCAGGATTGGGATACCAATGCCTGGCACAAAAGAGGAATCTATTGCTGAGGTGATTTGAATGCCAGCTCTCCCTAGCTCAGCATCTCAGAGTGCAGGAGAGAGAAGGCAGCTTGTGATACAGCAGTGGCAGCAGAAACTCAGCTCACTCTGCACCCTGACCTCACTGTGTGAACAGTTCCTCWTGTAAGGCCAAGGAGTACTGGGAGAGTGATTCTCCAGAGAAATCAAGGATGCACTGTGGAATGGTAGTATAAGGAGTCTAGGTTGGTTAAAAAGTTAGATTAGTCTGGGGGGTAATAAAAAAATCCTGAAGACTCTTGGTTTTACTCGCATGTAGTGAATATTCCAATCTCTCCCTCTCTCTCTCTCTCTCTCTCTCTCTCATTCTGTCTATCATTAAATCCCACAGGGCTGTTTTTTAAAAGAAATCACTGCGAATAAAACAAAGTTGCTGATTCTCTAACAATACAAAGTATTTTGTCTTTGATGCCCTGGGAAAATAATACAAGACTTTTGTATGCTTAAATAATGCTAGACACTGTAAGTCTCCAGTTCAGGAAGTCCTCTTTAAGGTTTATTTTTGCCTGCATTTTTCAGATTCCTTTTAACTTCTTTCTTTGATCACTGAAAAGTCTTGATTCCTTTTAATCTCTTTGGCTCTGAAGCCCAGCCTCTTAATTCTGTTTGTCTTAATTTTTTTTGAATGAAAAAGTGCAGATTTTGTCTTCCAATGCATTTATATATATATATATATATATATATATATATATATATACTTGACTTGCAAAAAGTGGCTGAGAGTTTAGCAGGTAATTTGTATAATTAAAAGTTGAATTTAGGTGTATTGTCCCAGATTTAAGAAGGCATTTATATAACTGTAATTATACACATTTAAAGATTTTTTATAGATCTCTGTAGGATCTTCAAAAGTGCCAACAGTTCTAGTGATAAATAAGCGACATCCTGTACAGTGGAACCAGGATTATTTGCAGGAAGAGATTAATTTGTTGGATGTTGCTGTTTCATTTGCTAGTTTAGATGTCTCGACAGCAGAGTGTAGAAATTGGTCTGTGAATAAGGGACCCTTAGATCAAATATGTGACTGCAGAGAAGCTTCTGTGAAAGTGAAGTGGTGTAAGTTGGCCAATTACTGACAATGAGAGTTCTTCATGGAGAAATTGAATTTCCCCATCATTTGCTAGTCTTGCTTACCACAGCCATTATTAACAGGTTAAATAGAGCAGTACTTCTACCATGATGGGAAAGGACTGAAGCAAAACCTCACTGAGAAGTCTGCAGTTGCCTCAGCCCAGCCAGGCATTCAGCATCAGTCTTAGAGAGGTTTTTACATGGTCCTTTCAGTCTATCCTACTTGGCCATGGAAGATAATGCAGCAAGTCACTGTTTTATGTTCCTCACTAAGCAGCACAGARGATCAGGGCTGCCAGATACACTTCAGAGGTGCTCCAGAGCCCTTCTGCCTGGCTGCTTTGGATGTCTCTCAGTGCATTTTGCCCAGCTGGTATCTGCCAGTCTCATGACCAGCTGCAGGCCAAAGGTAATTGCATCTGTCAAGAACTGTTATGGGAGTTTTCACTCATTGATATTTTTTGTTGTTGTTCACTAGCCTTTCTTTGCTTTAGGGTTTCTGTATTTTGCATTAACTGTGTTATAAAAGCAAGAAGGATGGCAATGGATGTTTATGAATTGCTGATGCTTCCAACACTGCACCTCTTCAGTGATTTTATTTCTTTATTCCAAATGCATTTGAAATTATACCTAAAGGAAAATACAAATCTTTTTAAAAGCTATGAATAGAGTATTTTAATCTCACATGCAGGCATGGTTTGGATGCTTTTGTTGCCATACCTCTTACAGAATCACATAATGCAAACAACGTATCTGGTAGAGCTATGGCACCCAGGCTATTATTTAAGAAAAATGTCAACAACAGTTCAGGCCAATAAGGAAAGCCCAAGTCTAGTCAGTGTGCACAATGATCCGAAAAATCATAGTGTCTGAGCATCAGGCTGCTATCCTCACAAAGCAAATGGCCCTCATACATTGTCATCCTGATTCACAAAGAGCAGTGTTAAAATGTGCCCTGAAGGCAGCACAGGAAACACAATGAATGTGCAGAAGCATTGGCTTGTTTCCTATGCTCTCTGAGCAATATATCACAATTTAAACAAGATTTAAGTATAATGTGAAGGAGAGAAGTTCTTTGAGCAGCTCAGTGATGGTTCACAAACAGGATATTATCACCCAAGGCAAGCCAACAGCAGATTTTTTTTTTAAGCAGAGCTTCTCCAAATGCTCAGAACTCATCCCCCACTCTGTTAAGCAAAGCCAACTGTGCCTCAACCTGCCCCTTTGCTGTCTTACCTGTGGTGGCCAGAACTCAGGARTGTCCAGACCAGCCGAGACTTCAGCCTTACACCACATACTGAAGGCCTTACTAAACTTGGGCTGCTACCACATAGGGTTCTGTGTAAAGCTCATCCATGTCAAAAAGTGGTTTGGATCAAACATTCAATGCTTTTGCTTTATAAACAGTGCAAGGTAATGAGTTTCCCTCCTTTTTTTTTTTTCTTTTTCTTTTCTTTTTCTAATTAAACATGCTTTGTTACTGAAAGGCAAACCATGCTGATGACAGAGAACCAAAAGCTGGTATACTCATTGGCATCTTTCTGGTATTGAATGACACAGCCCTTGAATGACAGTCCCAGAACTGATAAAGTAATGACAAAAAGGAAACAAAATTTGAACACCTGAGATGCTGAAGAGTGAGAAATCTTCAGGGGGAACAAGAAAACACTTGGCTGTTCAGAAGCAGGCATGTTTGTATCATTTACTAGGTGGTTTGTATTGTGGATCGATCTAACAGTCAGGAAACCCTGGAATGTGTCAAGTCACACAAATACAGAATGACTGCTTTACATCAGTACCTGGCATAGAGAACTTTGCCAAAAACTGCAGACCATGGTCTGTGCTGGAAGTCACATTAAGGAATGTCCTCMCAAAACCCTGAGTGTGCCACAGACCCTGGACTAAGTTTCAGATATGAAGCTGACCCTCTGCTCAGCCCTCCTCTCTTAACATTGATCCAGAAAATCAATCCATGAAAGAGAAGGAGAGAGAAATGAGGTGATTACATGGGATCAGGCTGGTGTGACTTGGGCTGCTGCACAGAGCTGCACTCAAAGCAAAGTTTTCCATCAATGTGATGGCACCCATGAGACACTTGGAAGAATCATAATGATTCTTCCACATGCTTATGACCACTTTTGTAGAAAAATCACATTGATTTAACATAGCAGGTAACTTATTGCCCTCATATTGGGATGCAATGAAATTCATCCTCATAGCATGGCCCTTGCTAAAAATGTTTCTAATTTAGGCTGAAAGGWGAGGAGAATTTCCTAGATGATGAGAATTTTTGAGATTCCTTAAAAAATATTTTAGTAATTCAGATAGAAACCTCAAATCACAAGCATAAATCCTACTTTGGAATCTGAAAAATAATAAATCCCCCAACATTGATAAAGCAAATTGCAGGGAAGCTTTTTAACTGTGCAAAAACATTTTATTTAACTTTCATTGAAACTTGTTATTCTAGTTTGGCCTACACATTTTCTAAACCCCTTTAACTGAATTTCCATTTTTAAAATAAGAAGCTATGAATTTTATTTATTTTCAAATGTAGAATATGGATGCCTGAATTCTGAAAACTAATAATCCTTTTTYCCCCCTCTCTAGATTGTTGAATTCATTTAAAGTAACCTCCATGTCTCAAATAACTCCATCTATGGTGATGGTACTAGGACTATTTGACAATCTGACAAATTCAGATGTTTAGGAAGGCTTTCTTAATGATTTAGAGATTGTCAAAAATCCACGAACAATAGATGCATACAAGTGTAAATGCCAAAATGCACTACATTGGACMCTTATCTGTGAATAAATTGAATGCTATTAAGCCACTGCCAGTCAGAAAACTAAATATGAAATGCCTGCATGTTTTGTAAAAGCTTAAGACACTAATGAATTTCAAGTACTCATGGTCAAAAGCTATTATTTTCAGAATGATCATTAATCAAATAGTTTGGGAACTGGACAGCTTGTGTTTCTTGCTAAGATACATTGTACACATTTCTGCTTGGCAAAGCTGGGCCATTTATTTTCCTTCATATTTCATTTTTGTGCATGCTGTCCAAGTTTCCATGTCTAAATCCAACTTGGATGGATAAGGAGAACAATACTGTTTTGTCCCTTGGTCTGTTATACATTCTTTTTTTTTTTTTTCTCAGGTTTGGATATATTTTAGCCATCAACCTCCTAAAAAGTGCAGGAATCATAAAGACCACAGACTTCTCAAGTCCCTGACCTGTCCAACAAACCAGTGCAGGTCAGGGTTGTAAGGATGCTGCACTGTGTCTGTAACTGCAGTGAGTTTGTCACCAGCACAATAAAAGCAGGGAATGAAGCTTTGACTAAAAATASAGAAATAGCCAGGACTCTCTTAAAACAAACTGCAAGTTGTTTAGTACCTATTCAGGTGCCAGCCTGCAATTCTCCTTCAGGAAAGAGGCCTTCATTAAYGGCAATCCACCTGTCATGGGGCTGACACAATTTGAACCTGCTTTTCATTTTAACAGTAAGTTTTGTGCTGTGTGGTTTTTCAGCTCCTTTGAGTCCTGCCTGCTAAGAAGTGTGTGGTTTGCTTTCTTGCCTCCTCTTCACTGTGACCTTTCACAGCTGTGTCTGAATCCATATTATCTACCACCTCTTCACATTACATCASACTTCTCAAATGCTTCCTTTCATTGCAAAAAAACCCCAACATTCTGCAAGTTTTGTATGATAGAAACTCACAAGGGAAATATTTCTTTTAAAGGTTTACTTAGATCAGGGAGAAGGGTGATGTGTTTGTCAGGTCTTGGTGGAAGAATATTAGATGAAAGATCTCCAGACTGATGAGGAATGATATAKATGGCATGTCTTGCTTCCTTCACTCCCACCGATTCCTTATGCCACTAAGAAACTGCTGGATTTCTACTAACAACTGAAGTGTGTCATTTGGAGCTGAAATGAGGGAAAATAAAGTCAACACARCATAGCAGTGTGCTCTTGAAGTGGAAATTCTGTAGAAAACATACATGAAAACAAGATTTAAAGGGATACAACATCAAGAGATTCATGAAGAGCCTGCAGAGACAGACACTGACATAGTTGAGGAAGGAAGCTCTGTTGTTTAGGTTGTATGGGGGCTCCATGGTTACTTAGGAACCCTTGGCAGTGGGAGTAATTTCTTCCATAGCTCTAGCAATTTGTTGTCTACTGAAAGAAATAGAAGACCAGATGCTGGAGTGCAGAGACCAACATGCTATGAGSAGGTTAGATCACTTCATTAGGACTGGAGGCTTGAAAACAGACACTCTAAATTAATGAGAAGCTGCTTTATCCACATGGTGGGGTCAGAACTTGGAAGTTCTCATAATGATTAAACCTAAATTTGAAGATGTAAATTGTTTCAGTAGTGGCACTGCTCTCCTTTAGTAAAACAAATCCATGGAATGTATGACTTGTAATATCTGTGACTGAAAACATCAAGCAAAGATCATTTGAATAGCASGAGATCTGCACTGTTGCTGTGGTATCTAGAGTGTTTCCATATTTTTGCAGCAGGAAATAGGTTAACGAAGAAACTTGGGAGCACTTTTTTCCTACAGTCTCCATTACTTTTAATTTTATCTGTTTCTTCTCCATTTCCTATGCATCTTTGCTAYGTTCCACATCAAACATTAATCATTGTTGGCTTTGAATTAACTTTATACCRCTGTAGACTAACTTACTGGAGGATTTTTAGGTTTATTGGTCTTGACTTAATAATAGTGACTTCACTCTTAAAGGATGTATCTTTCAGAAGTGCAGTCTAAGCCAAGCAGGGACACGCAGAAATATTGTTATAGTTTATTTTCAGAAGCCAGATACTTTTATGGGCTGTGTAGAGTATCACAGGGAGGGACTGAACAGTAGCACAGATCACTGTTAACTCCTCATGCAGTTCCAGCTGGATGTGCCCATGACAGACACCAAGCTGATTATTTGTCCCCATCTGTTGCACAGAAGAGTTAAACCTCTGCAAAGTGGTTTTTGTCTTCTTCAAAGTGTTACCATGTTTGTGAACTGATGTCATGCCATTTTCTCTTTGCCACTTTCTGTCACAAGTTCCCATAGCAGAGATTAAAGATGTTGTTCTGGCCTTCACCTGCATCTCCATTTACTTTGGGACTTGTTTTATTTAGTCACACATATATAATCACACAAGCAAGCAGCCCCATCTTCTGAAGTTTTCCTGTCCTTTTCCTGAACTTTTCAAAAACTGAAGGTCCTGAGTCACATTCATTTTCTTGCTTTAAGACAGACAGACTGTTCAGGAGAACTCATGCTACAGGATAAGACTCTTGATTCATGCGGGGACTACTAAGTTCAATGCAAGTCTCTTTGAGTTTCTTGAGGGTGTTTGTCAGGAAATTATCCAAACACTAATTCTGCTAAAGCAGAAAATCAGTTGGTGCTGGTGATTGCAGGAATATCTGGTTACACAGACCCCTGAAGTTACTTTCTGGCAAGACATCTCTTTTCTAGCTAGCACCTGAAATGTGCTCTCACAACCAGGTGAGAAGGATGAGACTGGAGTCTAAAAAAACTGGCATGTTGCCAATAGGCTTATGTGATCTGAAGCATCACTGCTACCAGCTGATTATTTTGGCTGAGAAGAGCAGCTTTGTGCTGGGATCTTTATTATACCTCTGTCACCAGGAAATCACTGAAAAGACTTCAGCTGACACAGTAACACCTTCCTTCAAACAGTCCTTRGATAAGGATGGCTCTCTGTGACTACAAAAGTTGTTTCCCCCCATGCAGTGGTGGTCACCTCAGGGATGATGGAACAACCAGGCCCTGACACACCACCTTAAATAGCAGTGATGGTTGTCAGCTGCTGCAGCTGGAACAAACACTCAACAGAAATAGATGTTCTGAGCTCACAATACCACATTAAAATATCTATCAAAGCTCTGGAAGCTGTCTCTGACTTTGGAAAGCATTAATGCTGGTGTTACCCTTGAGGAACAATGCAAGGCAAAATACCTCACCAGGACAGACAAGCTTAGAAAGCAAAGTTGTTAAAACATACATTAACTTACCTTAGACATCTGTTTGCAAGACATGTATCAAATTTGCTGAACATCACTACTGTTATTCTTCTGCAGGTATCAAACCTACAAGCTGTGAGGAACACACTGGTGCATTTTTGTTTTTTTCATCTGCTGATTCATGCCCTACAACACTGAATGCACACAATCCCTCTCAGAAATTCTTACCTGGCTAGTGTGCACCTCCCTCCCTCAGCCACAGCCCAGACACAACCCAGAGCAGGGCACACAGGGATACTGGATGAAGTCTGCACGATTAGGTGGCTAATACTTCTCCTTTCCAGACAGTATCTGTGTTGCAGAGTCCCCACCCACATTTTGGTTCTGTCTATGCAGAACTACTTTTCTGCCCACACAAGCTCTGTGAAACAAAGGATTTGAATTTCTACTTATTTCTTCTTGGGCCTTTGTCTTTGGATGCTCTTTCTTTTAGTTCACTGACTTCAYTCCAACCCTACCAGATGGTATATTTATGCTCACAATTGCAGCATCACCGCAGATCACTTCTGTTTGTTTGTTTTTGTTTTGTTTATAAATACTACTTATCTCTAGCATGGCTTTCTCTTCCTGGTATTGATCCTGTCCCCTATGACACAGAAATTTGCCACAGAGCAAAATTCTTCTCAAGTCTTTATTTTCAGGAAGATGTTTCACAAGGGATGTTCAAAACATCATTTCTCCTCTTAGCATCTACTAGCAAAGCTTTGCCAATACCATAAAATATTTTGGGTGCTGTCAAACACYTATTTTAAGTCTAGCCCTGCCTGATTTCTGGTTTCAGTGAGGTATCACTGGGTGAGAAAGCCAGATGGAAGACAACAAGCAGAGGAGCTGTTCCCATTTGCCACTGCCCTGCCTTTCATCATTTCTCCCTTATTTTGTGCCTCATAACTTAAGGAAATTAGAAAATTACACTTAGGCACCTACTTTGTATTCTGGGGGTATTCTTGCTCCAAATCCAAAGGCTGGGAACATTTTGTCACTAGAAAGGAATGAAAAAAAATATAAGAGAACCCATAGAGAAATATTGTTACAATAAACATTTATTCCTCAGTATGCATTCATTAGAAATGCAAAGCAGCACAACAGCACAGAAATGGCTTTTAAGTGAAGTGATGGCARACTGGAAGGGCACTGGATTGGAGAAGCAGGGTTGTGTGCTGAACARATTGGGGGACGGGTGTTATGGAAGWTTTTTCAGGTGAGTGCTTAGTATTTCTGGGCAGTTAAAATCACTTGGAGAATACTGAGATCAGAATGACTTGTACTTCCCCCACAAATGCAATACCAAATCTGTATTACCCGCTCTTTTGCACTACCTGGCTGAAACAAGAGAGTTTGTTGACTGAACAGCCTGTAACAACATTTATTTCATAWAAATATGGATGTGCTCCCCCAGCTCAGAAAATGGGTCTAGCAAAGATATGACTCAGATTAAAAGTGTTTACGAATTTGGGTTCTTACAGTTTTCCAGTTGCTCAAAAGTTACTTCCTAAAATATCCAAAAGGGGCAATTTCATGCTCCCAAACCTGTGGGYTCTGTAAAGCTTTCCACCTGCATCTTTAGTAGTTCCTCTAAAACATGAGATTATTTTAATTGGGCATAGATTGACTGATAACCTGCCARAATGCCTTGGCATGGTCAGTTTGCCATCAGACACTACAGCGAGGTTATTCTACCCCAGTTAGATCTGCAGGAGAAAAAACCACCTGATTCAGAGAACCTGGAAACTTCAAGGCTGTTAATACCCTTCCAGAAATGCAATAATGTCTCACACAGCCCACATGCTGTCAAGCTGCCTCTTCCCAGATGGCAAAGTGGAAAACAACAAGCTGCAAGGAATGTCTTGTCCCTGAGTCAGCAAAGCACTTGATCATACACTTGAGGTTAACAATTCACTCAGATATATGCTTCATTCCAGACGTATCCTGAAGTCTCACAGRTATCAGTGACCTGTACTCCAGTCCTCTGATGAATCAGACTGCATTTACCCTAGTCTACTTACATGGCTTCATGGCCCTTGGAAAAGTTGAGTTCCAAGCACCATGACTGGAACTTCTAAAAATTCCCAGGAGAGGCCAGCAACTTCAATATTTTTGGTGTAGTTCAAGAGATGGCAAATCCAAGTATCAACTGAATAATTCACATTCCAGACATACTCCAAAAAGATAATRGCACCCATTAAAAGCTGTTCTTTTGTCTGGCATAGGCTGTTAAAGGCACCATGATATTTCTGATACAACCGAAAGAAAARCTGAAAGAAAAGAAAACTCTGTCCCCTCTGCTGCATAAATCTTGGGAGCACAGTTCTGTGTACCATATGTTACACCATGTGACAAAGGATCTTGGAAAGGAAGACTAACATCATTTGCATGGTAATGAAACATTTTTTCCCCAAGAGATGTCAGAAACGAAGTAGCTGCTGACATCCCCTGCTAACCACCTGCTGATTGCATTCTCTTTGATTAAACACTTCTGGAAGCGGGAAAGCCCTTACAAATGCATGCAGAGAATTCAGGCACACACTCTGAGGGTAAGAAATAAGAAACCATTAGAAAAGAATCTGAGAGGGGAGAAAAAAAATCTTGTTTTACATCAATGATTAAGCATGGCTGGATTAGAAAATCAAACTCTGGAGCTGCAGTTAATTGATTTCGGGCAAGAACAGAGACTAAAAAAGAATTTTACTTGGAATTTTACTTAGAACATAAGTGTCTAAGTTCAATGCTGGCAGCAGTTATACAACTGGGAGATGGCTGAACCCATCCACTGCCTGAATCCTACTGCAATGTTTCTGGAGTGTAAACAAGTGTAGGCACTCTTGTMTCTACAGCTCCATCTTCAGCTCTGCAGCAATTCAGGGACAGCAGTAAGTCATACCTCCAACAGCCCGGGTTCTCCTTCTGGTGGCGAGACTCCCACATTCCCAGTCACACAGTGGCACAGACCCTACTGTAATTCTGCACCCAGAATACTTYACCTCCAGAGTCAGGACACTTGTCTTTATGCTTGAACCTCCCACGCTGCCTTTTTGAGTAAGTACAACAACCATTACATTGTGAAAGAGTAAAGCAGGATCGTGTAYCCCCTCAGGATGGGGCTCCATATGGCTGCTTTTTAGAGGGAAGTACATGAACTCTAGAGAGAAGAGGYATCCTGGGGGTCTTCTGTGCTTAGTACTTTCTGTTGTCTCAGCCAGAATAGCTCCACACTCTCATTAGGTAGTTCACCAGATTTTAGGTCCATGCCTCTGGTAATCTGATTCAAGCTACTGAGACCAAGAAATTAACTCTCATGTCCTATTGGAGCTTGATTTTTAATGTAAGAAAGGAACACTCTGACACTCATGACACCCCTTGCATGAAAAAGATCATCATGTCATCCCCTGACCACTCCTCAAAAATTGCAGCCGATAGCTTTCAGAATAAAAATAAAATTTAAGTATGGAATACTTTTCCTTCTATCACACAAAACAAAGTGTTTAGCTAATATAAAGGTCTCACTCTTTAGTAAGTGAGCACTTAAACAGCTTAGTGGTGTTTTATAATCAAACCCCCTCTAGTCTTCCCATCCACCCCTCATTTTATCATATGAGAAACAAATCCAACAGCTGAGCCTGCTGCCCTCATTCTGCTCATCCTGCACTTCTGAGAGACAGCAGGGAAAAAGTGACCCAGAAGGGCAGAAAAGAACTCTCTCACTTCCAGGATAATCCTTTATAGTATAGGGGTGTGAGAGTGCTGCTCTAAAAGACCCAGGGCTATCATGGCAGCATGGAGAACAAAGCAGAGCAGCTTCCCAGCTTCTGGAAGCTATGTCAAGGGTTAGGCCATCCAGGGACTTAAACTACAGTCAGAAAAAGAAAAGAAGGTTTTCTCCTGCCTCAGGGATGAATCACATGCATCAGAGACTCCAGTCCTGTTTCCTAGCCTGGCATTTCAGGAGGAAAGGGATCAGCTCTAATGACTTTTCTTCCTTTGTAATTTAAACTCACTCAAAAGAAGAAAAGTGAGAACCAGTTTTCTTTTTCTTCGTAGTGCTTGCTCAGACATTTGGCTGTTTTTTACAGCAGGTCATAGGCCTGTGACCCTGGCTGAAGCAATGGGACATGGCCACAGACATGCTGATCTGTGCAGTGCAGTGCAGATCTCCCTGGTGCAGTGCTGGCTCCTGCCAACCAGCACCCCCAGAGACTTCCCAAGGACAGTGCTGGGTCCAGCTGTGCCTGACACTGCTTCCAGATGCAGTTTGGGCATCACCAGTTTGTGCTGGGAGGAAGAAAGCTGAGGCACCAGGACATGGGCAGTTAGGTCCTTGGCCTCAGGCAACCTCAGGACCTTTGACTTGTTTTGTTTAAAGCTGCCAGAGTGTCCTTGGCACACAAAAGAAAAGTGCCTGCACTGTCCTGCTGGAGGCRGATTGATAAAGGGAAAATCAGCTTGGAAAAACAAGCTGGTTCTATAGAACCTGAAGCTTACAGAATCAAGTAAGAAAAAAAGGACTGTGACTTGGCAGAATGTTTAAAAAAATTACTCCATCATGTCTACTTCAGCTTTTATATTTTCTTTGTTTTACATAGATTCCCTTGAAAATTTAAACGTGGCATAAAAAAAGCTGCAGTATGTGACATGAAGATCAAAAAAGCAAAAGCACCAGACTCTGAATTTTACACCTGCTTATTTAAGGACCATGAGTAGTCATGCAGGCATAGATGTATATGGCTTCTGGTACTTTTCCAGTCAAACAYGCATATTTACTGAAAGATACCCAAGACTGAGCAGATCTGTGTTATACCCTGAAAGAAAAATCAGGGAGAGGGTCTAGGTTCAGTGTTCATAYTGATAAATGTAATTTAATGCACACAGAAATTAAYTGTCAGGACTCCAAGACTGCAGTCTTCTGAACAGAAATACAACCAGTTAGAAAAAAGTTTGTCAGTAACCTCAACTATAACTTAACACATAACAGAAAGTAATTTCTGAAAATATCCTGTCTTGTCCTTTTGGGACATTGCTCAGTTTGAAACACCCATCCTTCAAGCTATCTACTGGAAAAAGAGCAAGAGCAATGACAAATGAAAACACTAACAGGGGCGGAGAGGAGAGAGATTTCAGTGAGCTGTACTGCACCTACAGGAAAAGAGATGAATAGAGCCAATCCTACGGTTTTGCAAATTGGTAAAAGTGATAYAGATAATGATCCTGTTTTCTATTTCACTACGAAGCCTAGTGATACTGGAAGGAAAGAAATATGCTTATTATAAAGAGACAAAATAAAGAACATTTCAAAATCTTGTCTCATTAACCACTGGTGCCCTCTGACATGTAGTATCATTGAAACCAGGATATTACATTTATTCTGAAAAGGATTTGCTATTCCTMCTAATGAGATGGAAAAAACTCTTCCACTAGGTAAAATTAATTAGTCCAACATTGAAGACATTTTGCAACCTCATCAGAAGCCTCAGGGACAGATGATGCTTGACATATTCAGCAGTGCAGCAATACCTGTATTCAAGAAGGTTGCCTGGACTATGCTCTCTGAAAATTAGTTGCTTTTAAAGATTGAAATTTGGAATCTGGGTTCTTAATTGTATGGAGAAAAAAAGGTCTAAGCCATTCAAATTAATTCTGAATTTATTAATTCTGAAAGATTAACTCCTAGCTAGCCACTTGCACAACTTTTTTGGGACTGATTTTATTGGTTCCCATTAAAGCCCTTAGGTATTTAGCTATGGCTTAAGTTTATTCTCCTGAATTCAATGCAGCATTTGTATGGATGCTACTTAACTGACCTTGGAGACCACCAGCATGAAAACCTGCTCACTGTATGCTRGAATGACACAGTAGCACAAACAGAACTAATGATGCAGTGAATGGGGGGAAGGAAAAAACATTGAGTGAGGAGAGAGGAACACTAAGAACTCACTTTTGGTTGCAAATACCTGAGAATCTTAAATTTGCAGCTTGCAAGGAGAACAGCAGACTAGAATCTCTGGATATTCAGCTGTCACCTGTAATTTTGGTCTTGGGTCAGTTCCGAACTACCAGGCAGATTTTTTAAAAGTACTGGGTGCAGCAAAATCAATTATTATGCCTTTCATTTTCAATTCCAGTCTTWAAAGAATAAACTGTGGACCTGCTCTGCTTGACATACTTTCCTCATGACAAAACTAAATAATTTTCCTCTGTTGAAAAAAATTTCAAATTGRCAAAATGAAAAAGGGAGGTTGTGTTACACACGTAATTGAAAAAGGTGTGAAGGTGAGGAAAGAAAGAAAGAGGGGGAAAGGGCAGGGAAAGAGGAAGGGGAGAACAGAGAGGAAAAGGTAAAGGAAAAGATAGAAAACAGCAAATGCCACAAACAAAATAGAGCTATCTCTAAACTCAATTAAAATTGTAATTTTTCATGTTCAGGGAGTGAACTGGAAAACTATGAGCTGAATTGTTTCTTTTCTAAAGCATATGAATGAATCATGTTTCTGAGTATATTATTTAGTACTTATCTGAGAAGGGCTTGATGCCAGTAAATTCTGAATCATAACAGCTTACAGGGATTAACAGCAGTTCCAAAGAAAATACAGAAATCATTTGAAATATTTAAACATTTTCAGCTCCTGCTTTGCAAGCAGAGCTGGTCAAATAAAAGACATGATCTGGCAYAGGGGTTGGAACTAGATGATCCTTAAGGCCCCTTGCAACCCAAGCCATTCTACAATTCTATGATCAAATAGGGCTGAATAAAACCATTTCAGTGGAAGGGACCAGAGYCCATCCATTTCACCACCTGCAGTCYTGCACAGCCACCTGTGCTCCTCCAGGATGCAGAGCCAGGCTGTGCTCCAGCTCTCAGCCTGCCCCAATCACAGTCTGCAAGACCWCAGGAGTTCAGCAGTAGCAGTGTTCTCACCCACTGCCCTGTATCCTTCCCTAAGGGGTTGCTGCTCTGTCACCMCATATTCACTGTGGTTATGTCTGGCTCGATGCAGCCACATCCCTGGTTTTGGCCAGGTTACTGKGAGCTTCATCAAGCTTGCTCTGTGCCCAGCACAGCTTGGCTTTCAGTCCATAATGCACAGTGATTTCCAGTGGAGCAGCAAGGACGATTATCATACATCTTGGTCACAAAAGAGATCTGGGAGCATGCAAATCAATGGTAATTCACCACTACAGTACATTGTCACAGAGATGCTATGTCACTGCGTGCAAAATCCTGACATTAAAATTCACTCACTATCTTTAATTACAGCTCTCAGGCACCCCAGGGGAGCTGGAATCTGCTGAATGCTGAGAAATAGATACTGTCATGTAATTGTGTTTCAAAAATATGAAGCAACACCTGTCTCASCTGAGGGAGAAACAGTAATGAAGCAGGAGAATACAAATTCCCTGAAGCAAACCACCAAAAGGCATCAACTTATGAAATAACTAACAAAGCCAAAGCCAGGTACAATGAATTTAAACTTCCCCTTGTTAACATTAAAAGAATTGCAAAAGAAGCTCTGCAGGGTAAAAATCTCAAGTAAACCCAGAAATTCCTAGGCTGAGGAATGCACACAGAAAAATAAAAAGTCTTTAGAGGTTGAGGGAGGAGTAGGTTAAGCAAAAGGAAATGGTAGCAGGATCTATCACTTGCTAGAAGGATAGCCTAATAAAATAACATACTCAGGAAGGTGAGACAAAATGTCAAGCTTCCCTGCAAGATAACAAATAAATTGCAATGACCTGATTTATGCCTACATGAATGACCCAATTCAGTAAAATGCATCTTGRAAAAGAAATGAGACTCTACAACTGGGAATAAATTAGGAGAGGAGATGCTGCAAGAGGCTACAAAGTTGTCTTTAACTTCTCCAACCAGGCAGTTTTCAGACAGTCTTGTATTTTAAGGGATTGACGTATGTTCCATGCCCTCCAAAACCCTAACCCTATATAYAGTGATTTGGTTTGTGGGATTTTATATAGGAAACAGTACCATCACTGGAAAGGTAATTCTCACACAAACTGTCATCTCAGGTGTTTAAAACTCCACACGTCCTGAAGGCGACACTGCAGGCAGGAGGCTGAATTCCATCAGCTCAGSTACAGGTTGTGTACAGAACCCCAGACTGAGCAGTGATGGGGCCCTGCCCTCCTGAGCCACARGTGTGGCTTACAGTGTGTACTGCACTAGGCAGCCACAGGAACAAAAACTTTGCCACCATTTATGCACATAATTCTGTCCTTTCTTTACAAATTCCATTGAAATGGATTGGTAAGAGATCYTGCTCTGCAACAATTTTATATCAGAAAGTATCTGTCCATTAGGGGCGTGCTGGAAAGAGGGGATAATAGGACTGCACTGGCACATATATACAGAGATTTGCTGGGAGAGGAATTTCTCATTAAATGCTCTCAAGATACAAATGAACTTTCTAGGATGAGCAGGATAAAACCTTTATAGAGATGATGCAGTGACTTAATCTGATCAAATGGGCTGTTGATGTAATTTCACCAAAACTGGAATRACATTAAGTCAAAATGAAGAACACTAACAAAATAAGTTAGAGCAATACCATAATTGAAGGGTACTGATGACTACACATTCAGYTAGGCATCACTCAATATGCAGGAGGAAATGGGCTACTATCTCCTGTTCATCTGATAATTTGGAATYTCTGCCCAAGGTCAAGTTCACAATAATTTGGAGGTGATACAAAGATAGTAAATGCAACTTAATTCACAGAGCAGTTGGATAAACTTGCTAAGGTCAACTCAGGCGTGGTGTTCATTTACCCCATAGATGGGTTTYCAAATGTGAATAATTTGTTTCTCAGCTATACCCTAATATAAATGGAGTGGATGATTAAACTAGTTATATATCCTTAACAATGCAAGGAGGAAAGTCACACTTCCARAACTGTGGAAATGATTGCASTGACTGAAGTTGCAYTAGGTCAGTATCAAATGGCATTGGTGAAATGACAACAGAAATTGCTCCTTTACTTATGCTTGTTTACTTATTATTTACACAGATGTCTAGTTTCTACAGCAGTAGGTGGGATGCAATTTTTGCAGGTTCTTATGTATGACGTTGTTGTTTTCAGAAAGGACTTTTGACAGAGAAATCCCAACAGTACCAGTGTGCACAGCTGTAGGAAAGTGTGGAGTACTGCTCTTCAGAGGAGATTTCAAGCTGGGTTGAGAAATAGTAAAGACCACACAGAAAAGCCATGTRGAATGTTCAGATTTTGAGGTTTCTACCAGCTGACAGAATGCAGCAGAGGTCTCAAAAGCATTTGGAGGAAACTGCASCTAAGCAGTTTCTTAACAAAAGTAACTTTGAAGGGACTTCCCATGACTGGTGCACTGGCATAGGAACTGAGTTTCTGGAAGAAAAGGCACAAAGATGATACAGAGATGAAAACCTGGCAGTGGAGAAGGCAGAGCTGTAAGAATTGCCAGGATCTGCCCAGATAAAGGGCCTGCATAGAGGTGCATAAATGTGTGTATGTGTGTTTAAATACATGCACACACACACACACACGTCTGCTGTATGTTCATTTGCAAAAGAAGCCATTATGAAGTCATCTTCCCAATACAGTTGGTGTATGAGACTAATTCTCCTGTACTGATTCTTGGGATAAAAAGTGGTGAYTGYAGAAACCCCTTGGTGATTGTGGAAACCCTTATGTGGCAGCAGWCTACAAGTGATSGGTTCTGCAAGGTCAAATACTGAAYATATRTTTGTGGTCATGATGTAATTGTGCCAGTCTAGGTCCTCWGCTGTTAAATCCAAGGATTTTCAATCCACTTTGAAAATGGAAACTAGTAGTGATTCCTTTTTGCCAGTGCAGTTCCTAGACCTGGGTTATCCAAACACTTCAGAATATGTTTACCCACACCCAAGCTTGTTGACAAACAGAAGCTACAAGTTTTTCTGTATAGGTTACTGYTCCTCTATTTTTCTTTTCTTGTATGCCTATGCAAATTTTGCCCCATTAAAGCACTAAATAAAAAGATTCATGGCTTTTCCCTGAAGAYTTTTAAACTTGTTTAGATATGCTAATCAGCCTTTTTGCTAAACAGCCTCCAGAAAGGTTGTTTCTGTAATTAAAGTGACAAAGAGAGATGCTTAATAATTAAGCATATTTTTATTTATTGATCTGCATGAGTAGATGAAATTTTAACATCTACAGTTCTGTRTAGGGAGTTAATGAAATATTTAATGTCACATATAGTGCCAGTAATTCTAGGCATCACTCTTTTGCCTCAGTATTAATTAATTACTAATATACTACTATCACAATCAAAGCAAATTTCTATTTTTCTCTTTGTGTGTGGCAAAATTATCTCAGGGCATTTAAGACAGATCCTTCCAGTTGAGGTAACTTTCTGAGTTGTCATCCACAAACCCAGGCAGAGCTTCAGGATGAAGTGACCTGTTAAGTGATGCTTGAGGATAAGGCTCTGATTACCAGAGAAATGTGTAAACTCTGGGATCTCTCTTCATTTAAAGCCTKAATTGAAACCACAGTATTTAAGTATGGACTGGTATTTGTACTTGGGACTACTAGCACTGATTTATATATGATTGCCATATCATGTTCCCTTGTTCTCTCTCTCCTCCCTAACTGCCCTCTGCTGGTATCTCAGGAAAAGTATTTCTGGGAGTGTTGGAACTCCTCAGGCTTATATTTTTTTCACTTCTTAGATCTACACCAAAAGCAACACGCTGGGCTGGGAACCCTGGYCCTTTCATTTTCTGCTTTCATGTTTTTTTCCTTCTAAATTTTGAAGTGCAGTTTACAGGGAAGTAAGGGCTTATATACATTTTTCAATCATAGTGAACATACTTGCTCAGGCCTAAAAGAGGAAAAMGAAACCATAAAGAGAAATTCTTGCATTTACTCAGCAACTGCTGCAATTCATTGTTTGCAAAAGGTAATGATGCAACTCAGACTGACTTCAGGAGTTTCATGTCTTTTGTGGAATGTGGCCTGCTTTCTAGATTTTCATTCTTAGTATTTTGTGGAGCTCTACACATAAATAATTTCTGTCCTTTGCAGGAATAATGCACTCCTTTCTCATTAGTGGCCTTTGGGGAGGTTGCTAGTCAAGTATGTTTTACACAAGCAGTTTATTTGTTAACGTATGATCTCAGTGTGAATGTCACTTTCAAGGAGCTACTTGAGGGTTTAGAGTTAAGGAGACTATTTGCCTAAATGAAAAGAAAACATTAGTGTCAGGAAACAGAGTTTAACTTCCATGTGTTTCAAGGGCTCTTGAAAAGGAAGAAAAATCTGCAGTATCTTTAAGAGTGAATAAATAAACAGAGAAATTAAAAATAATTAAGAACTAAKATTATTTTGAAATAGATTTTGAATAAAATGAAGATCAATTTGACAGGATTTTACAAAACTATATGGTCAAGTATATGGAATTGAGTGCCTAGACAAAAATGGGGATGGCCCATCAAGAATGGGAAGTTCCACACATATCCAATGCAGTAAATGCTTTTACATTTGATAATGCAGTAAAAGCATTTGATAAAGTACATCTAACCTTGTCTTTTTCAATGAATGAGTATTGATCTGACCACACARAAACTGATTCTCCTGCTTGTTTGTGAGTGCTTTTTATTAATCCAATGAAGAACTCTGAGTGTATACACAAACATAAAACTAGGTGTGAAAAAAAAAATTCAAAGAAATCAACCAGGTAAATGGGAGGCACTGGACATTGGTGTGTGGGGAAAACAATTAATAATGAAATTTAAATTCAGTAAAACTCTTAATTCCATTTCAGTGCCATCTCTACTTTGCATAATACCTCAGGATTTGCTTGAGTYAGACTGAGTTCAGTGGGATTAGATAATAAGCTCTAGTGTCTTGCTGATTCAGAACAGAAGTTTTAATGCAAAGATAAATATTTAATGTAATTTAATGAGATTCTTAATAAGCACAAGCAAAAGAAAACTACTAACTGCAGAAACCAGATTTCAAAGTGAGGAGCAGATTTGCAAAASCTGCCATGGGCTTCACCCACAATAACATCATTAAAACCTGCAAAAATATAAGATCCATTTAGGAAGTATTTCAGCCTTTAGCATTGTGTACAAGTAAAACATTTATCCTGACAAACAAGCTATTTACAGTCCCATTCCAGTCCATTTTTCCTTTGATGGAAACAGCAATCACTGCAGAATGAAAGATGAGCTACACTCAGGACTACTTGCTTGTATTCCAGCACCAGTAAAACAAATCATTAAGATCAAAGCACCAGCCATTTTAATAAACTGTGCACACTGTTGTTAATGTGACTTATGGCTATGCTCTGCTCAGAGGGAAGATGTAAACAGCACAAAAGAGAAATCAATTKTTTTAACTGAATGGCTCTGTATTAACACTAAATATTGTACACACATAAGTACATTTAATGTCTCTATGTTMTATGCATACCTATATATTAATATTCACATAAATAGAACTCTAGTTTTATACACAAAGAGGTAGTTCAGGTCCTGACTTGCAGTCAGGACATGGCCAGACATTGTGCTGGGACAAAAGGAGAAAACAAATGTTCCCTGATTTCCCAGTTTAGCCATAGGCTTCTCTGGCTTCCTAAATGGTGTTGCATGGCGAGCAAGGTGCAGTTTCATGATACAAATTAAAAAGCTRTGGGGAAGAGCTGCCATGCAGAACGAGACACATTCAAAATTATCATATAACTTAAGAGAGCTTCATGGCTTTTATCAGATTCTAGTCACAGATCCTTTATTTCAACTGTTGAATGAGTTTGACTCTCCTCATCTGGGTATTCAACCAGCAGACACCTGCCACCTACCCTTTGAAAACAGCATTCTCTTGAAGGAGCCTCCACCAGGTTTCGAAACAATTGATGGCCAAAACCATTGTTCAGACAGGGTTGTTGAAGGTTAGAAGCCCTAAGCCAGCCAAGAGGGTTGGGTTTAACCCCATCTSCCTTAAATAAMRTTGCTAACTCATTGTGCAAAACACRTAGAGGGATTATACACATMTATAGTAGTGATCAACTGATTTGTCAGGATCCTGGCTGGGCTGGTATTGCTGGTCATCAGAAACCTTTTATSTGACTTCTGATACCAGGAACTCAATACAGAAATTACTGAGGTAAAAAAATAAACATGAAAGGATACAGAAGCAGATCTTTTAATATTAAGCACTTCAGTGCCAATGATTTTTCATATATTTCACCTGTTCATACAAAAAAAGGTGTAGACTTGCATAATTTCAAGGTAAAATTATGCCACTGATGTAACTTTCAACATAAAAGAAAGCTTCTGAAAATATTTAAAGAGAAATATGTATTTCTCACTTATTACTTTATGACATTGTTTTTAAAGATTTGTGAGTCATTTTCTTTAAATAAATTCTTCTTCATGAAGCTGTCTGCTTATTTTTAAGTTTTTAATGTGTTTCCCCCTTTCCAGTATTTCTAACTACATTTTAGACCTGAATTCCTTAAAACTAATGAATGTTTCTCCTTCCTTTATGATCCACTGCTGCTGTTGCTTAGCCACTGGTTATATCACCTCCATACTCTATCTTCTCTATGATGAAAAACATTGTTATAGCCTGAAACAATTCCATCATRTAGATAAAGAATTAAGTATTTTGTGCAGGTGAATAGCTCTTCCATTTCCCTTAGCATTATCAGACTGGCCTATTCCTGCAGGACTGCAGCAATTCCACAATCAGGATAATAATCAGTGTCTCTCTCATTCTCTGAATATTGCTGATAAAGGAATGAATCTTATTCTTTCATGCTTAACTATGCAGAACGGTGCTRCTCATTTAACTGCTTCAGGAATCTCTGAACCATATGGATAAAGGTGCTTTTGGATGAGCAGGGTTTAATCCACTGTACCTAGGAATGTGGRGCAACACTTAATTTGGGGCATTAATTGCTCACAGGCGCATTATGTTAGGCTGATATGTACAGAAACCTGGATTATGAGAAGATTTGGCTTGATTGATCAAACTAGCTAGAAATTATAAACGAAAATTTTGCATTTTGAGTGTAGTCTCTGTATGTATTMCTTGCCAATTCAATTCCTCCCAAAATACAAATAAATTTGAATGCTTGTAATGAAACAAGCATTTTAATTAATAACCATACAAGGATTTTTTAACAATTTAAAAAACCAGTCTGCTTAAATAAGTAGCAAAAGTACTTAGAATTCTACAGCTCTGTTGTTTGCAAAAAGCATTGCAAACAACAGATTTTACTTTACTCATCTATTCTTTCATTTGATGCAAATCCATTAATCCTGAGACTGAGTTAAAACCAGTTTTTTTTTCCTGGATTTGGATTGAAATCAGCCAGTTCTGCCTATTTGAGATAATTGATGGGTACAAACTATAAAACTTCACATAAGAGCACTGCCATTGTGTGATCTCATWTTCTAATCTTAGTAAACACATGCCCCCAAGCAAATGATGACACTCTGGCTCTAAAYAGCCCTTAGGTTCAGCAAGTCTGTTTCTTTTTACCTCTGGCTTGTCTTAATCTGGAAACAGATGTCCTTCTCCTTTATCTSAAGCACAACTGGACTCACTGGAGCAGTTATGGATCTGTGCCACATTTCAGATTTTTACTGAATTTGTATTTTTTTAAGAGTATATACAAAAGATTTGCTTTGCAGATTATATTTGCTCAGACATACAAAGGCTGCAACTCAACACTAAAAAGGTCTACATAGAACTTGTAGATCATTTTGTGTGAAGGTTTGCTCCTCCTAATTTAATGCCTTCATTTGAAAAAATTTAAATTCTCTTTTCCAATATACTGGATTCAAAATGTGCAAGCATAAAGAAAAGATTCTCACTTGAYATTTTGATAAGAAAGCACTGACCATGTTGAATCAACTTGTCCATGGGAGTATTTTCATAGTGTCCCAACTTGAGAACATGTACAGGTCAAACACATGCCCAAAAGGTGACATCTTCATGGGAAAACAACTGGCTTTTGTTCAGCCCTMGTTCATAGCTCACAGACCCTCATTTGTGCTGATTAGCATCAATAGGCATTTTCTGCAGCACAATAGAACAGAATGATGCTGATGATTTCATTTAAAAAATAACTGGCTTTTTTTTTTTTGTACTGATTGATATATTTATTGAGAGAAGAATCCTGATTTGGAGTTAGTATTTCTGTATAGAAGGGACTGTGCCACTTAACTATTTAATTTTCTAAAAAATTACAATTCATTGATAAAATCAAAAATTCTGTGAGCRTAAACCAGGCCTTTTTACTCCTTTCYCTATTTTTTGAAGTTTATTAATACYCTGAATTGATGYTAGTAATTATTAAATTACTGCATAATCACTGGGGAATTCTCAGCTTACTTACAATGAAATATTAATTTTCTCAGACTCATTGACTCAATCTGACCATCAGATTCTTACAGAACCCATATCAGAACAGTATTTTTGTCATTCTTCAAGAAGACATTTCATTACCATGCAAATGGAAGTGCCTCTGAGCAGGTCAGTTGGCATATGCCACGTGTAACATGCAAACCATAGTCTGAAGTCACTCCACAATTTATACAGAGAGGATATAACTCAAATTTGACTGGAAATACCATTCTTTCCTTGAGATCTGGTATCTACATTTGGCAAAGTAGTGGGTGGATATCTATCATGTGTGCAAATATTAGAACAGCTGGGTAAGGATCCTGTGTCTCACCACCAGAGAAGGAACATTTAAAGGAAATACACTTGGTAATTAATTTAATAAKGGGCAATCAATTTGATAGAAGCAGGCAGCCTATTTGAAAGCAACAGAAGTACATAATGCAATCAAAGCATATTTGGTCCAATTACTTGCATTTGTTTATTTATTTAAAGGCATGTTGTGTACACACACTACCTTTCAACRTTTATTTTAGAAGAGAGTGCAACTTCAACAGGCCAGGAGAACACTGAAAAAGACCATGGGTTTGCTTCTAAAAATAGACATCATCAATAAGCAGTTTAGGGAACTACAAATTCAGTTTCAAAGTCAATGTCTCAGGAACACTCTTCAGWGTGTAGAATAGGACACAGACTCCTAAGTGTATCAGAAAGGATGCTGCCAGCCTCTGCCAAACTGGCCCCAAGTTGTTAATCTTGAACACACAAACATGTGAAAAATCCACTCTTAACATGTAATTTTAACATGCAAATACAAACCTGAAACTTTACACACAAATCAGCCAAACAGCCAAAACTGTGATTTTCTTTATCCTGAAACGAATCTAAACCCAGTGTCACTTTTAAGAGCAGGTTAGGGCAAACTAATCTTTCTGATGTGCAGTCATTCCTTGTAAGTGCCTAAACGTGGAGCCTCTGCAGCCACAGGCAGTCATTAACTTCACACTGTGAAAACACTTCCTAGAGACAACTCTCTAATCAAACGTGGTTATTTACCTGTCATAGTCTTGGCAAATCTCCCCAACAGCTACCAAAGCTTTCAGGTACTCATTGGGCTGGTAGGGGTGGATGTAGTGCAGCGAGCAACTGTTCCTGGGATCGCCGTTGGATGCAGTGAAATCTATAGCTACCTGGGAAAGGAGAGAAAAGAGTGTGTTGCAGAGCTCTTCTGAGCATAAATACCCCTACATCAACCATTTATCTTCACCAGCAATAATCTGCTGCAGCAAAGAGACAGCAGCCTCACAGCAAAGGTCGTTTTACAGCGTACTTGGAATTAGGATTGTACTGGTAAATATACGTAGAAGCAAATGACAGTTTATAAAATAAGAGATAATAAAACCAAAACGGCATACTTAGGTAAAAAAGTACCTGCATTGCTATTCTATGGGGAAAATTATGTTCTAATACAAATAAATCAAATTAACTATCTCTAGGTTCTCATATTTAATTACATTATTCCAGCTCAGGTGACGTTCAGGACATAAAAGCTTTGCAGCAAAAATGTCTCTAGAGAGTCACAAGTCCTGCTAAAACTATAAATTAGAACTCCAATTAGRGACATTTCTTAGCTATTTTAATCCTTACAGTTGSTGTAGATATTGCTTGTCTGGTATTTTTTTCTCTTCAAAACATCTAAGCATTAAATAATTAACCCTTCCAATTTCATAGTTGATAGCAAGTTTAAACATGAGCTGCAGGGTAAAAATAAAGCTTGAATCCTGCRAAGATTTTTTKTTGTTGTTTTTGAAAAATGTTACAGAAGATTGTGGGAAGTAGTGAATGCAAAAGCAAGTATTAATGAAGCATCTTAAAATTAATTTCTTCCTTTAAAAATATTCCTTATATTTCTCACTGAAGGTAGGCTCTGGCATGTTTTGTTATGGATCAGAAAATCCTCTGCTGAATTTGTGATGTTGCTTTATAGGAATTCCTAAAAGGAACAACGAGAATTCGAAGGGTCTTACAGAGGGAACAAAGCCATTTATAAAATGTCCTTGGTGTCCMATAACCTATTCCTCTAAAAAGCCCATTACACCTGAATATTCAATAGCCAAATGYAGCAAGTTCACATTTCAGTTTTACAGTGTAGCTGAAAGGTAAGAAAGGGTCTTGCTAAAGGCTGCAAAAAGAACTCTGAAGGCACAGCTTGCTTTTGCAAATGTTCAGCTTCCCCAGCTGCAGCCTCTGCTGCTTGGCACAGGGAACACTACTTTATGCAGCTTCAAAATGAAAATGAAACATGACATTTTCACGCTTTCTTAAAAAAAATTACAGACCTTCTGAAACTTATTTTTGTTGCTAAAAAGTAAAAGGAAATATCATACTAGGTCAGTCCAACATGGATTTCCTCCACTGGYTGTGACTTTCCACCTCTATCTTTTAGCTGAAGAAACCAGCCTCTAGTAGGGTTGGCAATCCCTTCTTTGCCTTGATCATCTRCAAACCCCTGGCACCTCACCACATCCAGTCAGGAGAGAGATGAACTTTTTGGCTTGCAAATAAGAGCAATCTTTCACCTCTGCTTCCTACTCACTGTTCAGGCACCAAAGCACTGAGTTTGTTTTCCACATAGATCTTTTTCCAAAAATGCTATCTGGATTTAACTTGAATAAATCAATAGAGAGCCTCTCATGGATTCACTTGAAAGGGCACATAACTGAGGAACACAACACGTTTTTAACTGAGGAAGAAAGCAACACTAGTGGTTTGTGGAACCCAAGAAAAATCCATGGATGCTTGTATGGACTAGATTAGTTTTAGGAAATTTGTAAAAAATTTTAGTCAAGGTATGCATATTTGCTTAAAAATAAGCATATTTTCTCTGATATTTATTCAATTTTAATTTGATTAYAGAAGGCACAAAACTGCCACTTATGATAGGGAAACAAAGGGGATTCCTGTACAGTTATTAAAAGTAGGTGTTTTTACTGATAATCTCAAAACACTAAAATACATTAACAAGACTTTAGTGCACATCAAACAGAACTGGATAAGTCTTCCTTTATGGCTAACCATAAAAGCATTTCATGCTTTGGAAATGAAATCAAGAATATGGAGTAGGAATAGGGAATGGGTTTCATGAGCTTGGAAAAAATTCTGTGGCTAATGTTTGGGAAAGCAAAATAAAAAAACAACTTCCTGGAACAAGCTTCCTTTTGGAAATGGTCCTTGCAGTAGAGGTCTGCTGATAAGTAAAAAAAAATACCCTAATTTCCCACGATGAAGAATTTATGAATATTTGTACTTGGATGCAGTGTGCTTGAATTTGATCCAAATCTCTGTTTGACTCCCACAGGGAGAACTTATAAGAAARATGACCTCTGTAAATTGCCACAATTCTAAAATAACAATGCATAGCTCTGCTCCTTTAGCATTACCCAACAGGACCAAGGTCTTGTGCAAATACATTGGATAAGGATTTGTAAAAATAAGTTAATATATGACAGAAGTTATGTTAAKATCACAGCTGAGCTTATCTTTTGGGCAGTAAAGTAGGAATCTTTCTTATAGTGYGTACATTTGATTTTTATCAGTGTATCTTTAAATGTATCAATTCCACTGTAGCACTCATCTTCCCTCAGCTAAATAAGAGCATAACAGAGCAATAACTACACTCAGTACCAGCTTCTTTTTTTTCCCCTCAGACTTGTAAAAGGGTGATTTTCGCWACACTCAAAACATCCTACATAGCTGGGACCTCCTGCTAGATCTGTCAGCAACAAATCAGGCTGCCCAATACCCTGACCTGCCTGAGAGAGCATCTGTCCAATATATCTTTCTATTACCCTTCCTTTTATGCATGTTACACATCCTTTCTGCTGTGTTTCCTAGAGGGATGAAAATGTCTTTTGACTACAGACCCATTTGCACTGCCAACCTCTGAGCATTTCTTCTGCAGCAGGGTACACTGTCTGATAAGAGATACAGTGCTTGGCAATAAGCTGGGCATAAAAATAGAGGGCTGGAATCAGCACTATTGATCTCTATAGCTGAAAGCTTCTTAATAACTGGTTTTAAAGTGAAGGAAAAGTTTACTTTCATTTTTT